>JASAUF010000459.1:6290063-6890063 GCA_030180095.1 Magnolia changhungtana
TGTACTTATGACATATCTAATAATCCGTTTGACAGTAGTGAGATGTGAATCTTTATGATTAGACTGATATCTCGCACAAATACCAATGCTAAAAGTGATATCAGGTCTACTAGCAGTTAGATATAATAAACTATCAATCATACTACGATATAGCTTTGGATCTACATCTTTACATGTAGGGTCTTTTGAGAGTCTCAAGGTTGTACTCATAGGAGTATCAAATTTTTTACCATTCTCAAATCCAAACCTTTTAACCAAGTTTGTAGCATACTTGGTTTGAGAAATGAAGATCTATCAGGTTGTTGTTTTACTTGTAACCCTAAGAAGTAATTTAGTTCACCAACCATGCTTATTTCGAATCTTGATTTCATCAACTCTGCAAACTCAATAGACATGTTAGAACAAGTTGATCCATAAATAATATCGTCTACATAAATTTGAACCATTAAAATCTCACTATTATGTTTCTTAACAAATAGCATCTTATCGACACTTCCCACTTGAAAATTATGACTAAGTAAGAATTTAGTCAATTTTTCATACCATGCCCTAGGCGCTTGTTTCAGACCATAGAGAGCCTTTTTGAGACGAAATACATGATCAGAACGCTTGGGGTCTTCAAACCGTAAGGGTTGTTCTACATAAACTTCTTCATGTAAATCGCCATTTAAGAAGGCACTCTTTACATCCATCTGATAAATTTTAAACTTTTTAAAGCAAGCGATGGAAATAAAAAGTCTGATAGATTTAAGGCGAGCGACTGGAGCAAAGGTTTCATTGTAATCAATGCCTTCAATCTGAGTGTACCCTTATACAACCAGTCTAGCCTTGTTTCGTATAATATTTCCAAGTTCATCAGACTTGTTTTTTAAAGATCCATTTTGTTCCAATAATGTGTTTATCTTTAGGTCTAGGGACTATCCAATTTTCGTCAGAAAGAGCTTCTTTTACATTGACCGGTTCTATTTGGGATGTAAAACAAACATAATTACATATGTTTTCAAGTTGTTTATGTGTACGAACTCTAGTGAGAGGGTTTTCAAGGATTTGATTGGTTGGATGATCTTTGACAGTCCTAGGTTCAGATTGAGATGAAGAGGTATCTTGATTGTCGATTATAAGAATTTCATCATCATCTGAACTCGGAGCAAGTGTATTCAAATGATCATCAATGACCACATTGATGGACTCTTGAATCACACCTGTTCTTTTATTTAGAACCCTATAAGCTCGACTGTTTAAGGAATATTCAAGGAAAATACCTTCATCACTCTTCGTATCAAAATTTCCCAAATTTTCACGATCTCGTAAAATGTAACACTTACTGCCAAAAATTCGAAAGTATTTGACAGTAGGTTTCTTTTTGAACCATAACTCATAAGCAGTCTTATTTTCAGATTTACTAGCATACACACGATTAATAATGTAGCAGGCAATATTAATTGCTTCAGCCCAAAGATTTCTGGATAGCTTCATACTATTTAACAAGACATTAGCCATATCCTAAAGCACTCTATTTTTTCTCTCAACTATACCATTTTGTTGAGGAGTTTTGGGCGCAGAGAATTCATGAGATATTCCCTGATCGCTACAGAATTTCTCAAAACTACTATTTTCGAATTCAGATCCATGATCACTACGGATCTTATAAACTTGAGAACCTTTTTCATTTTGGATTCGTTTGATGATCTTCTTTACTTCATCTAGGGTTTCAGATTTGTCTTTTAAGAATGATACCCAAGTGAATCTAGTAAAGTCATCTACGATAACCAAGATGTATTTTTTGCCACCTCAACTTTCCGTTCTGGTTGGTCCAATGAGATCCATGTGGAGAAGCTTGAGAGGTCTAGATGTGGTATTGGAGTTCACTTTCTTGTGAGAGCTCCTATTCTGTTTGCCCAACTGGCATTCACCACATATTTTGTCTACTTTTTGTAATTTAGGTAGACCTCTTATAAGTTCTCTTTTGCTCAATCTAACCAAGTTCCGGTAGTGTACATGTCCAAGGCGTTTATGCCATAATTCAGTCTCATCAGTATGGACCATGTAACACGATTGAGTAGATGTGCTAGCATCACTAACGATGTAGCAGTTTTCAGAAGTTCTGCGACCAGTTAATATAACAGAACCCTCTTTATTAATAATCTCACAACCTTGATTAGAAAACTTTACATTATGGTTGTTGTCGTATATCTGAGATATACTCAGTAGGTTGTGTTTCAAGCCCTCAACATATAAAACATTTTTAAATAAAGGAAGATTATAAAGCTGAACCGTACCTTGGCCAATGATTTTGCAATTGCTTCCATCACCAAAAGTGACTGACCCATCAGTCCTATCTTTTAGATCGGTGAATAAAGCTTTGTCGCCTGTCATATGCCTGGAGCAACCACTGTCTAGGTACCACTTTGAATGGCTTGTAGCTTTGAAAGCAGTGTGGGCAACCAAGTAGCCAACTTTAGGAACCCATTTTAGTACTGTTTTGGGTTTAGGAGTGTAGTTGGACTTTTTCTGTTTGTTGTTATACGAATGACCTATAGAGTTAAATTTCAATAGCTCCTTGAGAAGATCAATAATCTTTTTAACCAAAGGATTTCAGTTTTGAAGATTGAAGTTGGCATGACTATTTTTAGGTTTTTGAAGGGTCCTCAATTTTTTTGGAAAACCTTGATAAGTATTCTTTACTTTTGAGTTCGAAGACTCTACTTTCACAAACTTAGGAGCAGTATTCTTTTGTTTAGGAGAACTATTCTTGTCATAGCCCAACCCGGATCTATCGCCACATTTTCTTGATCCGGATAACAATTTTTCTAATTTAGGATCACCTTGGGCATATCTCCAAGTGTCTTTCAAACTCAAAAGAGAAGCTACTTCATTTTTGAGTTTCTCGTTCTCGGATTTCAAATCATCAACTTGGGAGGTTTTGATTTTTAAATCACATTTGGTCTTTTAAAAAAAAAATCAGAAATATGAGATTTTTCTAAAACAAGAGACTCATAATCTTCTTTAAGTTTAGAAAATTTTTCCTTTTGTAATTTAAGCTTGACAGCAATTTTACAACTCTCCTTATAAAGGGCATTGTATGCATCCTGAAGATCTTCTTCATTGTCGCAATCACTATTCAGATTCTCTTCGCTAGTTACTTCATCATAATCTGAAAATGTGACTTTGGCTAGAGTCATAAGGGCTTTAATATCATCTCCTGACTCATTTTCAGAATCTTCTGATTTCGAAGAGGATTCCAAATCAGATGATTCATCCCAAGTAGCCAACATACTCTTCCTTTTTGATTTGTCCTTTTTAGGACATTTGTTAGCCAAGTGCCCATACTCTTGACAGTTGTAACATTGACTATCTTTCAAAGATTTTCGAGCTCTAGGTTTAGATTGTCTCTTATCGTTTGATTTTTGAAAATCTACTTTTTTCTTATTTTTAAAAATTTTATAAAACCTTTTTACAAAAAGTGTCATATCATCTTTGGAATTTTCAAAGTCTGAAGTGCTCTCTTGTGGAATATTTTTAGATGATTTGAGAGCAATTGATTTTCCTTTTGGAGCTTTAAAGTTCAATTCGTAGGTCTGTAAAGAACCAACTAGTTCCTAACCCTCATGTTATCCGTATCACGAAGTTCCTGAATCGCGGTTACTTTTGAATTGAACCGTTCAGGAAGTGAGAGTAGTATCTTTGCATACACTTTACTTTCTGGGATTCTATCACCAAGACCCTACATTGAGTTTACAATGTCATTCAATCTAGTGTAGAAGTCCATAAACATTTCATTCTCCTCCATATGAATTTCTTCAAATTTAGTTGTGAGGAATTGAACTTTAGATTTCTTGACAATTGATGTACCCTCGTGTGTCATTTCTAAAAGATCCCATGCTTGTTTAGCATTTTCACACGAGATGATTCTTTTGAATTCATCTGGTGACAATGCACAAGTAATTGCATTTAGTGCTTTTACATTGGCACTACTCTCACTTTTCTGAAGTGTGGTCCAAAGGGCATAAGATATTACTTTCATTGATTTTGAACCATCTTCATCAGTTACTTCAGTGATAGGTAGTTTCCATCATTCACTTGTGGTGTACCACACACTTTCATCCATGGATTTGAGAAAGATTCTCATCCTTGCTTTCCAATAGGCATAGTTTGTGCCCATTAAAGGGTGGTGGCCTAGTGACAGATAGGCTATCAAAATTTGACATCTTAATATAGCTTAGATCGTTAGCTCAGGAAATAAATCCAATTAATAAGTAATAAGCACGAGCTATTTGGCTCTGATACCACTTGAAAGGGGCTAGCTATATGCCCTAGAGGGGGAGTGAATAGGGCAATGCCAAATAAAACTTAAAACAGTGGAATAATAAAAGATATAAATAACAATGCTGAAATAATAACAATCTCAAAGCACATGAAATATGAGAATGATACTAAATCAGTTCTAAGGACAACCTTACACCAAAAACCAATGGCTTATGGTAGGACAACCTTATTTCTAGAACAATCTAGCAATCACAAATAATATGGAAAATAAATCAAGAATAACTTACAAAAATAAATCCTAAGTTATTACACCATTCAACCACACTTGCTTGAAATGAAAATTACAACATTCATCCACAAAAGCAATCCACAATACTGAAGGAATAAATGAATAAAGAAATCAAGCACATCCACAACACAATGATATATAGTGGTTCGCCTGTGTGTTCACCAACTGTTAGCCAACAGCCACACACAATGCTACTCCACTCCTAATATCCTCACACAGGGGATATTAGCATGCACTCTCAAAAATAGGTTTTCACAGGTTCACCCAAAACTTTCACAATTATGTCTTTTTATCTCGGGCTTACACAATCTAAAAACCCCCACACTCTGAGTTTTCTGGCTCTCCTCAGATAACCAATACAATGAGATTTTTCTGGCAAATCTCAAACAAAACCAGAGAAAGTAAATTACAAAGTAAAATACCTGGATCTCCTTTTGAAGTAGCCCAGTAGAACTAATTGGAGTAGATGTATGATACATCATTCAATGTCCAATACTCACTTAAAGAATGGTTCTATGTTTAATTGATTTTAGATTAAATCAAGAAGAGCAAGGACTATTTGATTTTGATCCCAGAAGAAGGAATATCACAAATTCCTCTTTTCTAAATGAGATTGGAATGTGGATCAGAATCACAATAGAATAATGCTATCAAAAGGAATATTAAATATGCACAATAACTTTAAAAAATAATCACAACCTATCTCAGAGTATAGCCTTAAATCGCTTGAATTGAATGGAATGGAATGAATAAACTCTAAAATTCGTGCATTATTTATAGCCTAAAAAATCCCATCTTCGACTGGTCTTAGGATCCCTAGGACCGGTCGTAGCATCAAAAATTTTGAAAGATTTTCGCGGGATTAGATTAGCTGTACTCACGACTAGTCTTAGGTAACCTACGACCGGTCGTGGGCCTCTTACGACTGGTCATGAGTCACCTACGACTGGTCCTAGGACCATAGATAGGTCGTTGGAGTTCGAGTCGTAGGACTACGACCGGTCGAAGGATGAGTCATAGAACTTCTCAGGACTGGTCGAAGGACAACCAGGAAAATCCGAAAATCTGTAATAACCTAGGACTGGTCCTGAGAAACCTAAGACTAGTCGAAGCAAAGCTAGGACTAGTCTTAAGATTTCTAGGACTGGTCTTAGAACAGTCATAACAAGCATACTAAAATATTCGGATTATGTATCCAGAATGACCTATCATACAAACCAACCTAAGGTCAATCTAAGGTCAAACAAACCTTGAAGTGAGATGAACATTGAAGTCTTAAAGGTCTGTATTCTCAGATGATCTTGAAAGAGAAGCTTGAATCGAGTTGGCGGCTTTCTAGGGCTTGGTACTTTCTTGACTTGTCTTGATGAAGTCTTCTAATCTTGAACTTGTTAGAAGCAAACTTGAAGTCTTCTATTCATGTAGACTTCATCCATGACATGTCTTGTAAACATTCTTCATTCATGATCTTATCTTGAAGCAGTGTGTAGTCACAAACAAGAAACACAAGAAGTACAAGACATATAGGTTTTGGCACTTCAAAATTTGACAATCAAAGGGATATGAAATCATAGCACTAACACATCTTCAAGGACGGTCCATGACCGTCCTTCTTTACAGATGGCCCGTAACTGTTGTTTTAATGTCAATCTATAATAACGGTCCATGACCGTCCTTCTTCACAGAAGGTCCATAACTGTCCTTTTAATGTCAATAATAAATGATGGTTCATGGCTGTCCTTTAAGTAATACGACGCCCCAAAATAGGACGGCCCATGCGACGGTTCAAAATTGTCCTTTATTGTCATTTGAGACGGTTTTCAACCATCCTTTTTTCACTATTTTGGCATAGTGGCTGACTCTATAATCTGATTAGAAAGCTACTCTAATTGTGAGCTGAGTTTTCTCAGAAAAAGAAATTGAGAAATGGGGAATAGATTAAGAATGAGTGATGCTTTTTTCTCTCTCAGATGATGTCATTGAAAAATCTTCTCGAGGCTTCCCCTGAAGTCCATTCTGAGGTTCAAGATAGTTAGCCGATCTTGGGACAGCTTGATAAGTGATCATCATTTCATCTATATGCATTTGAGTTGTTCCATAGATAACCCCAATTATCTTATTGGTGTTTCTCACAGTGAGGATCTTGAGTAGTATTTCTTAAAGGATGATGGGGAAAGTGAGAGCAACATAACCAACATCACTCTTCCAGTATGTAAGAAACTCAAATTAGCAACTTTTGTTGGATCTTCTTGCGGTTGGGTCTGTTTGAATGATCTTTCTTTAGATGATGTACATATTTGTAATCCTGCTACTGTACAAGCAATAACACTCCCAAAGGGTACTCCATATCATGGGGACCATCCTCTAATCGGATTTGGCATTGGTCGGGAAAGCAATGAATATGTGGTGTGCCGGATATTTCAAAAAATTCAGGTCAATGATGTCAACCATCCTTATGATTGTGAGATATATTCATCAAAAGCAGCTTCTTGGAGACATGTAGTATTCTGCATTATCTCGATTCCTCTGTGTATGCATTTGCAAATGGGGCATTTCATTGGTACAATGGTTCAGATGCCATTGTCTCTGTTTATATAAAGGAGGAAAAGGAAAATCCTCGAGTTACTCAGCTTCCTGAGCCCATTGTCAATGCTATAATTTTTCTGGATGAGTTGAGAGGGAGTCTGGCAGTATTTGTTGTCACGAGTTTTTGGGGTGAAAGTATGGATCTTAGAGGAGTACTGCAGGAAGTTGTCATGGACCAAAAAATGGAGCTTTTATATGGCATGCTCACCTTGGGCAGTCAGAATTAAATCCTTATCTATTTGAAAGGATGAAGTTTTGTTCATGATAGACGATGGGAGACTACTATCTTATACTCTTGTTTGTGAAAGATAGAGGCAATTTGATTCTAGCAAAGTTGGACTCGGTGCATATACTACACAAAACCTCCTTTGACGTAAGTCTGAAAACTGTTTTGAATATACTTTTTTTTTGGTAATTATATATTCATTCCCATCCAAACCTTCTTCCAGTGGGACTCGAATTTGGCAATGTTCCCTCCAGTACCCACCTCAGTACTGGTCAGTGCTGGGGAAAAAATGTGAGCCCCACCATGATGTATGTCCTTTATTCACTTCGTCCATCCATTTTGACTGCTCATTTTAGGGCATGAGCTGTAAATGAGGCAGATTGACATCTTTGGTGGACCACACCATAGGAAACAATGGTGATTGAATGTCCACCATTAAAAACTTTATAGGGCCCTCTGTAATGTCTATTTGCCATCCAACCTCATAATTAGGTCACACACAACTGGATGATGGGAAAGCACAAATATCAGCTTGAACCAAAACTTTTTTCCAGCACTGGTTAGTTTTGAGGTGGATAAAAGACATACGTCATAGTGGGCCCACAGAGCATTTTCAAGTACCCACCAGTACCAAGGTAGGTACGGAAGGGGTCACTACAGAATCCGAGTCCCTCGAAGTGATGGCCATATTCATTTTGTTTAGAAATTTGAACCATAGTGTTTCAATGGACCTCGAACCTATGTTAAGTAAGATAGTTTAAAAGGTATGTTCTCCTTTCTATCAGATTAGAATTTGGGTTGCCCTGAAAAACATAAACCATGTTAGGAGGGTTTATCTGCCTTTACCACTCCAAATCATTATTTATTTCCTTTTCAGTACTAACAAAGGACACCAGTGATAATTTGGGCGGAATGCAATCCTGTGTGGAGGGGTGTCCTTAACTTGAGGATATATATATATATATATATATATATATATATATATATATATATATATAGAGAGAGAGAGAGAGAGAGAGAGAGAGATTTCTTTGATTACTGAGGTGGTTACAAAATACACTTATGAGTTAGTTCTTTTCAAGAAAGCAGCTTTAGATTTGGTAGTTTGGGGGCTAAGATTTCAATGGGAATGATCAGTTTCATTGTCTTCCATTTCACAATAAGGGTTTATGTATGTTATTCATTCTCAGGAAAACAGAGGCATATTATTCTTCTCTTGCTTGTAGATAGAGTTTGATATCATAGCAGTTTCTAAAATTTCATTTATCTTTCTTCCTCTATTAACAGGTAAGAATACTTGTGCTCTAGCTTCGAGAATGATTATTTAAGAATCAGATGATGGAGAACAGTAACAATGGTAGAGCAATGGAATCACCAGTCTTTTTCTCTGACTTGTTTTCTGTGTAACTAATGAACCAAGATGCCGTTCTCATACGCACATTCATTCATCTCTCCCATAGGTATATTCTATTTAATACAGAGAAATCAACCAACATTGTTTTGACAAGTTCATGACCTGCACCTCTACACATTGTGTCAAATGCCAACCTGGCATATGTGGGACATCTAATCCACGTTACGATGTGAGTTGTGTCCATGTTACCAATGTAGTATATCTTTGTTCATAAGCTATGATTAAGAGGTTGAGTAGGTAGAAAGGCCTTGAAAGCAATATCAGGCCAAAAATCACAGTTTCTTGCTCATCAGCAAATTGTGTACTATCTGCCTATGATCAGGTTTGTGTGCCACTGGGGTCTACGTTTCTGTAATCCAAACTGTCGGTCTGATTGTCCTCATTGTGGATGGGTGAGACCACTGTAATCTGCTAGATGGGTTGATCCTGACCTTCCGTATTTATTTATTTTTTTCCTTCTGTTTGTTGATTGAGAGTCATAGCTATACTTTTTCCCCTTCGATCATTTGTGCATATCACACGCATATCAATGGGTTTGAACTTTTTAATATGGAAGATTTATATAACATCCCTCATCCATGGTGCTTGATTATCAGACTTAATTTTTTTTGGATAACTGGATCATGAGGTCCACATATAAGCATTCATGCGCTTCAACAAACTATAATAAGCTTGCTGGATGAGCAGGACACTATAAGTAATTTAGACTGTCTATCGTGTGGTGCCCGCCTTTAGTTTCATATCAAAGTCACATTGATCGTGTGATCCTAACCATGTTATCCATGGTAATAGCATAAATTCACTATACTAGAAATGATCCATTTTTGGACCATCTCATGAGGGGGGCCACCTTTGGTTGCCCATTTCTCCCAAGCGTAGCTTTGGTTGTATGATGGCAATCATATCCATTTTTGGACCATCTCATGAGGGGGCCACCTTTTATTGCCCATTTCATGTATTGAAATTGGTTCCTTTATACGTTAGTTATAGTCATTCCATGTCCATTCGTGTAGATGTATTTCATTCATTTTCTTTTAACATCTAATGATATTTTAGACTACTTTAAGCACTAGAGGCTCTAACTAGTACAAGGATATATTGGGCGGGAGGAAACCCATTAGGTAGACAAGAAGCGTTAATGCCTCTGACGAAAGAATTTCCCCATTTTTATAACAAGGAGCACCTTTAATCACCAAGTGAACTAGAGCCATTTTCCAACAAACCATCCTTTCTTTTGGTAGTGTTTATTCTTGTAAACTCTCTCTATATATATATATATTACTTTTTTTTTCATAATAAATGGCTAGGGATCTAGTCCATAGCCTGTGCTTATAGTCTGTAGCCATTGCTACTAATCTTAGAACAGTTTTCAACCATTCTTAAGTTTTAGAGACGCCCTACTTAGGAACAGTTGAAAACTGTTCCTAAAGGGTTTCGGAACAGTTTTCAACCATTTCTATATAGTGATTTTGGTTTAGTGATCATCCATCTCCTAGACAACCCAACGTCGGGTCAATTCATAATGCTTACATTGAGGATCAATGCTGAGGAATTGGGAAGGTGTTGAATAATAGACCAACATACGTTCATTAGGTGGGCCCACCCTCAAATAAATAGTTAAACTGGTGGCCTGATCCAAATGAGCCCACCATGATGTATGTATTATATCCATACCGTTCATCCATTTTATGATATGAGTCCAAAAATGAGGCAGATCCAAATCTCAAGTGGGCCACACTATAGAAAGCAATGGAGATTGAACGCCTACTATTGACAACTTCTTAGGGGCCATAGAAGTGTTGTATCAAGCAGACATTTACCCCCTTCATCCAGGTCTGTGTCCTTATGATGCAGGGAAGGACGTGATGAAAATGGAGTATCATCCCTCCCCGTACACAATTGGTTGGATTAATAAGGTCAATCAGGCAAAGGTAACTGAACAATGCACAATATCATTTTCAATTGGCAAACATTATAAAGACCAAGTCGTATGTGACGTTGTTGAGATAGAGGTATGCCACATTCTACTCGGTCAACCGTGATGCCACTTATAGAGGATGAGATAATGTGTACACTGATATCTTTCGCTTTGTGCCGTGATTTTTTCCCGAAAGAGTTTTTCCACGTTAAATTCAAAGTATTTGTGATTGGACTTGGTTGTTGTAATTAGAGTACTTTGTTTGATTCATCTCTGTGTGCTTTCATGGTCCCCCAACAAGTGGTATCAGAGCTTGTGTTGGGGCGCATATTAAATTTAAAAATAAACATCAATGACTTCTAATCCTAAGTTCGATGTTAAGAAATATTATGAGAAAAATAATTTTGAATTATAGAAGGTCAAGATGATTGGGCTCCTAGTTCAGTAAGGATTGGACGATGCCATCCTTGAGGAGTGGACAGATTCTATGACGGATGATGAATGGAAGAAAATGGATAAGAAAGTGAGAATGTCCATCTAATTGTGCCTAACGGATGAGGTCCTCTACAATGTCATGAGAGAGAAAACTGCGGCAAGTTTATGGGTGAAGTTAGAGGACATCTATGCGAAGAAATCTCTTGAAAATTGCCTATACATGAAGCTTTCAATTGTTCAATTTAAAGATGGTAGAGGGAGGTGATGTTGAGGCCCACATTGGCAACTTTAATAAGATGATTTGCAAATTACTAGATGTAGAGGAAATGATTAAAGATGAGGATTAGGCATGCATCCTGTTGAATTCTCTCCTAGCTTTGTATGAGTCATTCAAGGACTCATTGTGCATCAGTAGATTGACCCTTAGTGTTGATACCATTATCCCAACCCTTCAAGGAAAGGTGATGAGAAAGAAAAACAATGACATGGGTGCCTCTACTGATGCATTAGTTATGAGGGGGCTGAACTCTGAGCGGGACAGTGGATCTTCTCGATCGAGATCCAAATCTAAGGGCGAGATCCAAATCTAAGGGCAAGGGTAAAGGGAAGTTGAAGTGCTGGAATTGTGGGATGTCTAAGCACATGAAGAAGGATTGTACAAATCATGAGGTAATAAAAAAAACTCAGAGGCTTCTTCCAAGGAAGCTAACACTGCCGAGTGTGATGAAGGTATGAGTGGAAGTGATGTATTATTAGTGTCTATGGTTGGACACTTATATGATGATTGTAGGGATTAGTGAATTTTGGATACTGGGGCATCATATAACATGACTCTTCATCAAAATTAGTTCACCAATTATAAATAGTGCAATGGTGGCCAAGTATTTATGGGCAATGACAATGCCTGTAATGTGGTGGGTGTTGGATTTGTACGCATCAAGATGTTTAATGGCATAGAGTATACCTTGACTAAGGTCAGACACGTTTCTAATATGAGGAAGAACTTGATATCTCTTGGAGCACTCGAGGCACTTGGGTACAAATTTACCGGGTTCGATCATGTCCTTAAAGTTTTAAAATGGGCACTCTTTGTTATGAAGGCATAGAGGAGCGAGAACCTTTATAGCTTGTTTGGGAGCACTTTTGTAACACCCCGAATTTTCACTATTTTGGATTGCTAAAAATCCTTTAAAAAATTTATATATATATATATATATATATATATATATATATATATATATAAGCCACGTCGTCACTTACTGACCCTTGACGCTCGAGGTGAGATTTTACACGGCTGATACTAGTAAAGAACCACACAAATTCGATTAACTAACCATATAAAGCCAACCAATCCGCCTGATCACTTAAAATTCAAGTCTAGCCTTGCGAATTATTCATCTAAGGCCCAAATTTAACCAACCTATCACTGACTAATCAAGACAACTGTAACTAAATTAAAGATTTACCCAAATTCGAGCAAACTATGACCCGGATCTTAACTAATGGACCAAATTAACTGGTCACTCATTTAGCTTAAGAACCAACATTCTAGAGTGATCATAACCAAATAACCATTTTCACTAATTTCGAATAGGCCACACTATGAACTTATTAATCCAGACCCTAACAACTGTGTCCAAGAAATCTCTCTACCCAATTCATTTGAAAAATATCCCGATTATCCGAACAAGCTCTAGACTGCTCGTTAGTAGGCCACTAGTTCCGAAATTATAGAATAATGTTCGTCTCACTGGGCTTGACGTCCATTGCGGACGGTGGGCCCAAATGATGCCCTGAACCATATAACTTGGACCATGAAGATAGAGCTTGAAAAGCACGACTCTCCGGGTCTTGAAACATGAAACTTAAGTTAGTTGGCCCCGCCATTCAAATGGTAAAGTTACAACTTTCCAACCATTGAATTGTAATTAAACACGGACCATGAATCAGGGATATCTCCCTGCTCATATCCATATAACTGAAGTCCTGATCGAACATCGGTGACCGTTAATCTCAAATCAGGACCCTGTGATCAATTGACTCATCCGTTTGCCACCAAACTTGGAACAACCCTCCATCTAGCCATGAGGCACCTGCTCCATGACATAGATGGGCCAGGGGCCATTGGGACAGCTCTATGAACCAAAAATACACCCACTAGGAGTATATACATTAAAACTAGTCTCCCTAAGGCCAATTGGGCTAATTTACAGACTATATAAACCCCAAAAGCTCTCTCCCACACTCTCATATGAATTTTTTCAGCAAGATGGGAGAGAGAGGAGAGAGTATAGGGAGAAGGAGCTCCAAGGAGCTGGATTTTGAGGAATTCACTCTCCTACCTCAACTCTCATTGGAGAACACGACACTGCCGCCGTAGGAGCGGCCCACCAGCCATAAAATGGTAATCAGTCCAGTCCCTTCTAAATTTCAGGTGCTTTAAACCACTTATATGTGATTTAATATGCAAATCCTATTGGTACAAGGCTCCAACACTTCAATTCACGGGACCGACACCTTAGGAGCGGCTCCGTAAGTCGTCAAACCATTGTAGGTGTGAACCATTACCCTTATGTTGCCAATTATCGAACCTCATATCACGATTAATGATTGTGTAGTGAATGGATGATTGCATGTTAACCAGTGTATACTCATATGGCCCTTCGCCTAACATAAATTGCTAATCATGTGTAATGTAGCTTGAAAGTTTAATTGGATGCTAGAATAAGTTAAAATTGTAAATTTGCTGCTCATGCTTCATATTACTCACCTTCCTATGTACTCAATATGCCTTACCTCACATGAATTGTTATATTAGTTATAATGTGGCCTGCATGTTTGATAAAATGCCCAATAGAGTAGAATTTCCTAATTTATTGCTTATATTTGTTCCTATAGATGCATAGTTGAGTTATTAGTATTATCGATCTACTATGGCTATTTAGTTAATTAGGTTGGCCAAAAAAACCAAAAATTTTTATAAGGGCAGCCCTACTAGATCGGCTGCTCTGTGCTAATCTGATCGATCCAGGTCGAAGACAGACAACCGACAGTAGTTAGACTACGCGGGATGCTTTCACTTAGTGTCGGTTGTGCCGTACTTCACCTGAGTTAGCCGAATTAGTCCACTAGTTGGTCAACCATCTATGTTCACCATGTATGGTCACGTCTGCCTGAATCTGAAGCACAACATATCTTTGAGAGGACACTATTAACCATTGATGATACGATCCCCAAGACTCATGAGTCGGGCATGGTGGAATGGGACACCGTGTTTGAGCTATCGGTCTACACTAGGGTGACGAACTTCCCCGTAGTGACCAGTGAGCAACCAAGTCTCGGGAGCTGAGCATGGTGGAATGGGACACTGTGTCCGTGCTGTCGGCCTACACTGGGGTGATGATATTCCCTGCAGTGATCAGCGAGCACAAGAGGTGATAGGTCCTTCGAACGGCCCCCATTAAATTACCTGGCCAATGGTTATGTGCTAGAGTACTATTTGAATGACCCGGATATAAATGGAATTGGGTGACGAGTCCTTTCCCTTATGGTGATTTGGTTATGTGACAAGCCCGCATCTCGGAACTGAGTGATCATACTCGGTGTTTGGGTGATGACCCATACCAAGTTGATCCTCAAACCTTTAGGTATCATGCCTTATCTTTGAAATTATTGATTTGTGAGATAAATGGATGATACCTAAATTTAAATTAAGGATCGCAGGCTTAGAGCCACTACGGTCGCCCTGGGCCAAGTGATCTGGGTAAGGCCATTGATTAAATGGAGGTGTTTCAGCTTCCTCAATCTTGCTGGATGAACGGACTTAATTAAATACTTGGCTAACATGAATATTCACGCATTACATTAGTTAGGTTGACGACTCGGTAGTCAAGGTCGTATTGAGGGAGTGTTTGTCATTTGCGATAGTAAGATGGAGTCGCTTGAGGGAGTGTTGTATGACAAGGGCATGCACCATATTATAATACATGCATGTGCATTAATAAGAGTGTCTAGAAACTGTATGCTTACTTTGCTTTTCAGTAATTGTGCATGTGGATTTAATAGCTTGTGTAACTTAATGTTAATGGAACCACTGAGTTGATCACTCACTCCCACTCTGGGATGGTATTTTAAAACACCAACCAGACCCTATCTTAGATGCAGGTATCACAGAGCCTGTCGAGCTGGATGAGGCGACCATTGTATAGTCTATTTTAATTCCAGGAATTGTTCAATGCTAGGTAAAATGAATTATAGAACCCTCGTTCCACAAAGCATAAGTGGCACTCGGGATATCAAGAATCGAGTATCTACTTGGCCCTTAAAATCTGGGGTGTTACAACTTTATTGGGTAGAGTTGTAATGTCTGTATTGGATTCCACATCCGCCCATACGTGGCATGCACGTCTGGGCCATATGAGCGAGCGAGACATGAAGGTACTTTCTAACCGTTGTTTAATTTTAGTTTTTTAAAGTGTTGATTTAAGTATATGCGAGCATTGTATATATGGTAAACATTCAATGTTATCTTTTAAATATAGAAAACATATATGTAAAGGTGTTTTGATTATGTGCATTTTGATATATGGGGGTCATCGCCTGTGGTTTCCGTTGGAGGGTCATCATGATTTGTCACATTCATTGACAACTACTCTAGGAAAGTATGGGTTTATTTTATTAAAAATAAATATGATGTTTTTACCAATTTCAATTAATAGAAGGCGATGGTGGAAAATCAGTCAAGGTGAAAGGTGAATATTCTAAAGATAGATAACGATAGAGAATTTACTTCAGGCAAATTTAATCAATTCTGTAAGAATAAATGGATTGTGAGGCACAACACAGTGCTCCACATACCTGAGTGGAACGGTATGGCTGAGCGGATGAATCAGACTCTCTTGGAGAGGACCCGATGCATGATTAATAATACTGGGTTGGGCAAAGAATTGTGGACTGAGGCAGTTATATGGTTTATTACTTGGTGAATGTTCACAACCCCAAGTGCAGGTTTGCGACGTAGTAATAACTCGGTGAGACCGAGGTTGAATCCACAAGGACTAAACTCGTACGTAATCTGAAAATAACTAGAACTAGAACTAAAAAAAGATCTAAATTGAATTTTAGAATAGTTAAGAGGAATTGTGAATAAAGAATCAATAATAAAAAGGAAACTAGAGCGCCAAGGATCCACTTATAGCTATTAGGATGTTACCTTACTTGATTCAATAAACACAACTGGAATCAAAGTCCTATTCTATCCAATTAGAAGATGAAACAATTAAATCAAATCTCTGAACTTTTCATTAATCCAGTCCTCAATGAAGGAGCATTGTGATGATTGGAAGGGAATTCAAACATCCGCCATGCCTAGGAGATGATGGTGAATCATGAGTTTTACTAATCTCATAATCTCAAAACAGGAAAAGAAGATATTCAAAGCTATCACAACATCTATTGTAATTCGAGTCTCAATAAATGATAGAAAACTGAAAATATTCCTTAAATTCAAACTAGAAATCAATGTCGTTTAACATAAATAAGAATCAAAGCAAAGGAAGCATTAAAATAAACTACAGTTTCACCTCTTAGCCCTAGCTAAGAGATTAGCTAGTCATAACTAACTCAAAAATAAAAGAAAAAGTAAAAGATATACTAGAATCTATGAAGAAATCGAAACAGAGGAATGTTGTTAGCGCTCCACCTAGGCCTTCTCTCCCTTTCCAAACCCTATAAGATTATTTGGAATAGCTTGGGGACTCCTTTAAATAGTTTTGCAACTCAAAATTTTGCACAAACTTCGAAAAAGTTCACAAACTGCCTTAAATTTACACACTCTATGCGGTTCCCAAAATAGACTTTTAGAACTTTCATTTTTTAGACTCGGAGTTTCAGAATATGGTTTTTTAGGATAATTTTTAGGATTCATTTTCTTTACTTAAAATCTTCGATTCTTTTCATTCCTTACTTGGTTAACTTGGATCTTTGGCATGTGAATTCTTCATTAATGACTTTCAAATCTCCAAATTTTCATTTAGTAATCTTTTGAGTATAAATCTTCCTTTTGGCATCGATTTCACCTTAAGCTCTCGAAATCACCTCGCACATGAAAACATGCATAATTAGATCGATCAAGCACTATCATGTCTATAAAACCAATGTATAAAAAGGGGGAAATATGTAATATTTCACACTCAACAATGAATTGGTCCCCTTCTATAGCCATTGATTGTAAAATTCCAGAGGAAGTATGGAGTGGTCAGCAGGTTAACTACTTAGGATTGTATGTGTTTGGTTGTGAAGCTTACTCTCATGTACCGTTGGATGAGAGAGATAAAGCTGGACCAAAGGACCAAGAAGTATATCTTTATTAGTTATGATGGTGGTGTGAAGGGGTACAGGCTATATGACCGGGTCACATGGAAAATCATCATTAGCCATGGTGTCAAGTTCGACAAAAGATCCTTATCCCATAAGGATGACCACAAGGGGTTAGAAAAGTTGGTTGTGGATGTTCGGGTAGACATAGATGACACTCAGGATGATACATATACACAAACAAAGGTACAAGAAGAGGTGAAACAACTACTTGTGAGAATGAATCCACCGTAGGATCGCAAATTACCAGCGAGATACAGGGATGACTCTAATATCCCATATGCCCTCATTAAGGATGATGGAGATTAGTCTACCCTTTAGGAGGCTCTTGATGAGCCGAATGTTGAAAAGTGAAAAACTGCAATGGATGATGAGATAGTCTCCTTTATAAGAATGAAACGTGGGAGCTGGTGGAGCTTCCCATTAGCCGAAAGTGATTAAGTGCAAGTGGATATTTAAGAAAAAATAGGATAGGTACAAGGCAAGGTTGGTAGTGAAGGGATACGCTCAGAGAGAAGGTGTCAACTTCATTGGCATATTCGCACTGGTTGTGAAACAAGTATCTATCATATTCATGTTGGTACTGGTTGCCCAATACAATCGTGAGCTAGAATAAATGGATGTGAAAACTGTCTTCCAGCATGGAGAATTGGAAGAGCAGGTATACATCAAGCAACTGCAAGGCTTTGAAATAAAAATGATAGAGAACCAGGTTTGCAGGTTAAAGAGGTTGTTGTACGAACTGAAATAGTGGCCTAGGCAGTATTACAAAAAGTTTGATTCTTTCATGGTGAGTCGGAAGCTTACTAGGAGTGAATATGATCATTGTGTCTATTACAAGACACTGAGTGATGAGAAATTCATTATCCTGGTGTTGTATATTGATGACATACTGATCGCCAGTCATAGCATGTCTAAAACCAATTTACTGAAGACTCAGTTATTAGGGACATTCGAGATGAAAGATCTGGGGGCTGCAAGGAGGTTTCTTGGCATTGATATACACGGAGACATGAAAAGGAGCGAGCTTTGATTATCTTAGAATGATATCTTGAGAATGTATTGTTGAAGTATGGGATGGACATGGTAAAGTCGGTCAACGTTCTTCACATGGCTCATTTTAAGCTTTTTTCTAAGTAGTGTCCTAAAACCGATGAAGAAAAGTAGGAGATTGTCTCGTGTGCCTTATTCGAATGCGGTGAGCAGTTTGATGTATGTCATGGTTTGTATTAGACCGAATATTTCATATGTTGTTAGTGTTGTTAGCAGATATATGCCTAACATCAGAAAGCAACACTAGAGGCAGTGAAATGGTAACTTTGATACATTCAAGGTACGTAAGACTAATTCTTATCTTTTGAGAAATTAGGGGTCAAGTTAGTTGGATATGTGGATTCTGATTACACATGCAATGTGAATTCTAGAAAGTCAACTTTAGGGTACTCGTTTATGCTAGTGGGTGGAGTGATCAGTTGAATGTTGAAGCTTTAGTTTATGGTGACTCTTTTTATAGCTGAAGCTAAGTATATGAGAGTGATGAAGGCATTCAAGGAAAGTGTTTGGTTGATGGGAATGATAAATCAGTCGGGGCTTTAACAGGAGGTTGTACCGGTTAATTGTGATAGCGAAATGCTATCAATTTGGCTAAAAATTTTGTTTATTACTCACGTACTAAATACATTGATGTTCTTCACTATTTATCCTATAGGTGCTTAAGGAAGGAGGCGTGACTCGGGAGAAGATTTACACGAGCGTGAATCTGGTGGACATGCTCACTAGGTTGGTACCTACAAAGAAGTTTAAGTTCTATGCAACTTCTCTGGGCTCGGCGAATGCGTAAAGGAAGACAAAGTGTGCACGAGAAGCGATAGTGGATCTATGATGCAAGACAGAATTAGAGATGAGGATAAATGAGCTATGAAGAATGGATATTGAAGACATGGTGGAGATTGTTGATTGATGTCTTAAATTTGTAAATCAACATGTCTGTTGATGGCAATTTAATGCCATCGAAGTCTAACTCAATGCCATCGTAAAAATCTAAAATTTCTCATGTTAGTTGCTAGACACTTTAAGTGACCGCTCAATGCAATCGAAGGTTGTTCGATGACATCGAAGGCCTGATCGATGCCATCAAAACAATCTGAAAAATCCATGATTTATCGTTGGAATGTTTGGTGTTTAGTTCGATGCAATTGAAGATTTTTCGATGACATTGAAGACTGTTCGATGCCATCGAAGTCCCATCGAACGATTGCGCAGATTTGCATATCTATGGGATTTGTTTCCTATTCCAATTGTAATTCACTTGGAGGCTATAAATATGGGTGTAATTGGGATTAGGGTGTATCTCAAAGCTTTCTAATTCATTCCTATGGTTTTCAAGGGCTTGTAAAGGGAGATTTGAGGCTTGTTCGAATCGGGTATTCTCTCTATCTCTTATAATTTCTGCTTTCATAGTGATACTTGTCACTTTGTGCCATGGTTTTTCCTGAAAGGGTTTTTCCACGTTAAATTTGAAATGTTTGTGATTGGACTTAGTTGTTGCAATTGGAGTACTTTGTTTAATTCATCTTTATGTGCTTCCGCAGTCCCCTAACACTACATATACTTTGGATGACACATCTTCATCGAACTAGCTTTTTAACAAGATGTTAAGCTGAGCTTTTCGACCGACCTTGTTTTCATGTCAAGTGTATGGATAAAAGAGCAATGGATGAAAATCCCGACCACCAGAAGTGTCACTAAATCATTCATCAATTGTTGAAAGTGCTAATAGTTCCCATTTCAAGAGTCCTAAAAAAAAAAATATTTGCTCATGTCATTCTACTCATCATTCATTGCTACATTTTTTTTTTCTTTCACCTTTGAATAAATGTTCACCATAACTTTTAAACTCAACTTATTCCTTTTAAAAGATTTTATAGTTGGGGGATGTTAGAGTATACCACAGTAATCTTGCTAGATTTCGAATCTTCTATATTTGTCATGAAGATTCTAATTATTGCCAATGAAATAAAAAAAAAAAAGTTATGGCTTCTACAATGTAGTCTCATGTAGTTAATTTAACAAAACTTAAATTATCCAAAAATCATTCATGCATGTTGGCAGGCTTTATCATAGGGTACAATTGAAATAATATTTTACCATTATGATTGTTGTTTGTTGCTGGTGGTGGTGTTGTTCTTGATAATGTACATTCATTCTTCTTTTTGAATAAGGCTGTGAAACAAACATTTTATGGTGAAAATGTGTTGGTTGGAAAATACTTGGTCATTTTTGTACCAAGTCATCTCTTATGGCTTATTTATGGTTTTAGATTTCATAGCTTAGTTATTCACAATTTTTTTTTTAATAAAAAAAAATACATGGTTTACACTTATTTGCTAGTTTTTACATTCCCTAGAAATATCATTCCTTGGCTTTTTTTAAAACTTGCCTCAACTAAACAGAATTTTAGACTTTTCCTAGCTTTTTCATAAAACCCGATGTATCAACCAAACAAAATTAAATCATTCCTTTGAAATACTAGGCTAACTCTAATACTTGCCAAAAAAAAAAAACCAACTAATAATTCCCCAAAAAATCAAGCATACTCTTAAATGTTTGCAAAATCTTGGACAATATTTGATAGCTAATTATTGATGACCGTATATTTCTAAAAGAAGTACAAGTATTTCCATTCAAAATAATGAGAGTTTCATCAAATACAATAGCAACCAGTGCCCAACATCTATTTCATTAAGCCAAAGATATACGAGATATGTTGAAATAGTTTATTTAGAGCTTTGCTAAGCCCATGGACCAATGTAAGGCAGCTCATTTGCACTCCATACATCTGCAAACTTGGCACATTAGTATGAGATCCAATCCATTCATTAGACTGCTACCACTATGTACATACCCTTTCTCAAGAACTGGATTGGTCTAGCTGTTAGGTGGGCCACAACTTATGAAAAAAAATGATAGCCCATTAAACTTGGTAGAAGTTTCTTATACCCATCCAACTATTTTCACCCCAGCTGCAGAATGGACCAATTTTTATTTTTTATTTTTGATGCAAGGACATCTAGACAGCCAATCCCACCTAATGGACAGCCTGAACTTGTAGTCACAAGTTCGCCTCAAGCTCTTATAATTGAAGTATGAGTCTGGATTTTCTATTTCTTTCAATTAGAAAATTTTCATTTCTTACACATTCTTATTGGGCTACACCATCATTGATGATATCAGGACTGCTATATTCAATGCAGACAACTCTCATCAATAATAAATAATAAAACAGACCAATCACATTGCAAGGAGTAAAAAATCTTTGTACAAAGATCTGAATTCAGCATAAGTATACAGCTCATTTACATGCGTCAAGTCAGGACATGTCCAATACTTATGTTGTGTGGGAGCTGATTACAGTTTACATGTGACCCCAGCAGAGAGATATACCTGTGCCCGTGGCAGTGTGGGCCCCACAGAGTGATACATCTACTCCATCAATCTGTTTTAAAAGACTACAATAGGACAGGATCGGATAAAATTCAGGCAGATGATATCCAAATTTCAGGTGGGTCATACCACATGAAACGGTGGAGATTGAACGCATGGGGTTGACAGAAGCTTTCTATCAGGATGATATTTGTTCCTACAGTTTATCCGAGTGGTAGAAACCCTACGGACGGTTTAGATGGCATAGAAATATCATGGTCAGCTCTGAGAAGGTTTCAATGGTGGACATTTCCACTCCCAGTGTTTCATGTGGTATGGCTCACTTGAGTTTTGGATCTGTCTGATTTTTGGGCAAATTCTATATACAAGAGACAACAAGTAACTAGGTCTTTAGCTTTTCAAGAGCCACAGGGACCTAAAATGGTTGAAAACTAGAGTAATTTATCTTTAGGGCCTATTTAGATTCAATGAAATGGTGAGAAATGAGACATGGTTTCTAGACGAACCATATTTCATTGTTTGTAAACACTAGAATGAAAATAAATAAATAAAAATAGAAGAAGAGAAATTCACGGAGCCAATTTTCTTTCAAATTTGACTTTTTATTTCTCACCCCTACCCTAGAGAAATTAGGTTTCCTTTCCTACTATTTGGAGGTAGCCAATTATGTGCAGCCTGCCTACCCAAGACAGTGTAGCCATTACCATGGCCCACCTTGATGTATGTATCCTATATTCATGCCATGCATCCATTTTTCCAAATCATTTTAGTGCACAACCAAAAATTGAAGCAAATCCAAATCTCAGGTGGACCATACTATAAGAAACAATGGTGATTAAACACTCACCATTAAAAACTTCCAAGGCCCAGTGTAATGTTTCCCTCATGTTTATTTTCCATCTAAACTGTTGATAAGGTCCCACAATCTTGGATGAAGATAGAAAAAAAATATCACCATGATCCAAAACTTTATGGCCCACAGGAAGTTTTTAATAATTAGTCACCATTGTTTCCTATGGCATGGTTTATTTGAGATTTGGATTTGTTTCATGTTTTGAATCATGCCCTAAAATAATATGAATAAACAGATGGACGGCATTGATACAGAATAACATCAAGGTGGGCCCATGGTAAAAGCTGCACCGTCTTGGGTGAGGTCGTTGCCGTTGTCGTAGCTTAATCCGCTCCCTGTTTTCAGGGAATGCTTTATGCAAGTGACTCCTCGGTACCGACGTGGGGCAGGTCGGAGCTAGGAAAGTTCTTTGGGCCAACACAATGTATGTATTTTATCCATGCTGATCGTCCATTTTTCTAGCTCATTCTAGGGCATGAGCCCAAAAATGAGACAGATCCAATTCTCAAGTGGACCACACCATAGTAAATAGTGATGATTAAATACCCATCATTAAAAACTTATTGGGAGCCATGAACGTTTGGATCAAGCTGATATCTGTGTTTTCCCTCTATAAAGGTTTGTGTGACCCAACGAATAAGTTGGATGGCAAGTAAACATTATGGTAGGCCTTAGAAAGTTTTTAATAGTGGGCATTCAACTGCCATTGTTTCCCATAGTATAGTCTACCTCAGATTTAGATATGCTTCATTTTTTTAAAGTTAATGTCTTAAAATGAGATGCCAAAATGGATGGACGGGTTAGATAAAACACATACATCATGCTTGGGCCCACAGATCTTTTCCAACTTAAGTGGGCCTATCCACGAGAATCTATGCGGATGGGATGAATATAGGTTTATATGTGGATGCCAAATATTCCACCGAAGTCAAGTGTGTTAGAGTTATGCCACATTGCTTCCTAAATCTTTGTAACTTGAAATTGCAACAAAAGAATTTCTTGAAAAAATTTCATTTTGTCCAACGTTAACTTGAATTTTCTCGAAAAAAATTTTATTGATAAACAAGCATAAAAAATATATATATATAGTATTTCATATCCCATAATTTTCTGAAAATAAGGTCTCTCTCTAGTATAATTTCCTTTCTCACCCTTTTCAAATACAAATAAACCCTTATATTATATTTTAATATTTGTTAATGTAGAAATCTGGTTAGCCCTCCCTAGACTAGCGAACTTGCACAAAGAATGGACAAGAAAGACCCTGGCTCGCGCAGGGTACCCTCCGATGCCTAAGTCAGGTATGAAATATGGGTTTCAATTGAATGGAAAACTTTGGTCTAGAGATTGTGCGTACCTTTCATCATTAGAGATGCTCCTATTTATAGTTGAGAAGGAGTCGTAATGACCGCCCTAGATTCTCAGCTGAGATCTCGGGCAGATCCCTATGCGACGAGCTTCCTAGATCTTCGGCCAGGATATCAGGCAGATGAGGTCGGACCTCGATAGGAGGTGGTAGGTGCTGACCTGAAGTATTCTGACCTGGGATACGCTGACATGGGACATGCCGACCGGGACATCCCGACCTGTCTCCTTAGTCGATTGGTTGAGTTCCTTTCACTTGGTCAGATCTTTTATGAAATACTATTTTATTTTTTTTTTATGCTTGTTTATCAACATTTTTTTTTTTTTTGACAAAATTCAAGTTAACGCTACACAAAATGAAATTTTTTCAAGAAATTCTTTTGTTGTAATTTCAAGTTACAAAGATTTAGGAAGCAATGCGGCATAACTCTAACACACTTGACTTCGATGGAATCTTTGGCATCCACATATAAACCTATATTCATCCCATCTGCATAGATTCTCGTGGATAGGCCCACTTAAGTTGGAAAAGATCTATGGGCCCAAGCATGATGTATGTGTTTTATCTACGCCGTCCATCCATTTTGGCATCTCATTTTAAGACATTAACTTTAAAAAAAATGAAGCATATCCAAATCTGAGGTAGACCATACTATGGGAAACAATGGCGGTTGAATGCCCACTATTAAAAACTTTCTAAGGCCTACCATAATGTTTACTTGCCATCCAACTTATTTGTTGGGTCACACAAACCTTTATAAAGGGAAAGCACAGATATCAACTTGATCCAAACTTTCATGGCTCCCATGAAGTTTTTAATGATGGGTATTTAATCATCACTATTTACTATGGTGTGGTCCACTTGAGATTTGGATTTGCCTCATTTTTGGGTTCATGCCCTAGAATTAGCTAGAAAAATGGATGATCAACATGGATAAAATACATACATCGTGTTGGTCCACAAAACTTTCCTAGCTCTGACGTGCCCCACGTCGATACCAAGGAGTCACTTGCGTAACCCATTCCCTGAAAACAGGGAGCGGATTAGCTACGATAGCGACAACGACCTCACCCAAGACGGTGTAGCTTTTACCATGGACCCACCTTGATGTTATTCTGTATCAATGCCGTCCATTTGTTTTTTCATATTATTTTAGGGCATGATTCAAAACATGAAACAAATCCAAATCTCAAGTGGACCATGCCATAGGAAACAATGGTGACTAATTATTAAAAACTTCCTGTGGGCCATAAAGTTTTGGATCATGGTGATATTTATTTATTTTTTTGTCTTCATCCAAGATTGTGGGACCTTATCAACAATTTAGATGGAAAATAAACATTAGGGAAACATTACACTGGGCCTAGGAAGTTTTTAATGGTGAGTGTTTAATCACCATTGTTTCTTATAGTATGGTCCACCTGAGATTTGGATTTGCTTCAATTTTTAGTTGTGCACTAAAATGATTTGGAAAAATGGATGCATGGCATGGATATAGGATACATACATCAAGGTGGGCCCATGGTAATGGCTACACTGTCTAGGGTAAGGCAGGTTGCACCTAATTAGTAGGAAAGGAAACCTAATTTCTCTAGGGTAGGGATGAGAAATAAAAGGTCAATTTTGAAAGAAAATTGGCTCCGTGAATTTCTCTTCTTCTTCTTCTTCTTCTTTTTTTCCATTCTAGTGTATACAAACAATGAAATATGGTTTGTCGAGAAACCATGTCTCATTTCTCACCATTTCATTAAATCTAAATAGGCCCTAAAGATAAATTACTCTAGTTTTCAACCATTTTAGGCCCCTGTGGCTCTTGAAAAGCTAAAGACCTAGTTACTTGTTGTCTCTTGTATATAGAATTCAGTCATGTGTAATATTTATAGGCGTGCCAAAACCTACTATGTGTCTCGATTTCAACCGAACAACTTTGACCCCAAGCGTCTGATCATTTTAAACAACATCTTGCCAGGGTAGAGTTCATCCTCCGAAAATAGGTTGCACCTTACCTTCTATACATAAGGACTTTCAAACACAAAAGCAAACAAAAGAAAAACACTTACAATCGACTACAGGAAAAACTACAAAGGGCATTTCTAAAAGTAGAACTACTTGCATTATAATGGAAACCATCTAGCGTATGAGCATAGACTTAGATTACTGCTACTAATGTAAGATTATGCTACTAGATATGTTAAGAAATGTAAAGGATAGTTTATGCTAATGAACATAAAGGATAATTGACCGATAGATTTGATTAGTTTGATTGGGTTGTTATGAGACATTTTTCTTCATTAAACTACTTTGCTATTTATAATTCTCTTTGCAGTGGTTGTCTAAATGTTTCTTCCCACGTCTAGTCGATTATATCAATTGTTTTGACACCACTCCATCTTCTGGACTCTTTTGGACACCTATCCCGGTAATCGCTTCATCACTGTCTTTCTCTCGACCATGTCCTTCTTTCGAGCTTCTCGGTCACACTCCATCTATGGATGACATGTAACACCTTGATCAATGTCAATTGTAATGCCACAAATAGTGCTCCAAATATCCTAACAAATCTTATGCATGTTGTATATCTCTTGTGCAATGACACGCGTCTTTTCCTAATTGGCTATTCTATGAATGGTCAGAAATAAGGTACAACATTGCCCCCCATATTATTTTGTCTTTGGGCAAAAAGGTGAAGGCGACATTGGGTTGTTGTTCAATATAAGAAATGGGATCAACCTCTCTTTCATGTGTCGACTCCCTATTGATTTTGCTCGATTGAAACAAAAACTGAATGATGGTATTGCTCATTTTCCATGGTCGTCATAGCATGCAACACATCACACAATTGAATTATATGAGGAGTCATGATTATCATTTCATTAATGCACATATTCTTGACTAATATATATGCAATTTTGAATCAGTTTTAAACTTTCCTTTTTTACTACCCTTGCTCCTTAACGTCTCTTTTTCCTTGTCTGAAATCTTCTGTTATTGCCATAACTGTTGCTTCATCTTCTGGGCCTCCAATCATCCATAAGGAAGACTTTATAAGAGAGTTAGACACTCTTTCTCATGGGCTCATTAATGACATCATCTTCACTATCCCTGTCGAAACAGATAAGGCATATCTTACATTCGAACTAGCCTTCCATTTAGAGATTATCCACAAGAAAATTCAAATGGTGGAACAATTCTTCCCAGGTTGCTTGGGTGAAAAACATATTCAATCTGATTTCCTTCAAGATCATGCGAATGCCTTTAAAGCCTCAAGATCATGGCTAAGACCAATAAGAGGATGGGTTAAATGGTAAAACCATGTATTCGAACAATATAGTGATACATAGAAACAGGCTGGCATCTACAAATGCATCAATTGGTCATACCAAGAATAATTGTAGTCTTCGATGAGTATATTTATTTTCTTATGAATAGTAAAACACTCATCTGTGTGAACATCCAGAAGTTTAAGATCTATCCCACCAACAAAATAGGCATTGCCAATGCTCTGGAGTTTAGTAAGAGCATCCATAATTTCTTTCAGTGGTGAGCCATACCCTGCGCTAGTCACAAATTGGCAAATGAAATGGTAGATTTGAAACTGGAGCATGGAATGTGTGAATGCATCAATCTTGAGGGAAAGGATTTTCCTCAAGATGATTTGAGCCCAATTAATGAGAGACGGGTATGACAACCATTATAAGAAAGTGAATATGCTATGTTTTGTCACGAAATTAACAAAGGGGGATATTGTAAGTACTAATGTTTTAAGCACACAAGTAGATTGTCAAATTTTATAGACAAAATATATATTGTATGGAACCTCAACTTAATTAAACATTTCAAGACTTGAGCGTGGCTCAAGATCTCAAGATCGGAAATCTTGGAAGAATTTCAGGAGAAGAATCGATTGTATGCCAAACTACAGGTAAAGAAGACCTTAGGAGTGACCCTAGGTTAAAGTACATCTTAGTGGCTTTTCTAAGTTGTAATTTATTATGTTATTGCTTTAGCTTTGAGGGTAGTTCGGCTAGCCTAACCATGCCTTCGTCCAGCCGAACCATCTCGGATTAACCGAACAACAGTCATAGGGTCTTTGGAGCAGTTTCTAGCAATGGCTTGCTTTGGTATCCATGGGTGTTCGACCAGTCGCTTCCTGTCTCCGGCTAGCCTAAGGTTGATTCAAATCTTATCTCGCAAAAATCTACTAGCCGGCCAGCCTAAGGGATTCTAAGGTTGACTGAAGCTCTAATCCTTTTGTTATAAATATGGCTCATTTCTCATTCTTTCTGACTGAAAAAGAAAAATCTTCTTCTTTTCAAGCTATTTACATTGTCTTTCATAGATGATAATTTATCTTATTCAATTCTCTTCTCAAACCTTGTTAAAAATAAATGGAGAGTGGCATATACTGAACTTGAGAATAAATGATTGCATCTGCAAGCTTATAGGGATTCTCTTTTTTAAAATTTATCTATCCCTAAATCATTATTGGTTGTGCATACATTGAATTATCTTTATCTAAGAAAAGAA
This sequence comes from Magnolia changhungtana, assembly GCA_030180095.1. NCBI lineage: Eukaryota > Viridiplantae > Streptophyta > Magnoliopsida > Magnoliales > Magnoliaceae > Magnolia > Magnolia changhungtana. Next base: position 6,318,762 of record JASAUF010000459.1, read on the forward strand.
TGGATTGATGCATCTACTGAAGTTTCATCTTCAAAGTCTTCACCAAAATCTTCACTTCGACTCACATCTTCAAGAAGATACATTATCATCTAGTAAATTATTTTTACCCGGGTTGAATGAGATTGCCTGAAAAAATCTTATCATGTAACATCACAAATTTTCACGGCCAGAGTTTATACTCGCGCATGAGAAAACTGGGTGTTAATAATATAAAACTTGGATGCTTTTAGAAATCATACCTTTTTTTTTAATCACATCCGGACACATTCATGAAGGCAACATTCATAAGAATAAAATGGACTGGATTGATTATTTCATCAGAGTAAAGAAATTCAATGAATAATCAAATGCCTTCTCAATGGAAGCTTAATACATTAATCGAGTTCGGAGCTGAAGTATAAAACTAAATAATAAAACTATCTTCGTATTCTTTCAGTATAGTCTTCTATAGGAAGATGGTCCTCCAGGTCTTCAAGCTGTACATCACTTGCATCATTTGTACGGTTAAGAGAGGGTCAATGCCCTACTCATAGTGATTGTTATCATTTAAGATTAATAGTAATTCAAGAGATTCATAAAAGTAATGTAAAGGTTCTGATACGTCCCGTACTCCACAACTACAAGAGGTATCAATATGCACAAGCAATCTACATGAGATGCATGCCTAACAAAGTATATGTTGTTCATCACACTTAGCGATTGCTACAATGTGAAATATGATTAGAGTTATCTGGCTCGCCCTGCATCCCATACTACGGAAATTCGTCGGCATATCCCACGTTTAATATGGATTTATGCGGTTATCCCAAGATGAGTACAACACATGACTGAGTGAATCATGCAACTCGGATTGAAGTAACTAATTACGACATCCAACCCCTAAAAAGAAAAGACCGGATTGGAGCGACTAATTGCAACATCCAACCTCCAAAAAGAAAAGAATTGATGTAAAACGTATAACGATTTACATACACCAATTTGTGCACCATCACCCGTGAAACATAGAATTACATATCGCCCCAGGGCCGCTATCGAAAATGCATTACGTCCACGATATTTATTCGATTGTTAGAAGAAGGATTCCCAATATAGTACTTGCACTAAAAGGAAAAATTCACTGAATCATGGGAGCTTTGAAATATCAAGACACATACCCAAGCCCTTTAAAGATCGATAGCACAAGGCTAATAACATAAAGAGAAGAGTAGCAATGGCCAACTCAGCAAAGATAAAAGTGACAATGGCCAACATAATAAAGAGAAGAGTGACGATGGTCAATTCAATAAAAGAAGAGTAGCAATGGATAACTCAACCAATAGACGAGTGGCAATGGCCAACTCAAATATAAGGAGAGTGGTAATAACCAACTCAATAAAGAGGAGAGTGGCAAGGGCCAACTCAATAAATTGATAAAGGCAAGGGCAAGGCTTGTATCCATCGCCCCACATAAATTCATGAAGATCTCATGTAATCAACATTATACTATAATATCAAAGAACACATAATTGATGGTAAAACATATAATTGAGGGAGAATTCACAGTATCATGAAACATAGTATGTAAAAGGGCAAGATAATAACACATCAACTTAAATTACTGTAAGCTTAGAGGAATAAACCCTCACCTCTAGTCGTTCGATTATCCACTTAGCAAGGTTAAGGCCTAAGGGACTCTTTAGGAATAAACCTGCCTCTTTTTATCCTAACCCACGGGGTTCGACCGATTAGGATTAAAAGCTAGTTACAACTCTTCTAGATTCATGTTCAAGAAATCTGAAAGATACCTCAACATGATCTATATTAGAATTTTCAAAACACTGTTGGGGGAATGGAGAAGAAGAATTTAGAAAGGAAAGATGAGTTTGGGATTGTCGGACCTACAATGGAGTCGAGTGGGCTTGTATCCATCGCCCCACATAAATTTATGAAGATCTCATGTAATCAACATTATACTATAATATCAAAGAACACATAATTGATGGTAAAACATATAATTGAGGGAGAATTCACAGTATCATGAAACATAGTATGTAAAAGGGCAAGATAATAACACATCAACTTAAATTACTGTAAGCTTAGAGGAATAAACCCTCACCTCTAGTTGTTCGATTATCCACTTAGCAAGGTTAAGGCCTAAGGGACTCTTTAGGAATAAACCTGCCTCTTTTTATCCTAACCCACGGGGTTCGACCGATTAGGATTTAAAAGCTAGTTACAACTCTTCTAGATTCATGTTCAAGAAATCTGAAAGATACCTCAACATGATCTATATTAGAATTTTCAAAACACTGTTGGGGGAATGGAGAAGAAGAATTTAGAAAGGAAAGATGAGTTTGGGATTGTCGGACCTACACTGGAGTCGAGTACTTGTTGGGCTGACGTCCAATTTCTCCTCCTTCCTTCCTCGTTTCTTTTCCTTCTTGCTTCTTCCTATGGTGCGTTCTACAGCTGGAGGGGTGTCGTCCTTTTATACTGGCAAGGCCTTCCAGAGTATTCTTGGCAAGCTGCGTAAGAGGAGAATGGTTGCACACGGACGCTTGGCTTTCTTGCAGAAACCGTCCGCATGGTTTCCTCTTTCCTTCATTTTCAGGTGGGGTTAGCTAGATCCTAGGAGAGACTTTAGGAGGATTGTAGGCCCTATCGAATGGACGTCTTGGATCAGTCCCTGCCTCCCTTATTGTGATCATTCGTGCTCCTGCAATGGGTCCGTTTCCATCCTTGCAGGCATAACAACAGAGAAGTTTGTGGTCTTCTGGTGTGTGGAGACCGATCCGGTCCTTTCGAAAATCTTGGCTACGGTCGGAATTCTCCCTGCCGTGGATTGAACAGCCATAATTGGGCCACGTAGGCTTCATGGGGTTCCCTTACGCTTGGAGTTTGAAATCGCCTCGGTTTGCTTCTTACGTTGCTTACGGACAGGGTCTTTGGGAGAGGATTTGTCTGTTTTTCCGATTCAAGTTGGAAGTGGGAGTGATTGGGGTTCGATCGGATTTGTCCTGTGAATACACTGGATGGTCCAGATCGCCCTGAACGTGCGTGATGGTGGGCCACCTAGATTCTCAATGTAAGCAGTCCGACCGTCTGTTTTGGCGGAAATAAAGAAGAAATTTCCTTCTTCGAAATCTCGGGTCCAATTTACTTTGACTGGGTTTCTCGTGTTGGTGTGCGGTGAGTGCACGCACTACACATGCACACTCACCACATGTGTGGGGCCATGGTGCTGTTTGTGAGAAATTTACTCCGTCCATCCATTTTTCAAGGCCTAGTTAGGTCCATCTGGCCCTAGATGAGGCAAATCCAAGCTTTGGTGGGCCATATAACTTGACTGGGGGGTTCAGTTATATGGTCGTCGAATCGTTCTGAATTTGAACGTCACTAGTCAAAGGGTCTTAAGGGTGTTTGGGTTGATATGGGGGTTGATCCGAGACTTAGGTGGGCAGTTTGGATTTGATAGAGGAGTTGAGCAAGAGAGTCCTGGTGGGAGGATCTCTCGCGTATGCAAGTTCTTCGTTCTTCGGAAGTTGTTACAACGTGCAAAACTTTTCACATTCCAGTTTGGTTATCCATAATAGGTGGGGTCCACTGGAGTGAGTTTCATAAAATCCACTCCATTCCTCAGTTTCGCAAGGTCCTGTTGGGCCATGGATCTAAATATGAAGCAGATCCGAGCTTTAGGTTGTTTTACCTTGGAAAGTCTCCTAGCAGGTGCCAAAATAGATTCAATCTAAATTAACGGTCCAGACTTAATGATTAGGGCCCAATTTAGAGAAAATGTATAGTCAATATAGGAAGACAATTGGACAAAATTTGGTGATTAATCGATGGTAGAAAAAGGTTAGATCTGAAATATCACCTTTTGCGTCAAAAGGAAGGAATTGGTTCCAGCGTTCAATGGTGTAAGATCATAGATCAGGGTCCAAATTTTATATGATGTCGTAGTCAAGTGAGGCCAATGTGTGGTCCAAGTTTAAGTTTCGATGGACGACAGGAAGTGCCTATATCTAAAGATCTAGATTTATAAGGAGTTTTTTTTTTTGTTAGCTTATTAGTATACCCCACTTTCAGTTCACACTTCACTGTTAGCCACCCCCACTAGGGAATTGATACGAAGATCTAGATTTATTAGGAGTTGATAAACCTCGAAAGGATAACTTTGTGCCTAAGGAAAAGCCTACCAAAGTGGAGTCTTCATACTTCACCCTTGGTCCATGTGATGGGCAATCCAAGTCATTCATATGAAGGGAAATATTGTAAAACGATTACCCACGAGGTTTCTTCACTCGATGGACACAAAAATCAACGGTTATGGGCTGATTTATTAATTGGGCCACTTTTACAATGATCTAAGGGTTGAAATTTGACTTGTATGGTTAATTTATGATACATAGGCATGATATAAAATTTTACATGAAACGGATCATGAAAACTATGTGATCTAGAATTCAGGGTCCAGGTTAATAGCATTTTCGTAATTATTGTTGATCTAAGAGTTTTGTGAAATCTAATGGTTCTAGATGGTTCTATGCTCATTTCTAAATAATTTTTACAAAGAACTTACATCTAAATCATTATGGATAAAGAGTTATTCACCGATTTAGTCATGGGAAGGTACATATATCAGACCACAGGATCAACGGTTGGACGACTTGATTTATGGATGAAGATCATTCTTAATTGGTCAGATTTACGGTGGAGGATGGATGTAAGGTTGAGTTAGCTAGATTGGTACCATACACGTGTACATAATAGGTTAAATTCATGCTAACACTCGAGGACTTTCAATACTCGAGTATTGAAAAATTTGGGGTGTTACATATCAGGTTGAGAAGTGATAAGCTTGTTAAAATCACTTGAGGTTAGTTGGGATAGCCTATGAAAATCATAAACTCTAAGAGGTTGTTAAGGTTAACATATGAAAACCTTTGTTATAGTAGAAAGCCAAAAGTACATGGAGAAGTAATTTTGGGAGTGGAGTAAGTATGTGTTAACACTAAACCACTATAATTATAATTGTCTTGTGTGTTTGATAATCTTTTCCTTGTGTTTATTATTTTGGAATACTGAGATCGAGAAAGTCATGAAATAAGGTTATCCTACCAAAGAGATTAGGCGAAGGTTGTCTACGATTCAATTGAAATCAATATTTCAATATTAGTTAATATTCTAAATTTGTTCTTTAAGATTGTTTTAACAAAAAATTGGTTAAGTCCTATTCACCCGCCCTTTAGGACATCGATAGCTATACCTTCAAGTGGTATCAGAGTGGGTTGCTCTTGATTGGATTCACCTCTTAGATCTAGATCTAGAGCTATAAGATGTCAAATTTCGAGAGCTTATCCGTATCCAGGCCACCTCCCTTTAATGGCTCCAACTATTCATATTGGAAAGCCTGGATGAGGATCTTCCTCAAATCCATAGATGAAAGTATGTGGCAAGCCACTATAACTCAATGGTCCCCTCTTATGATGGAAGAAATAGTCGAGGATAGAACCACATCTATAAAAGAAGTAGCCTACAAATTATGAATGAATACTCATAAAAGTGTAAATAGTGTTAATGCAAAGCCTTGAATGCCATAACTTGTGCCGTCTCACCGAATGAATTCAAAAGAATCATTTCATGTGAAACAACAAAACAAGCATGGGACATACTTAAAATGATCCATGAGGGAACTAATAATGTAAAAAAAAAAAAAATCTAAGTTCAAAATCCTCACAACCAAATTTAAGGAAATTCATATGAAAAAAAATGAGACATTCATGAACTTTTATACAAAACTTAATGACATAATTAATTCTATGTAGGGTCTTGGAGAAAATATCCCTGAAAGAAAGATTTGTACAAAAATACTAAGATCATTACCTGAACGGTTCAATTCAAAGGTCATTGATATGCAAGAATTGAGGGATACCAATAAAATGAAGGTTGAGGAATTGGTTGGATCTCTTCAAACATATGAGCTGAATTTTAAAGCTCCGAAGAACAAGTCTATAACCCTCAAATCCTCTAAGTTCAAATTAAAGGTAATGAATGAAAATTCGGATAATAAGGAGAATGAGGATGATATGGATTTATTGGTTAAAAAAAATTCTAAAAATTATATATATAGATATATATATATATATGTTCATTTTCAAAAAAATCAACATTACACTACTCTGAAAAGTTAAATATAACTATTGAGAAGTTAAATCCAAAAACACTCAATATTACAACTGCTCTGAGTTTGGGCATCTTGCTTCAAAATGTCCTAAAATGGATAAATTAAAAAGGAAATGTATGATTGCCACTTGGGATGAATCATTAGAATCTAAATTCGATTCAGAATCTGATAAATTATATCAAGGAGAAGTAAAAGATCAAAATGCACTCATGACAATAGCTAGAGTCACTACTCTAAGATAGTGAAACATCTGCATATGAAACTCCTAAAAGTGACTCTGAAAATAAAGAAGACCTTCAAGAAGCATATGATGCTCTCCTTAGAGAAAATTACAAAATTGCATTGAAATTAAAAATACATAAGAAAAAAGTGTGAGGAATTACAATAAGAACTTGAAAAAATTGTTTTAGAAAAATCTCACTTTTTTATTGTTTTGAAAAATCCAAAGTAGATTTAAATCTGAAAAATGTAGAACTTCAAAATCTCAAGTCTGATTATGAGAAATTGAGGATTGAAGTTTCTTTACTCCAGAGTTCAAAGGATACTTGAAATTATATCCAAGGAGACAAAAAGCTTGAAAAATTACTAACCTCATCTCGTCAGTATGGTGAAAAGGCCAACCCTGGCTATAATATATATAACAATCTAAAGCCTAATACTTCTACTCCTACCTTTGTGAAAGGAGAATCCTCGAACCCTAAAGAGAAAACTAAAAAAGGAACTAAGTTTGATCACAAAATTGACTATCTTAAAAAATAAAATACTCTTTCAAGAATTTTCTAAAGTGAAAAACCTTGCCAACAACCAAAGATATCAAAGGAGAGAAATAAAAAATTCCCCTCTTACTAATAAAATTGTGGATTTTCTCAGAGAGTTGTTGAAAGCTAACTCAAACAAGAAAGGAGTAAACATAAGAAAAATGAAAAATCTTAAGTCCCAAAGATAACAAAAGGAAAGTGACCCTCTAAAGCCTATAACCATCATGAAGTTGGTTTCAAAGGTTAAATATCCTGTTATCCACACAGCTTTCAAAGCAAGTAGTCATTCAAGATGATACCTGAATAGTGAATGTTCTAACCATATGATAGGTGATAGAGTCATTCTCTCAAATATCAAGCAAATTGATGGTGGCTCAGTTACATTAGGAGGTGGCAACAACTACAAAATCATTGGTCAAGGTAATGTACATCTTCCTAACTTACCTATATTTAAAAATATTTTATCTATTAACGGGTTGAAACATAATCTTCTTAGAATATCTCAAATCTACGACAATGATCATAGTGTAATATTTTTAGATCATAGATGTGAGATAAGTAGTAAAGAAGCAAATGCGGTATTAAATGGTCGTGAAACTTCTGAAAATTGCTATATAATAAATGACACTAGTTCAATAAACCCATCATGCTAAATAGTCTAAAAAGATGAGACTGAATTATGGCACCAACGTCTTGAACATATAAATTATAAAGATCTTTACAATTTGAGCAAAAGAGATCACTTGCGAGGCTTACCCAAGTTGAGTAAGAATGAAAATAAAATATGTGGTGCTTGTCAAGTAGTTGGCAAGAAAATTAGGAGTTGTCACACGAAAGTGAACTCCTTATCCTTAGCCACTACTAGATCTCTTGAACTTCTCCACATGGACTTGGTTAGACCAACAACAATGAAAAGTAGAGGAGGAACAAAATATTTCTTAGTTGTAGTTGATGACTACATAAGATATTATTAGGTAGCATTCTTAAGAGAAAAGTCAGATGCTTTGGCCAAGGTCAAAAGGCTTTGTAAATGCATCCACACTAAAAAAGAGTTGGTCGTAGTCAAAATAAGGAATGACATGGAACATAATTCGAGAATAACAAATTTGAGAAATACTACAATAACCATGGTATATTGTATTAATGTTTGGCTCCTAAAACACCCTAGCTAAATGGAGATGCTAAGAGGAATAATAGAGTGTTATAGGAGATGGTAATTGTTAAGTTGAATAGTATGAAATTGCCTAAATATTTATGGGCTCAAACTATGAATACTGCTTGCTATATAATCAACCATGTTTACATTAGAGCTGGGAAAAATAAAGCTACCTATGAAATGTGGTTTGAGAAAAATCCTAGTATAAAATATTTTTGTACTTTTAGAAGCAAGTGTTACATTTTACATGACAGTGAAAATTTGAAAAAGTTTGATGCAAGAAGCGATGAAGGTATATTCTTATGATATGCAATAAGTAATCGTGCATATCGTGTTTTAAACAAGAGAACTGGGGTAATACAAGAATCTATAAATATTGTAATTGATGATCAATCGATCAATCCCGGTCTTCACCAAGATGATGGTGATGGTGATATCATTCTGATTAATCAAGGTGTACCATCATCCAAATCATCCAAATCAAATATTACTAATTTTAGATGGGAAAAGACCATCCAACAAATCAAATTCTTGGTAACCCTCTTTCTAGTATTCAAACCAGAAGGCAATTAAAAAATATTTTCAATCATGTTTGATTTACTTCCCAAATTGAACCAACCAACATAAATAAAGTATTGTTGATGAAAGTTAGATTTTGGCTATGGAAGATGAACTGAATCAATTTATAAGAAATAATGTGTGGTATCTTGTTCCTATACCATCTGATAAAAATGTTGTTGTAACTAAGTAGATTTTTAAAAACAAATCACATGAGCTTGAGAAATTATTAAAAATAAGACACGACTAGTTATGCAAGGTTATACTCAAATAGAAGGAATTGATTATGATGAAACCTTTGCACCGGTTGCTAGCATTGAATCAATCAGACTGTTTATCTTCGTTGCTTGCTATAAGAATTTTAAAATCTATCAAATGGACGTCAAGAGTGTTTTTCTAAATGGTAACTTAAATGAGGAAGTATATGTTGACCAACCTAAAGGTTTTGAAGATCCCAAACTTCCTAATCACGTGTACCTTTTTAAGAAAGCTTTATATGGTTTGAAACAAGTCCCTAGAGCATGGTATGAAAAGCTTATTAATTTTTTTCTCAGCCATGAGTTTCAAATGGGAAGTGTAAATGAAACTTTATTTGTTAAAAAAAATCCAACGATATATTGAATTTTTAAATATATGTTAATGATATTATTTATGGATATACATGCGCTAATCTATCGTCTAAGTTTGCAAAACTTGTGAAGTCTGAATTTAAAATGAGTATGGTGGTGAGTTAACATATATCATTAGACTTCAAGTAAAGTAGCTCGAAGATGAAATTTTCATTTCCCAAACCAAGTATGCACAGAATTTGGTTAAGAGGTTTAGATTTGAAACTGGGAGAAATTTCAATACTCCCATGAGTACAACACTCGGATTATCCAATGATGAATCAGGTAAAACTATTGATTTTCATCTTTATCGAAGCATGATTGGTAGCTTGCTGTATCTAACTGCTATTAGACCAGATATTTCATTTAGTGCTGATATTTGTGCAAATTATCAATCTGATCCTAAATAATCACATCTCTTAGCTGTCAAATGCATTATTAGATATGTTACAAGCACTGTTAATCTTGGTCTATGGTATCCTCATAATACATCAATTCAAATAGTTGGATATACTGTGCAGATTGGGTAACAAAGGTAGATGATAAAAAATCCACTAGCGGTGGATGTTTTTTCATTGAAAACTATCTAGTCTCTTAGATGAGGAACAAAAAAAAGCAAATTTCAGTATCCTTATCTATTATAGAAGCAAAATACATTGCTGCGGGAAATGCATATATTCAGTTTATGTGTATGAAGCAAATGTTGGTTGATTACGGCATAAACCAAAATACAATAAACTTGTATTGTGATAATACCAATGCAATTAATATAGCTAAGAATCCTATTCAACACTCTTGAACAAAACATATTGACATAAGATATCATTATATATGAGAGTTAGTTGAAGAGAAAACAATTATGCTAAAATATTCAGAATGAAAAGCAACTTGTAGATATTCCAACCAAATCACTTGACAATGTGTAGACACCCCACCCCAGCTAATATCTTGAGAAGGCTAAGACAGTCCGAGAACCATGATCCTATCCGAACCTCGAAACCCTAAACCTTAATCCAAAACCCCAAACCCTAATCTATACCCCTAAACCTTAATCCAAATCCCCAAACCCTAATCTGCACCCCTAAACCTTAATCCAAATCCCAAACCCTAATATGCACCCCGAAACCCTGATCTGAACCCTTAAATCCCAGCTTAACCTCAGTTTAAACCCTTAAACCTAGCCTAACCCGTATTCCAATCCGAACCTAAACCCCGTCAGAATCAGATTATACACATAATTCAGCATGGAAACCCATCTATTCGAACCGAAAAGCCCGAAAGAAGACTATCAGACGAGCCAGCACATCAAACGAGGCCCACCAAACAAAGCCCGGCCCGGGCGGTAGTTTGACTACCGCCGGCGGTACTCCAATTACCTCCTCTCGCGGGGCCCGTGTGTCCTTCGAGAAACAGTTGTCTAAGCGTCCAAAAATCAACTTTCCTTCAAAACTACCCCTTCAGCCGACCCTATTTACCTTTTTACCAACACTAAGAGCCAATGGGAGTGCGCCACGTGGTGTCCCTCTCTCCTCAACCAATCCCAAGTTGCCATGTCAGCATTTACCCCTCTCAAACCCAATAATTACCATATTACCATTGGAGAAGGCTATAAATAGCCCTCTCCTCTTCACATTTTTACTACAACAACTTTCACTTTCTAAGTGAGAGAGAGAGAGAGAGGGAGAGAAGAAGAGAGTGAGAGTGAGGGTAAGAGAGAGTTCCCTAGCCTCCAAGATCAAATTTTTCTAGCCATCTCTTAGTCTCCTCTTAACCTTCTCAATCCCAAGTCTAGCCCGAATTGATCATGGTGCAACCCATGTCTTAACCTACTCTAGTTCAAGCCAAAGATTTTTTTCATTTTATATACAAGCATTCATCATGACATCTATTCCCTTCTCAACCCCCTGCTTCTCTAGATCTCTAGTGAACGTATGCTCTATGACTTGCCGCACATTAGATCATGTCATATCAGAATTCCTAGTGATCTAGTCTGCTCTTCCTTACCTTTTTGCATAAGCATCATCACATCCACCTTCTAGACACATTGTTGGACGTATGCTCTGTGGCTTGCCGAAATCTCGGATCTTGCCACATCAGAAACCCACGTGTACCTAGTCCCACCTCGACCACATCATTCATCCCTTGAGATTTCCGTACCATACCAAGTAGAGACCGTACATTTGTACGGGCAAAGAGGGTGCCTAACACCTTCCCTCTTTGTAACCGATGTCCCTTACTCGGAATCCCAAATTACAGATCAGGAGTCACTCTAAGGTAGGTGAGTCTTCTAATTTCTTCGACCTTACATATTCTGCGGGTTCTAGCTAATTGCGGGATTCTGATATTAATTGGCTAGTGGCGACCCCAACATTCACAAATTGGCCTACTAACTCCCACCTTTCACACCAAAAACATTTAAATTAACATGGGCGCCAATTTTCAGTGTTCACAGAATGGCGACTCCACTGGAAATTTTTGCTAGCTACCACTAGCCGAGACCCGACTCGAAAGTGTGTGGCACTTTAATCTCAAGGGACATCATCACTGCATTCATGCAACAAAAAAAAAATCAGTCTTTGACTTACACTTATTTTGAGCATCAATCCGAGCTATGATTACTCCATCCCGAGCAAATTTGATTACCCATGAAGAAGAGTCGGTGGCTCCGCCAGCTCCTGAAGCATTAGCATTATAACCAACACCTATACCAGCATTGGCATCGGCACCGACAGCTCCAACAGATTTGCCAATCACAACATCCTTGAATGAGATGTCTCAGAGCTTCAAGGCATTACGGGAGTTGCTACTTCGCTTGGTCCCAAGTGCCATATCAAACACACAGGTAATACAGCCTAGTGTCCAAAATAGATCAATCCCACAAACTTCTTTCGCTTTCTCCCTCATTCCTCCAACTAATCTTGTTCTCCCTCTTCCAGAAGAGTCAGCATAGCCACAACAACAACCAACAAACGGGTGCAATCCTCCTACACATCACTACTCAACACATCACAACAATCAGGCTACAACACAAGTTCCCCCTAATAGGAATCACACACAAGAACTGGCAGATGCCCATGAAGGGGGTTAGTTTCAAGTCTAACATACTCCCCCTAACAGGAGAAACATTCAGGAATTGGCAGATACCCCGAGCGGGAGCCATTTTCGTACATCACACCCTCTCCCAAAAGGGAGCGGAGTTCAATTCTAGCTACCTCCCACCACTGGGAGTCCATCTTCTTTCCAACAACCCCCCATTCTTGGAAACAAAAGGGTCAAATAACTTGACCCTTATGAGAAGGAAGCAGCACAAGCCCTACATCAAGGTGGAAGATATACACAGCCCCACAAATATGAAATCGATGAAATGTGGGAATATCCGCAAATGGTACAAAATCAGCTGCTGAGGTAGCAAGGAGTGGATCTTCCATCCACTAAGTTCAGGGATTTGTTTCCCTTTCTAGATGCTCGGGTGCCTCCAAACTTTGAGGTATCAAAATTCAAAAGATACGACGGTAGCGGGTGTCCCACAGCACATCTAAAAGCTTTTTGTGGGGAACTTAATGTAATAGCTGGGAATGATGGAGCCTTAATACGGCTTTTCTAGAAATCCCTCAAGGGTGATGCCCTAAACTAGTATACCTCATTGGCCATTAGATTAGGACTTGGGAGAGACTCTCCCAAGCATTCATTAACAAATTTCGCTATAATCTGAACATGGCTTCGAGAAGAGTCGATCTGGCAACCTTGAGACGAAAAAGCGACGAATCATTGTCTGCATATATGGGATGATGGTGGGCCATGGTAGCCCGAATGAGAAGTGCTATCGACGATGATGAACAAATATCCATGATTGTCCATTCGGCAAACATCTCAGGATACCTAATCTCATACCCATATATAAACTTCTCCCAGCTCATCCGAGCTGGAGAACAGGTAGAAGCTGGGATAAGAGTCGGAACCATTTCACCATGGCCACATCAGGCCCCCTCAATCAAAAGAAATAAAGTTGAGGGGAAACCCATTAGATATGTGAATGAAAACGGCACTGCTCCCGTGCAACATACCACCGAAATCAACAATATCATCGTCAATACTCAAGGTAACCAGTACGCTCCGCCACCGGATCCGTAGCAAAACAGGCAATACCAACCAAAGCAAACCCAACAGGGATATCAGGTGCAACTGCCTCAACCGTAATCACAACAGTCTAAGGGAAATGCACAAAATTCATACAGGCAAGCCATGTTGGGTAGGAAGTTTACCCCGCTCGCACAAACGTACAGTCAGGTCCTGACAATGTTGATGCAAAGGTAACTCCTGACGCCACTCCAACCGCGACGTTCGCCAAATCTCTTGCCACCAGGATACAATAAAAATCAATATTGCGCATATCACCAGGCTCCTGGTCATCTAACAGACTGTTGTTTCACCTTAAAACACCCAGTCCAAGATCTAATCGAAAGTCAGAAAATCGCAATCACCCCACAGGCCGACAACATCACTTAGGCCAACATTCTTTAAAATCCCTTGCGATCACATCAAGCAGGCCCCAGCATATCTGACACCTCTACCGTCAACAGCATTGAGAAAGAGCATCCCATATATTCCTCCTCACATCACTCCATACAAGCAATCATGCCCGATACAGCAAATCAGACATGCAGATACCAAAATGCGCCTCTGCGTGGGCCACGATTATTCCTCGAGGTAGCACCAACAACACCACCTCTCATCCTTGAGGTAGCACCAATAGCACCACCTCTCATCCTCCAAAGGGAATCAACAACGCCCACCAGGTCACATTCTCAGCCTCTCTCTCTCTCTCTCTCTCTCTCTCTCTCTCTCTCTCTCTCTCTCTCTCTCCAAGGGGCATGTCCAGCCCCATCCCCGGCATATCCAAATAGGTCGAATTCTGAACCCCTCATTCTTCCGATAGGCCTCCCTAATCTAGCCTAACTAACCTTGCAAGGGGCACCCCTGGTTCAATCCCCAAGTTTCCTAATGCCTCATCAACTGGCACATGCCCAGAGGATCCCTCCTTCACAAAGTACACATCAAGAGGAGGAGGAAAATTCCACTGTCAAATCCCGCAAGGATTCAATCATACTCCAAGAGAAATCATCAAGTCCACCACAAACGGTTCCAGTAGCGAATCCGCAGCCTCAGGATCCGGTGATATACCTGGAAGGGAGGATGGTTCCCTCCTATAACACGAAAGCAGTCCCATAAAACTATCCAGAGTGCGCTGAAGTGGGCAACAATGGTAGGTATTTTAGGAGAGATAATCAAAATCCAAAAGAAACCAGGGAAACTTTGTCAGGAACAACCCACAAAACTGATGCTACCTATGACATAGCAGCTCAGCTCAAATCCATTCCCGCATAAAATTCCATCTGGGAACTCTTGTGTACGTCCAAATCGCATCGAGAAATCTTTGCGAAAACTTTGAACGATACACATATCTCTCCTGGCGTACCTCCTGAAATAGTGGCGAGCATGATCGGACAACTCCTCGCACCGCGAGCTATCACTTTCTGATGATGAATTGCCACCTGAAGGTCACAAAAATGGGCGCTCACTTAATATAGTCATCCGTTATAGGAATTTCAAAGTACCATTCGTACTCATTGACAACGGATCAAGCCTAAACGTCTGCCCTTTAAAGACTGTCGAATGTTTGAAGATAGAACCATCTTCTTTCAGGCCCAGCACTGTGAGTGTCAGAGCCTTCAATAACTCCCGAAGGCAAGTAGAGGTGGAAATAGATATTGAGTTACAAATCGGACCAGACATGACTCTTGTAACATTTCAGATCATTGACATTCCTGCCTCATTTAACCTTATATTGGGACGGCCATGGCTCTATGTTGTTAGAGCCATCGCATCCACTTTCCATCAAAGGGTTAAATTTCCTTCGGAAAATCGGATCATCTCAGTGCTAGCCGAACCATAAATCATCCTACTGGTGGCGGTCAATACCCCAGAGACTGATATTCCAGTGATTGACGTCAGCACACGGAGGGCGATATATCATATCATAGTTTCAAGTTTGAAATTACGAACTCCATTGCCAACCTTACCCACTCGCAGTCGAATATGTCATCCCTCTTGCTGAACGGCTAATCCTGAACTACCGTACTGAGTTCCATGAGAAAGGAATGGTAGTAAAACCATCTTGGGCCAATGTACAAAGATAGAGACTGGGGTATTAACCAACACCTGAAGATTAGACCGCAAGGTCGAAAAAGGGGCAACCAGTCAAATGTACGCCCATCGAGTTTGTTAAGGCCGGAATAATCTACGGTGACACAATGATCTCTCTCGAGGATCACCTCCAGTGGTTCAAACTAACAAAACATTCCAGCCAAGAATCCATTTGGCTGCCAATATGGTGGGATAAGATCCTCAGGGCATGAAAAGTACACCTAATGCCAGGGGCAGAACCCCCAAACCCATCACATGAAGCCAGGGGCACGGAAATAGGGCCATCCAAGGAAGACCTAGGACCAGGAGTGCCCACTACAAGTCACCCAGGCAAGAGCGGGGAGGCACCCATCCCCACCAACAGTCAAGGGGAAACACCCCCACTAACAACACAGCAGCACAAGGGGCAGATGCAGCCCATCCATTGGATCAAGAAAGGGAAGTGGCCTTCCCTTGACTGGACAAACATCAATATCCCACCACAATGTGGACCTGAGGAGCCCGAAGAACTCCAACTTCTGAGTGAAGAGATCAAATCAGACTCAGACTCTGAACCTAGCCCCGCAGACATCATGGTCATCGGGATGAATGACCTACAATAAAAAAACAGAGCAGAACAGCAGGGGGAGAGAACCAGGCTGGACAACCATCCCTCTGACAATCGAATCGGCCGGTAAACCACCCACGAATACCGGCAAAAAAAAAAAGCCAATGTAAATAGCAGTTGGTACCCCGAATCAAGACAGGATCAATCGTGGTTTGAACACCGTCCTGTTCGGGATCCCTTGGCAACACAAAAAAATCAGAAAACATTCAAAACATGAAAAAAAACAGATATTTCAAAAAATAAAAAAACATCAAATATTTCTCAAAATCACAAAACATCAGAAAATCTTCAAAAATAAAAAATATCGAAAAAGCTTTTAAAAATCACTGTGCCAAACACTCCACACGCAGCACTAGAGTTCAAGGTCGACTCATATGATTTCGATCTAGAGTTGGACTTTGAGCTTAATGGTTTGGATGAAGCCCATGATGAGGGAAACGATCATACCGCTCTCGAACTCGAGGATTCCCTCGAAAGGTTCGAAACAAAGGCCAACGTTGTGGCAAACGATTTCGAAGTTGTGAACTTGGGATCACAAGAACTCCCTAGAGACGTGCGCATCAGAAGATCACTGTCTCCGGAATACAAGCAAAGGATGATGGAATTCTTGAGACCGAGGTTGTCCAACTTTGCCTTTTCTTACGAAGATATGTTAGGGCTCGATGAAGATCTGGTGGTACACCACTTGCCAACAAAGCCAGACATGAAGCCTATCAAGCAGAAGCTACGAAGAATGAAGCCAGAATGGGCCCTAAAGGAGTGGCTCGCAAACATTATACCAGTTCCGAAGAAGGATGCAAAGTCAGGATTGCATCGACTTTAGGGACGTCAACAAAGTAAGTTCTAAAGACGATTTCCCTCTGCCTCACATCGACACGCTGGTAGATAATATTGCTGGACACAAGATCTTCTCCTTCATGGACGCTTTTTTGGCTACAATCAGATCAAGATGGCCGTCAAAGATTGTGAGAAGACTTTTTCATCACACCATGAGGAACTTTCTGCTATCGGGTGATGCCCTTCGGGCTGAAGAATGTGGGACCTACATATCAGTGTGTCATGACTGCCTTGTTCCACGACATGATAAATAAGGAAATGGAAGTCTATGTGGACGACATGATCATCAAATCTTGCATGATCGAAGGACATTTTAAAGATCTCAAGAAGCTCTTCGACAGGCTAGAAAAGTTCAAGCTCCACCTTAACCTGCAAAAATGCGTCTTCGGCGCAACCGGAGGCGAGTTGTTAGGCTTCATCGTCAGTGAAGATAACATCCAAGTGGACGAGACCAAAACCAAAGCAATCATCGAGATGCCGCCGTCCAGTACCGAAAAAGAGATTTGGGGTATCCTCAGAAGGATTCAGTACATTAGCCGATTCATCGCACAACTCACGCCCACCTATGAGCACATATTCAAGCTTCTAAGGAAGAATTTGCCAAAGGAATGGAACGATGACTGTCAAATGGCTTTCGACAAGATCAAGAAGTATCTGTTAAATCCTCCAGTGCTTATGCCACCTATCCCAAGTAGGCCCCTACTGTTGTACATCTCTGTCACAATGGAAGTGATTCGATGCATTCTCGGCCAACACGATGATACATGGAGAAAGGAGCAAGCGATCTACTATCTAAGTCGACGGTTTACAAGCTATGAAGCCAAATACTCCAGCTTAGAGAAAACGTACCTCGCCCTAGTCTGGGCAATGCAACAGTTACGACAATACATGATCGGTCACCCAATCCTTCTGTTCGATTGTATGGACCTGTTAAAGTACTTGTTCGTGCAACCGACACTAACGGGCAGGATCGTAAAATGA
Source organism: Magnolia changhungtana (assembly GCA_030180095.1). Classification (NCBI taxonomy): domain Eukaryota; kingdom Viridiplantae; phylum Streptophyta; class Magnoliopsida; order Magnoliales; family Magnoliaceae; genus Magnolia; species Magnolia changhungtana. Next base: position 6,336,634 of record JASAUF010000459.1, read on the forward strand.
AAACTGCTGCTTTCCGAGTTCGACATCACCTATGTCACTTAGAAAGCAATCAAGGGGAGCAATCAAAGGGCAAGCACTGGCTGACCATTTAGCAGCACACTCTCTGCTAGATTACCAGAAGACCTTCTTCCTTGATGAGGACATCTTCCTTATCGAAGAAGAAGAAGAAAGAAAGGCAGGAGAGTGGACACTCTTCTTCGACGGAGCTGCAAATTCAAAAGGGAGTGGGGTAGGAGCAATACTCTACTTTCCCGATGACATCCCAATTCCCGTCTCCAAGCGATTGGCGTTCCAATGCACCAACAACATGGTTGAGTATGAAGCATGTATCGCTGGTCTAAGAGAAGTCATAATCCTCAACATGAAGAAGTTACAAGTCTTCGGAGACTCACCACTCATCATCAATCAGACGAATGGCGACTAGAAGACCAAGGATGAAAAGTTGATCCCATATTACGTCTATTTGGAGAATCTAACCGAGGAGTTTGAAGAGATCACATTCTCTTACATGCCCCAAGCCAAGAACCAATTTGTGGATGCTCTGGCTACCCTTGCCTCGATGCTAGAAACTCTAAAAGGAATAGTTGAATGGGAACTCACCGTCGAACTCCATGAAGAACCCACGTTCTACCTACAGATCAATGAAGCCGAAACCTCTCCAAACGATTAGCCATGGTACACAGACATCAAGGAGTATCTCGAGCATTAAAAGTACCCAGAAGGAGTGACATCAACTGATCGTCGCACCATCCAACGGCTAGCGGCCCAGTTCACGATCATCGGGAGCATCCTCTACAAGTGATCCTTAAATAAAGTCCTTCTCCATTGCGTAGATGAAACAGAAGTAGCGCAGATCATGTTAGAGATCCACGAAGGACTATGCGGCCCACACATGAATGGACATATGATGGTAAAGAAGATCCTACGGCTTGATTACTATTGGCTAATTATGGAAATAGATTGCTGCAAACATGTACGAAATGCTTCAAGTGTCAGGAACATGAGAACCAGATCCATGCGCCTGCTTTCGAACTCTATAACCTAACGACACCATGGCCCTTTTCTATATGGGGACTTGGCATCATCAGCAAGGTTAACCCCAAAGCTTCAAACGGGCATGAGTACATCCTGGTGGCGGTAGATTACTTCACCAAATGGATAGAGGCAGCATCCTACACCACCATCACAGCATCTCACATAATCAAGTTTATGAAGAACAATATCACCAGCCGGTACGGGGTTCCTCATGCCATTATTACAGACAATGGGACTCCGTTCGTCAATAAAAGGATGAGCTATTTCCTCGACAAATTCAAAATTCAACGTCATCGGTCAAGCCCCTACCGTCCTCAAATGAATGGTGGGGTTGAAGCTGCAAACAAAACTATCATCCGCATACTGGAGAAAATGGTCAAAATGTATCGCGACTGGTCGAAAATGCTCCCATATGCACTCTAGGCTTATCGGACGTCTGTACGGTGTGCTACAGGTGCAACTCCATAAAAAATCGCATACGGAATGGAATCAATGCTACCAGTAAAAATTAAAATCCCATCACCACGAGTATTACTAGAGAGCAAAGTCGAGGAGGGCGAGTGACAACATGCAAGATACGATCAACTGCATCTAGCAGATGAAAGGCGCATGCATGCGCTAAGTCACTCGCAATGCTACCAAAGAAGGATTGCCTGGGCCTACACAAGTGGGTCCGAAAAAGAAGTTTCAAAGTCGGTGACATGGTCATGAAGCGTATCCTACCACCGCACTTGTCAGATCCCAGAAGAAAGTTTAAACCCTCGTGGGACAGACCGTTGATCATTCGGGAGGTACTTCCAGGAGGCGCTCTTTGGCTCACCAATCTGAGAGGAGATCTTCCCGAGCCCATCAACGGCGACAACGTGAAGATTTATCACGGGTAACCATACCTAACTTTGTCAATGATTATAATCGCAAAGTTGTACCCATCACTTCCCCCAACCAAAATAAAAAAAATTATACCTTACACTTCTCCCACTAAAGAGTATCCAACACTTCTCTCAGACCTATATATATATATATATATATATATATATGTCTTTTCTCCCATAAAAAAACTATAAAAATAAGAAGAAACAAAGAAAAAGGAGGGGAAAAAAGGAAAAGGCAAAAAATCCCAAAAAGAAGACAAAAAGGGAGAAGAAAGTAAGGTCATCCCCAAATTATCCAACCGACATAAAACAGCTTACGATTGTGATCAAAGACAAGGACCGGAGGGTAGCCATTTGGCCGGTTATGAAGGAAACCTCTCCGTCTCTTCCGGCACTTCGAATAAAAAAAAAAAAACAAAACAACAAAAAAAAAAGAAGAGAAACATGCCTAAGCAAAAGGGCGAGTTGAAAATCCGAAAGGGCGGCTCAAGTAAAACAGCGGACATGTAGCGGACTTGGTGAAAACCCGAAAGGGCGCCAAGGGAAAAAACTGAAAGTACCCTGGTTTGTCAGTTAATGTGAGTTTTGAGTTGGCTAGACAGAGAAGCTTCATAGGAAGATCAATCAACCGTCTGCCTCAACCAGATGTGGGCCCGAACTCGCCGCAGGTAAACCTTAGCCTCACATCCCATGTCCCAAAACACCAGGTACTTAAAACCCTTAAAACTGATTAGAATATCATAGGGTTTTTGGGTTTGAAAACTTTTTCAAATTTTCAAAAAATCTCTAAGTTTTCTACCTTTATCGATATATCGATAGTTTGATCGATATAATCGAGAAGTGTTGTCAATGTCCTCAAAACTCACTCGATAGTATTAAATGAGGACATAAGTTGTCTAGCAACCGCATATACTTTTGAACGGAATTATCGATGTATCGATATCATCGAAATTTGAATCTCGAGTCTATCGAAGTTAACTCGATAAAATCGACGGTAGAGATATTGTGTCCCTATTTTTTTAAGAAAAATCATAAAATCTTTGATATATCGAAGTTCTCCCCAATATCCTCGGAATTTAAATACGATGATATTGGAAGACCTTCGATGATATTGGTCTTGGACACACAGTCAACCAGCAATTTTTTCAGGTGGTTTTTTTATCTTAGATCGAGGGGCACTCGATAAAATCGATATTCAAATATCGATGATATCGAGGCTGAGTCGATTGCATTGAGAAAGGACATAACCTGTCTAGCAAGCTTACTGGAAAATTCTATGGATTTATCGATGCATCGACAGTGCCATCGATATCATCGACATTCAAATTCCGATGATATCGAGTGTGCCTCGATCATATCTTAAACCTAAAATATTTCAAAGGCAAGTCTCTCTCATTTTTCAAATGTCAAGGAATCGAACCTTGTATCGATGCAATCGAAGTTCGAAATCCGATGATATCGACACATGTTTCGATGCCCTTGACCAGCTGGAAAAAGGTTTCAAAAGCGTATGACATTTGAGTTTGTGTCATCGAGCGGCCAGGTGATGTAATCGAGAGTATACGCTCGATGATATAGACCTTGCTCGATGATATCGAACTCTGTCATAAATGTGACCGTTTTATATTCGTTGGAACCTTTTGCCTATTTATAGAGAGCTTGTTCTTAATTGCTGAAAGAGAAAGAAAAGTGTGCTTTTGAGTGTTTAACCTTAGATTATATACCTAAAGGCCTTTCTCTCATGGAAGTTCATCCTCCAATCCACCCTCATCATTGACATTCAATAGAGTGGATTGGGGAATGAACTTCCGCATTCAAGGATCCTCCAGCTACCACCTTAATGGTAAATCATTAAGCTACGATGCCTTAAATGCATAGATGATTGGAATCGCTCTATCTTCTTTATAGGAAAATATTCAATAGAGTAGGATTCCATTATAACCTTAACCCAACCCGTCGCCATGTATTGGTACATCTTCTGAGTTGCGGATCAAGGAAGCTGAAGTTCTTCATCAAAGGAGGAGATCTTCAACAATGCACTGAAAGGGACTCATCTGCTTATCTGTAAGTTATTAGAGTCCAAAGGAGCCTTGTGATCATTCCTTTGTAGGATTAGGTCTAAGGTGTTTCTCACTACTTGTAAGTCCTCTACGAAGCCTCCGGCGGGAGTGTACGTAGTGGGTGCGTGTATTGACCCCTGCTCTGTGGAGAGCATAAACAGTGAGGTTCCTTAAGTGGATTCTTGGCCAATGTGCTTAAAATCGGGTGCGTTGTGTTGACCCTTACTCTGTGGAGAGCATAAACAGTGAGGTTCCTTAAGTGGATCCTTGGCCAATGTGCCTAAAATCGGGTGCTATGTGTTGACTCTTGCTTGTGGGAGCATAAACTGTCAGCCTAGGTGTAGGTTGTATTAGTTAGAGGTGAACCTGATTTAAAACCTCGAGTTTGAGGTGAATCGTGTGAAACCTCCTCAGTGAAATCTGGTACACTCAAGGGTTGAGTGTGGTTGCTAGGAGTGGAGTAGACAAGTAGTCGAACCACTATAAAAATGACTGTGTTTGAGATTGTTATTGTCTTCCATTACTTATGTGATTTCCGTAAGTATTTTCTTATTTGATTATTTGAGATCACATCTCACACACACACAGTCATATCCATCATAAACTAATTTGCACATCGTTCATTTCTCAAATAGTTTGTGATTGGATCCTCTACCAGGCTTGGAAGCCAGTAGAGTTACTTTTGAGTAATCCTAATGTTTACTTGCTGTTAGGATTAGAGTGATAGGATTTTAAATTGTTATAAATTTTCATAATAGTCCTATTCACCCCCCTTGAGGACATATTGGCATATTCCTACTTCAACTAAACCGGTCATTACCGCACTTTCAAAAACAGCACAGCTGCCAAGGGGCAGGTAAGATAAAAAAAAAACCCGCGACGTAGTGAAAATCTGAAAGGACACTACGGGCAAAAATGGCTAACAAATATTATATATATATAAGTGTAGGTACAGAGGAAGCCGAGGCAACAAGTGCAACAACAAGATACAAGGAAAGGACCAACTCCGGATCAATGTTCTATCAAATTCTGCCTAAAACTAAAGGACACGATCCTGGATACTCTTAGGGAACCAAGATCTCTAGTACACAATCCAGACCACTGCATGCAACGTGGGCTGAGCCCAATATTATGATCATAATCATCTAAAGCACAAATCCAAACCCGTGCTAGCATTCACAAGTTTTGGCATACACAAAAAAAAAAAAAATCTTTCTTGTCAAAAGTCTTTTTCATCACTTATTTTTTTACTTGCAAAAATAAAAACAAGAAAAAAAATATAATATCCATCTATACAGGACAAGCAGCTGGTCAAAATCAGGGACCCCAGGTAAGCTCCTATCCCTCACACATCAACAATCTCTGCCTGAGTCGCTCTACCTCCATGCGCAGGTAGAAGACCTCATCCCTCTCCAGGCATTGCACAACAAGCATGCCCTCATCATTCCACCTCCCCACGGCCAGCTGGCGGGCCATATTCTCACAGGAATGATGAAGAACGGCAATCTCAGATATAAGATTGTCATGCGTCGTGAGCAGAAACGATGGATCAATGAATGGCCGTTCCTCGAAAGCCTTCAATGAATCATTGACACATGAGGTGGATGAAGCAATATCGTCAACCATGTCTCAATCATCGGCCTCATCCACCAAGTGCCAACCGGGGACCTGACGATAAAGTGACTACTCTCCACCCATCGCTAGTATGGTACTGTCGCTAAGGGTGGAGCCCAAGACTCGAACTCTAGAGCCGCTGCATCTAAAGAGACCTCTCAGGAAATTCAGACTCGTCGATACAGAGTGATCAAACTAGAAGGAAGAGGAGCATGTCCAAATCTAGAAAAGGTAAAGTCAGGAACATCCTACCAGAAGCCAAACTGCAGAAGAAAATGAGTAGGATGATAAGAGCAATATCCTCGGAGGCCTATCAACAACAAAGGAGTGCGAGCTCCACTACAAATTAAGGGCATACGACAGAGCCATGGAGCTTCCCAGCTAATCTCCCATCCTCGAAGCTAAGAGAGCATACAGTGGTAAAGTGACTTAGAGGCCTCCGCACCAAGGGGAAGGCCATCAAGTAATAGAGACAGCACATTGTCACGATGGGAATCAGGCCATAAAAGCAGAGGGGTCATATAAAGGTGCTCCCACAACCATACCTGGAGAAAGGCACAAGTCGTGCTCAAGTTGCAAGCAGATAACAAAGCAAAGGAAAGGAAAGAGGACCAAAGCGAGAAGTACCTGAAGGAATGAACAGCAACCTCGAAAATGCGGGTATGTTCGAGCGAGCACTGAGTCAAGCCCAAAAAGAGCTTCACCAGCACCATAGAGACGATGCTCCGACGGCCCAAAACGCGGCGGAACATGTCAAGTAAGACCACTAGAGACAAGTGCCGCCAACCTGAAAAGAGCAGCTCTACCAAAACACAAAAGATTAGTGCATTCAACCACTGAAGCTAGCGGATCCCAGACCCCCTCGAGCCGTCAAACAACGATCATATAAAAGCTCAAGTGAAAACTCATCAACTCTGATCTCTGAAGTGGGAAATGTGGCCGAAAATCCAAACTAAGGGCCCAGATCAGCAGGACGAACCAGCTCGAATGAAGGAATGTTAGGCTCTCAAGCAAGAGGAAGGCCAGACAAGCGCACAAACTCCTCTAAAGGTGGGCCTAGCTCCAAATCATTAAAGGAAAATAGGTTCAATGCTGAAACCCAATCATTAAAGGAAAACAGGTTCAATGCTGAAACCCAATCATATGACGTTGTGCTCAACAGTCACCTGTCTAGGCGAACTCTATGGAAATGAAAAACCTTCCGGAAGCCCAGTGAGCCCAACTCAAAGATCTTAGACTCGGTCAAGCTCTCAATTGAGATATGCAACCGCTCAGAACATGTGCCGCGTGGCTACAACCGGCAAGTCCGGATAGGCACACCCTCTACAATCTAAAAACCAGGATCCATAAGTGAATCATAAAAAATGGGCATGCCCTCATCTAGCAAATCTATCTCATGGTGCCAAAAAAAGCCTGACCCGCCCATCGCATCACGAAGAGTACCCTGGAAAGCTGCAACAGGTGGGCCCGAGCCTCCAATGACCACCACATCAGTAGCAGTCTGAAAAGTACATGCCCCAGGCGCCGCAAGACCTAAAGTACCCCTGTAATTGACTAGACCGGTACCCTGATCCCCAACAAGGTCAACCTGTCCCATCACCATCTCGAAATCCGTACCAAAAATCTTACCCAAACCATCAAAGTGGAGCCCGCCACCCATCCGGGCCTAATCCTCATCACCCATACCATCCAAACCCATCAACCTACCATCCACACCATCCAAGTGTGTCTCGCTAAGATCCAGATCATCCACCATCACCCCAACATCATTAGTATCATCCAATGGTTCAATCATGCCCACCCCACCAATATTTACCACACCTGATGGACCACGTGGCATGGAACCATCAAACCCATCCACACCATCTAACCCATCTAAACCACCAAAACCATCAAATCCATCCACCCACATCCCATCTCCACCATTAATGGAGGAAGAAGCAATACCAAGAATGAATGGGTTGCGGGCATGTCTCCTTTGATAAGAAGGGACGCCTGGATCTCCCCTTGGTCCATTGGACAACAACCCAAGAAAAGACAAAAAAAAAAAAGGAAGAAAGAAAAGATTCTCCCATAAAAGTTGTTTCTCATCTCGAAATCTCGCGAGAAATTAGGAATCTTGATAAAGTAAAAAAGATAAATTGCTGGAAAAAACCAAAGAAAAAAAAGGAAAAAAATATCAAAAATCCAAATATAAACAATAAAATGCCCCCATTATATTAGTGGAGGCCATCTGACTGTTTGATCTGAACCATACAATAAAAAATCGGACAACTGCGCTCACCGACAAGATCGGACGGATCTTTCAAAAAAAAATCCAAAAATATTTCAAACTATTAGCCACATCAGCTTATTTGTGGAGGCAATGCAACTGTTAATTTTTACAAATAAAAACTGAACGACGACGCCCACCCACGAGATCGAACGGATATTTTCCAAAAAATCTAAAAAACTATTTTCAAATAAAATCTCCAAAGAGTTTAACTCCAAAGGGAATAGCTTTCAAACAAAGTTTTTGAAAAATGCACGTGGCGCACAGTACACTGAGGAATCTTCCATATTCTCTAGTTGCAATCAGTGCAAACTGCTAAATAAGATTCGATCTCTTCTGATTTCCCCGGAGGATGATCGAATCCGTATATGATACATGTATGATTGGCCCAATCTCTATATCTGGACAGTCGTACGAATGCTAGTAGAAATGAGTGGATCCATATCTGGAAAGAATAATCAAACTCGAAGTGACAACAGTCCACTGTAACCAAAGTATCAGAATCAGCAGACTCTATGGCAAAATATTACCTGCACATACCTAGTCCGGGATGTTCAAAAAGTTTAATTGATTCTAAGTTGGCGTAGTGAGATCCCCGTAAGGCAGCACCAACATGTAGGGCAACTAACCACTTTGACGATCAAACAGAACAAATACTCCTAGGGTGATTACGTAGCAAAGGAAATGACATATCAAACAGTACGGGAATCCTTGTAAAGCCACAACGAACACGCAGAGGCCCTACTTTCAGACTTACCCTCCAATGCTATTAACAATCTGACGTGAAAGGGCTGTGATTGGTGACCTGTAATGCCACACGAACGCACAGGGACAATCACAACATTTTCCTCAACCCTCATGATATGTGCAAGTCATATCTTTTCCAAACAATCAACCAACAATTATACAATGACAGGCAACAAATTCAAATCACTATCCTTTCTAACTAGAATGGTGGGGCGTCCACTCGCTTTGGCGCTCGGTTGCTTGCAACCTCGGCCAAAGAGAGACATCTGTAGACACCCCACCCTAGCTAATATCTTGAGAAGGCTAAGACAGTCCGAGAACCATGATCCTATCCGAACCTCGAAACCCTAAACCTTAATCCAAAACCCCAAACCCTAATCTACACCCCTAAACCTTAATCCAAATCCCCAAACCCTAATCTACACCCCTAAACCTTAATCCAAATCCCTAAACCCTAATCTGCACCCCGAAACACTGATCCGAACCCCCAAATCATAGCTTAACCTCAGTCCAAACCCCTAAACCTAGCCTAACACGTATTTTAATCCGAACCTAAACCCCGTCAGAATCAGATTATACATATAATTCAACATGGACACCCACCTATTCAAATCCAAAAGCCCAAAAGAAGACTATCCGACGATCTAGCGCATCAAACAACGCCCACCGAACAAAGCCCGGCCTGAGCTCGGCCTGAGCGGTAGTTTAACTACCACCAGCTATACTCCGATTACCTTCGCTCTCGGGGCATGTGTGTCCTTCGAGCAACAGCTGTCACAGCGTCTGAAAGTCAACTTTCCTTCAGAACTACCCCTCCAGCCGACCTTATTTACCTTTTTACCAACACTAAGAGCCAATAGGAGTGCGCCACGTGACGTCCCTCTCTCCTCAACCAATCCCAAGTTGATATGTTAGCATTTACCCCTCTCAAACTCAGCAATTACCATATTACCATTGGAAAAGGCTATATATAGCCCTCTCCTCTTCAAATTCTCAAAACAACAATTTTCACTTTCCAAGTGAGAGAGAGAGAGAGAGAGAGGAAGAGAAGAAGAGAGTGAGAGAGAGCTCTCAAGCCTCCAAGATCATATTTTTCTATCCATCTCTTAGTCTCCTCTTAACCTTCTCAATCTCAAGTCTAGCCCGGATTAATCATGGTGCAACCCATGTCTTACCCTACTAAGTTCAAGCCAAAGATCTTTTCATTTTATATATAAACATTCATCATGACATTTTTTCCCTTCTTAACCCCCATGCTTCTCTAGATCTATAGTGAACATGTGCTCTGTGACTTGTCACACATCGGATCCTGTCACATCAGAAATTCCTAGTGATCTAGTCCGCTCTTCTTTACCTTTTTGCATAAGCATCTCACATCCACTTTCTTGACACATTGTTGGACGTATGCTCTGTAGCTTGCCGAAATCTCAGATCTTGCCACATCAGAAACCCACGTGTGACTAGTCCCACCTCAACCACATCATTCATCCCTTGAGATTTCCCTACCACACCAAGTAGAGACCATACATTTGTACGGGCAAAGAGTGTGCCTAACACCTTCCCTCTTTGTAACCGAGGTCCCTTACCCAGAATCCCGGATCGCAAATCAGGAGTCACTCTAAGGTAGGTGAGTCTTCGGATTTCTCCGACCTTATATATTCCGCGGGTTCTAGCCGACTGCGGGATTCTAAGATTAATTGGCTAGTGGCGATTCCAACATTCACAAATCGGCCTATAACCCCCACCTTTCACACCAAAAACATTTAAATCTGTGTGGGCGCCAATTTTCAGTGTTCACACAGTGTTAAAATTTTAAATTTAAGGCATAATATTAGCTTATGTTTAATATAATCATCTTTTTAAATTTAATATTTTAGTTTTTCTTTGCATGTTTTTGTTGTGTTTAAAAATATTATTTTGGCTAACCGAAGTGTAACTGGACTGATCGGTCAGCCAAATTTAAAGTTCGATTAGCTGAAGGTTGTGTGGCTCCTTTTTAAAATGTAGAAATCACTTCTTTTTCATTTTCTTCTTCTTCTTCGGCTCGCCGATGTCTCCTCGGTCACTCCTTCTCCATTACTTGTAATGAGTACTTCTTGCTCCATTCTCTTAAAGATTTCAGTTTTCTTTGTCTTCTCCTTGTGATTCAAAACCCCTTTCTTTTCTTTTTAATATTTAAAACCCTTGTGTAGGGGTTTTTATCTTAGAGTTTTTTTTAATCATTGTGGTTCTTTCTCTTTTGAGAGTTATGAAACGGTGAACTAAACATGTTGTGAGGAAAGTTAAAGCCGATTTCTCATATAGATCTGTTCCCCCTAAGATTCAAACCATCCTTCCACTGGAGGATGACCCTGAAAATGTTCAAGATTTTAGAAATATAAATATTATTATTGAACGAACGGTAAATCTCAATCATATTGCTAAGTATGGCTTGCATAAACTTTTGTGTGAGATTGGTTGGGAAAAGATTCTCCAATCGGGAGGAAATGCTTACCGATCAATAGTCTAAGGGATGTATTTCTCCATCTCAGAATTTATATTAGAGGATTACATCTTCTTTAAAATCAAATTCTTAGAGGAGACTATTTTAATTACACCCTCCACCATTGCATCATTAACGAATATAGACATGGCAGAGGATGAAATTCAAATTCCTCATTTAATGGAAAAGATGTTCAACTCTAAAAAAAGGATCTATTATCGGAGTATTATGTAGATTTGCCATAGATTAGAGATCTGATAATGTCACGCCCCAAACTCGGAAACCGGGCTCACAAAATTCCCGATCGCCGAATCCAGTGCCAACAGCCTCCGTAGTACCCCATTCTCGGTTCCTAGTGTCCATACGCCAGATTCCTATCATGGGATCCTACAAGGATGATTTTCCAATGTACATTTAACTCATAATAAGCATAACCACAAGTATACCCAAATCACAAAGGCAACAACATCATTACATATCCACTAATATAAACATTGAATACAGTGCTGAAAAGGGAAATGCATATGTCAAAATTAAGCTCCAGAAGTCAGCTACATGCTCCAAGCTCCACGCTGTTGTAACCTAATATCACCTGCACGCATCTATCATGCATAATCTTATAGAAAGCTTAGAAGGTAGTGTAAGTATGTGCACAAGGTAAGTGTCAAGTATTTAATACAGTGTCATAATCATACAATACCGAAAATACTGGTAAGTTCACAAATCATACGATATCAGAGTAAGCGAAAATACTGACAAGTCCATGAGTCATACAATATCAGAGTACGCAATACAGATTAGCTATGCAAATGAAGAGTCGTAGAGAGCCAAATATCAGATGTCGATGGTACAATGCGATATGTAAATCTTGCTAAGTCCATCTAGGCCATATAAGTACAGAAAACATAACAACCTAAAATGTCGTATGCCTAGGGATGCAATATGCGATGTGAATGAAATGACCAAGCTGGAGTGTGAGGTTTGGTTGACAGTACGTAGTATCACAGGCTACAGGGTCCATCACAAGGGACTCTATCCAAACCAGTCACATACCTAAATTTGGATAGTAGACTCAATGTGGAAAACTCCTGATCTCAGGTTAGTCGTGCGCCCAACTGAAATCCTGGCCATGCGAAGGTACACGTAACAAATAGTTACGTACCACTAACCCGAGTGGATAGTGAATGAATGAATGCAGGAGTATGCAATTCCTGCTCAATAGGTCCACATATCAATACGGTTCCTCTCTGGGATCATCACCGGGGTCTAGTACACTCCACAGTGGCTACCGCGTCCCTAGCTGCACAACCAGTGAGTGGAAAAGACCTCACTATCCGCCTAGCGAACCTATTTACGAGCTGGTCATACTCAGCCTATCTTATAGCCCCCTCACTGGGGCGGATAAGGCCACACCCCCTCCCAACTGACCATGACACAGTGGGAGATGCGGCCTACTAGTATTCGACACTCGGGCGCTCATGTATCCACTCGGTTTAGACGTTGGGGCGTATCCTGGCCTCAGAGGTTCTGGGACTTTCACCCAAGGACATCCTAAGTGCTCACAATGCTGGAACTAAGTATTTCCAGTGTCTCATCTGGCCATCCACGATGTGCCTGTGGAGGCTACGGCCCTGATTTCGCTAGGGCATACAATGATCATGTCACACATATGCATGAGTCACACCTACAGTCATCCAGCAATCTTGCATGTACCACGCGCTCATGTGGGTAGCTCCTATCAATTAGTCCCATAAATAATCTGCCTAATGGCATATGCAATGATTAGTCACTACTCATATCAAGCATACATATGATGTGTATGGCGTGAGTCATGGAATTATACTAAGCATGTTATAAAGTGATGAATTATCCTTACAACGAATATGGGCTTAGATGGCCTACACACAACCAGTATAAGCCTATCAATGGGCCCTAGGGAGAGTTACAATGTGGATATTTAACCAATATTATATTTACAATGTGGGCATCAAACCATCATTCTCCCAAGGCATAGCCCGCCATAAACATCATTACATAAACCATGGTAGAATCACACATTGTAATGGGCCTTATGTACATCCCGTTGGGCCTCGACCCATGGGCCTCATATATATCAAATGGGCCGCATCACATGAGCCTCATACATATCAAGGTGGCCTCAACAACGGGCCTCATACATCACATCCAAGTGGGCCTCAACAACGGGCCTCATACATCACATCCAAGTGGGCCTCAACAACGGGCCTCATATATCACATCGAGCCTAATCAAATGGGCCAAAACAATGGGCCAAATTAACTAGGCCAAGTCGAATGGGCCGAGTTGAATGGGCCTAGTCGAATGGGCCAACATAATTCATCTATCTTTAGAGATCAATATAGAGTATTGTATAAAAATGAACCATATCAAAAGATTAACTGGACCATACCATATTTAACTATAGTGATAATGATTTCCACGATTAAATTCTAGTGGGCCCCATCATAGGGTTTATTTACCATCCAATCTATTCATAAGGTCACAAAGACCTGGATTTAGAGGAAAAACAAATATCATGTTGGCCCAAACCCTGTAGCCCAAGGTTTTTAATGGTAGACATTCAAACCCACTGTTTCCTGCTGTGTGGGTCACCTGAGTTCCACATACAGCTGATTTTTGGGGTGACCCATGGCTAGAAGGAGGCCCACCAAATGCACGGCGTTGATGTTCTACACACATCATAGTGAGGCCCACGGCTGGGACCCACGGTCCCCGCCCACCGTTCCACGCAGCAAGACGCTACTGACATCCTCTGACGGTCAGAAGCAGCAACAGCTGCTGCTGCCTTATTTTTTTTATTTTTTTATTTTCTCAAGGATTTTCCTAGGTGGGGCCCATATCAGGGGAATTCGACCTAGCCATTAGTTTTTATGGCCCAAGACAGACCCATCAAGCCTAATATTCGACATATTTTGGGGTACAGAAACATCAGGGTGGATTTCAACAATAAAAACACTGTTTTCTATGCTATGGCTTGCCAAAAATTTGGATTAGCCTCATAATTCAGCTCAACATCTAAAATGACCTGGGGAATGGAATGGATGGCGTAGATTAAATTTATACATCAAGGTGGGGCCTACATAAGCTGTCCACCCAAGGAGCTTTGAACTAAGCTAATATTTTTGCTTTCTGCTCGTCGGTACACCACCATTCACACATCACTGTGTGCCACGTCCAGTGTCCCTGGACACTGGACGGTTTGCATTCGACACACATAAAGGTGGGCCTCACCTACAGGCGTGCCGTCTAAGTGGGCCACCAAATGGTTGGATGGTGTGGATAGACATACATCAAGGTGGGGTCCATCCAAGTGGGCCACACAGCTACATCATCGTAAAAAAATGCAAAAAAAAAGGAGAGAGAGAGAGAGACATGTGATGGAGGGCTCCGCCATTATGAGCCCTCCCTTGCATTCCATCATACATCAAGTGGGTCCCAATACATGTGGGCCCACCAAATCAAAGATCAACGGTGGAAATTCCTTCTCTACCAAAATGAAAGGTCTAGATGACCTCTTTTAAAGTAGAAAGTAAACATCATGATGGGGTCCATGGAGATTGGCCTCATCATGGAATGATCATGAGAATCAAGGTGGGCCATCGACCACATTTAGGGTCCCAAGTGAGATCCATACCATCAATCGATAGGCCTCACTTGACCCATCATTAAAAGAATGAAATCTAGGCCTATAGAAACACCCACCGTTTGATCTTCTTGGTCCAATGGAACGTCGATCTCCTTATGTCTCACTTTGATGGAAGGTGATGAGAGATGAAGGGCTAGGATGATAGATTTCGGGATAAGAAGTGGGCCACACACAACATCACACTTTCCTCTCCATGGAAGAGCTTGGACGTCCACTTTTTTCTTCTCATTTGTTGCTTGGAAAATGTGAACAGAAAAAGAGAGAGAGAGAGAGAGAGAGGGTGGTTGTAAGAGAGGTGATGAGCGTAAGTGATGGATGTGAGGTGATAGTTGTACTTGACTTGAGAGTTGACTTAGTAGGTTGCTTGACTTGGGGAGAAAGAAAGCATGAGTTGTGTACTTTGATTGATTGATTGATTTATTGATGGGATGGGTTGTAGAGATTTTCTTGGGTTGGTAAATGTATGGCGTTTCTTCGAGATAAATGTCGGCCCACATCTCCTGTCCAGGGTATCGGATCGGTATACAAGACGCGGCGTTGGAACTGCGGCGACGGTGCGATTAGAATAGTACAAGTCTCGGATTGAGCCGACTCAGATGTAATGCCTTGAATTTCGAGGGTTAAGCAAAGGCCCAACTCTCGAGATCCGTCGCATCACTTATGCAACATAGATAATGATGATTAAATGTTATTCGGTTTAGTGCATTTAAACATGAATGGGATTATACTAAATCAATATATTATACTCCAGAGACGATTAAATTTAGCAAGCGGAAGATTGTGATAGATATATAAAGTGTATAAGTGGATGTAAACCCTACAGTATGATCATGTCGCCAGGCTGAATAATTACATGTATAATTTTAAATTTTATAAAAAGATAAAGTGTGTAAGTGTCATCTAATCCATATCCATGTAGCCTCGATACGCAACTCCAGGTCTACATACGCAACTCCAGCTTGAATACAGTATCCCATACCACCGTATTCGGCTCACGAGTTTGGGTTACTCACTGGTTACTACGGCCAACTCATGAGTCTTAGTGGACTGTGGTACTAAGGTTAAACGGGCTTTTCACTAGTAAATGGTACCTTAGATTCAAGCAGTAGCGTTCATACATGGTGAACATACATTAGGCCAATCGGGTTACTTAACAAGCTCGACTAGTATGAGCGCACATTGAATTAATCAACATGGAGGGCATATGCACTCCTCGTGGCCTAACCACTGTCGATAATCATCGTACGACTCGAATTCATCAAACGTATCCGTTATGGCGAAACTAGTTCGATCACTGATTGTAAACAGTTACCGATTGCCTGGACTACGTATTAGTCCCAATCATACTCAAATACAACAGGCATTCATATATGACAGTTAAAACAGCATGTGACAACCAATTCAAATATAAATCTCATTTGAGCATTTTAACAAACACATAGTGTCTATGTTATCATACATAGGCATTTCATACATAAATCATATAGCAAAATGCAACTTACATGAAGGAATCTATTCGTATAGCTAAGGTAATTGAGGATCTCATCTCAACACCTTTAATAAATGTATTTCATCAACCAATTACTCATTCAGACATTTTATTAAACACTTAGACTACACATTCAACATACATGTAAGAAATTAGTTAAAACATATATTATAGCAGATCCTTTTACAAAGGAGTTGTCACACATACAACAATCATGTATTCTCAGTTAATAATCATGGCAAGCACAAAACATAATTCCATATTTATCTAAACATTTCGACAAACACATGGAATGCATTATATTCAGCATAGTTCATATATATGTGTAATACATGGAAAACATTGCATCTAAGTACATGTGACAACAATCAAGTCAGTCATAAATCATTAACTGACATTGAAAGCCTTGAAAACCATAACCTAAACATTTATATTCCACACCTTTCGTCGGTATACTCGTATCGAACTTAGTTTGAATCTTACGTCTTTGACTACGGCACAACAGCTACCTGAATCACAGAATAGGTTAGCTATTTCTCGATTCCTCTTTTTGGACTTCCAAAATGTGATTAGGGTTAGGATTTCTTACCCAAATCACAATCGAAACAAATTGAGTAGCGTAGCAAAGAGGCGATCTAGTGCATGTAGTCGCACGAGAGAAACACCGCCTTGATCTCCTTGACTTTCACTCTTCTCCTCACACTTTTCTCTTCTTTTCTCTCTTCTCCCTCCTAGGGTTTTAGAAAATTCGTATGGAATGAAAGAGGGGTGGTTAAGGGCATTATATAGGCCCAGAAGTGTTGTCAACAGCCCCAAGGCCATGGTATACTTAGGTTATAGCCAAAAGTCGTCTGTCTCGGGCCAACGGAGTACATTTGGAGGTCCATTACTTGCATACGGTCCGAGGAAAGTTCCCTGACAATAGATCTAGGACAGGTTAAGATTTCGGTCCGATCGGATTTGTGGATCAACCGTGGAGGACCAGTTTCAGTTCAACGGCTATCATCACTCGATCAGGGCCACAAGTACACTGACATGTGTAGAGAAATTTTCCTGATCCAAGGGTGTAGTTGGGTCAAATTCTGACGATTAGAAATCTTAAATTTGGCCTGCAAGTGAACGGCCCAAATCACTTAAATTTGAGTTCATTTTCTAAAGATATTCGCGTTTCTCACACACTTCGCTCAGGACTCTAGTTGTGCATTTCTGGACACTATTCGGGCTCGATTTCCATGATAGTTTTTAAGCCCAGTAAGGTGGTCATAACCGTATAGTTTCGCGGTTATCAGACTTTCGACACGCGGTCCAAGTCCAACACGGAGTTTCAATGTGCTCCCGAGAGCATCTGGGTTTTGAGATTGATCCTAGGTTTTTAGGTAATGTAGAGTTAATGATTCTACTGGTTTTGGGTCTTGCAGTTCGTATAGAAAGTGGTTTAAGCTAATCTACCAATTAATTCATTTTAGTACTTAATTAATTTCCGTTTAATTTCTACATAATTCGACCCTTAGCGATTTCTGCCTGAGGTGGTACTTGGGTCCTTGTACGGATTTTTCCGAGACGTTATATTAGATCCACAGGATATGTCTTAGGGTCACGCGCAAACATCGATCATACGTCGCAAATTGCCGGAATTCGACGGGAAGGATCGCGAGATTGAACAAACGGTACGGACTAAGATACGGGCCTTACAGATAGTGCCCTACCAATTAGGAAATTTTTTTCCTAAGTATCGTATTTTTACATCCAATATTTATCCTAAAGTCGGTAACAAAACTGATCACATTCCATTTTTGGTTCGTATCTTGCATTCTAGGACTTTCATTAGATTAGTTCCCCCATGAAACACTAATGTGATGATCGCAAGGAATTCAACCATCTACCATGCCCATGAGACAATGGTAAATCAAAAATTTTACAGATCACACAATTGAAAAATACATAAGAAGATATCAAAAGCTTTCCAAACATCTACTGTAATTGGAGTCAAAATAAACCATAGAAAACTGAAAATATTCTTTTATTCAAACTAAATATCAATGAAAGTTCAACCATAAACATCAAAATAAACCATAAGTTTCATCCCTTAGCCTTAGCTAAAAGAATAGCCTAACAAGACTAACATCCTAGAAGAAAAACAAACAGATCAACTAGAACCCGTGAAGAAATCGAAGTGGAAGAATGTTATCAACGCTCCATCTTGGCCTTCTCTACCTTTCCAAACCCTAGAAGATGCTTTGGAACATCCTAGGGATTCCTATTTATAGTTGTAGAACTCCAACTTTCGCACCGACCTAGAGATTTTACAAACCGATGTTGGATTTATGTACTTCTATTACGCTTGGACCAAAGTCACATATAAAAATTTTATGTTGAATCTATCAAATTTAGGTGGGACCGAAGCTGATTTCGGTGGGATCAAAGTTGGCTTCGGTCAGACCGAAGTAAGGCTAAAAATTCCACTTTCTCGCTAGACTATTTTATACGATTTCGATTAGACCGAAGTTTGTTTTAAATATTATTTCATGACTTCTCTTTTTAGACTCAGACTTTCATAATATGATTTTTCTGGCCAATTTTCAAGATTTCATTTCTTTACTTCAAATCTTCGATTCTTTTCATTCCTCACTTGGTTTCATTGGATCTTTGGTATGTGAATTCTTCATTAATGACTTTCAAATCTCCAAATCTTCATTATCTTCTTTTGAATTCTAAATCCATCCTTTTAAGCACATATTCATCTTTATGTCCAAAACTACCTCGCATGACAAAAAAACATATATAATTAAATCGAATTAACACTTAAATGCCAAGAAAACTAATGTGATTGGAGGGTTAAATATGCAATATTTTGAGTCTCAACAATACCACAATAACTTTAGACTTGTTCCCTAGCAATTGTGCAAGCGCTACGATTCCAACACCGCGCGGTACGCCCTGTTGTGATACCTAGAGTAAAAGATATTGACTGTGTATTTTAATCAAGATGAGCCACTATGTACGTGTGGTGTGGGCCAACCTAGAGAATCTAGTAAGGAATCTCTAAAAGTAATATTCTTAAATTACCATTCTACCCTCACCCATACCCTCCACACCTACCTTAAGCCAAAAGACCAAAATATCCCTACAAAACCCCCTACTCACCCTAAAGTACCAAAACTACCCCTACATACCCCTCTCTCCCCCCATTAGTCAACATAACCCATTCCCCTATCCCTTCAAATGCATGAGAGCCCATGCCCTTCCCCATGCTAAGACACTTTCCTCTTTCTTTCCTTCTCCCTATCCTACCATTCTTTTCCCTCTTCCCTTTCTATCCAAAAATTTCTACCACAAAGCGTCAAACCCTCTCTCATTTCTACCATATTTCCTAGCAAGAGAGAGTGAGAAGAAAAGAGATTAGAGAATAGAGAGAGATTAAGAAAAAGAAATAGAATAAATGAGAGCTTAAGAGGAAGAGAGAGAGAGAGAGAGAGAGAGAGAGAGAGAGAGGAGATTAGGAGTAGAGAGGAGCTTGGACCTCAATACCATCCAGATCGTCTGATCGCTAATGTGAACCGATCCAACCGTTTATCTTCGTTGTGAGTGCAAGGGAGTATGAAAACCCCTATTTTCTATGTTATTTCCTTTTTGGTGGGCCCTTAGGGGTGGGACCCACCTTGATGTATATATATAGATGAGTATAGAGGGTCCCATAGCGGTGGGGGCCCACCACTACGCCAAAATCGTGAATTTACGACGGACCAAATCCGCCATAAAACAAATAAACAGCGAATTTCATCCGTCACTTGGTCCGTAGTTGTTTATTGGGTCGTTTTTTTTTCGACGGATAAAATCTGTCGTTTAATCTGTGACAGATAAGGTTCGTCGTAAAAAATAAAAAATCCGTCACAGAAATTCGAAAAAACCCACTCGAATGTCAGTCGTCATTAAAAATATTAGCGACAGATAAGGTCCGTCGCTAATAATTAGGCGACGGACGTCAAATCCGTCATTGATTTTCGACGTTCAGAAATTAGCGACGGATTTGGTCCGTCGCTAAAATATCTGTAAATTCAACACAACAAAATCTTTTTTTTTTTAATGTTACACCTAATACTCGTTTAAAAAATAATTCACACGATTGTTTAATAAGAATCCTATTCACAAAATTGGTAACAACTCAATTCAATAGAAGAAATGGCCTATGGGGCTAACCCAAACAACAATTCCCATAGTTTCAAGTAGGACGTGAAACATCGAATTGCAATGGAGCATTCATAACCTTTACATTGGTGCCTGAAAATAGACAGTTGAAATAAAAAACAGTAACAGTCCATATTAAATGGAAAAAATGCCAAACATAGGACGAGTTCAGATCAACTACATGGATACCAGGTCCATGGGCCCCACTCATGCAAACTCAAGATCCAAGGACAAAACATATCGTTGGGATGAAGACTAGGAATCCTTGGTAAAGGGAGGAAGAAAGAAGAAGTACCTAAAGGCCAGGCCAGAATGCCTGAAGACTGTTAAATATGGCCACACCATGGAAGTGAAATTCATGTTTACCTCCACATACCTATAGTTTTGTGAAAATTGCAACTTGAAAATCTAAATGAGAAACATAAACATGAATAGTAAGATTTGTGGACCAGAAATAATAACAAATTACCAAGGACCATGGTATAGATAATGCATTGCAGCCTCATAAGCTTCCTGAAATATGAACAAACTCCTCATATCCGAATAATAGATAGGCCCGTAGTCAGTAAGAAAGCCCTTGAGAAAAATGAACAATGAATTTCTTGGAGTTGCATAGAGAAAAGAGAATATGTACCAGATGATAAACCATATCTCATATTATTTCTTTTACAACTCCAAAAGGGAAAAGGGAAAAGGGAAAAGGGAAAAGGGAAAAGGTAAAAAGATCCATCAAGGCAACAGATAAGACATGGTTTTATGTTTTGATCAATATGTGAAATAACTATATTCATCAATATGGGCTTGAGAGCATAAATTGGATGCAAACAAATCCAAAAACATTGGCTCCTCATTGAGTTCTTTATATACAACAAAACTACACTATGCAATTGAAGATTATACATGCTGCAATGCCCTACAATATTATGGGACCAAATAAGTCAAAAACCATATCAAGTTAACATAAAACAGAGGTTACACCCACATGTATATGGATTCATGACCATCAACATGCAGCCGCACATGCCAATATGGAACATGTGTATGAGACCCCAGCTTTCCATTAGATACGCCACACGCAAGAATCAGTCCCTTTGCTCCTCAAGTCTAGCACAATATACAAAAGAAATGGAGGCTAATACAACTCATCTAGAACATCCATGGGCTTGATGCCTATAGTATTCCCTCACAAAAGAAGGCTCACAAGATACTACACATTGAGAAGTAAACCAAAATTTTATTTATCCGAAAGTGCCAACTGCTGAAATTTTGGAATACCTTCTCAATGAAAAAAACTAGTAGACTAGCAAACAACTAAAATGAAATAACTGTTCTAATTTCTTCATCTCTAATGTTCCGTACAACAGACCCAAACAAAGGAGAATTCAAATCCAAATAAAAGAAATAAAGATCATACCTACTCTTAAGGCAGAGAAATTTCTATGCATCTCAAATTTTCATTTCTGAATAGAAGAAGACCCAAAAGAAACTGCTTCTTTGAAATTGGAAACATAAGAAGCAGTACCTTTGAGATTCTTAAGTATACCTTTCTCAAAAGACTCATCGTAGTCATAGCCCTATCCCAGCTATTTGGAGTTGGCAACTTGGCATCATGAATCATGTGTTGTCAATCATGATTAGGCACGCAGTTGCAGTATGGGGATTTGCATGTGATTTGTTAGAAACGTCGTTTCTTATAGAGAAGCAAAGACAAAGGAAGAAAGAAACTGAAAACTAGAAAAGACTTTGATCAAGTCATCTTTATTAATGTAGGATAACTTTCTATTGCCTTTTCTTTTTAATAATTGAAGGACTACCATTCAAATGATACAGTGTAGATACGATACGCAAAGACTTTGATCCCAAAGAATCTGAACTGCCCTAAATGACACATCTGAACTTCTCTAATGCTTTGATCGAGTCATCCAACCAGCCAAAAATTCGTTAAAGAAATACTTCACCCGCAGCAGTTCTGTTACTAGCTACTGATCATTTACAAACCCTTGGCCACCATGGTCATGTTTCAGTCATACGCTGGAAAAATAAAAGACAGTCCCCACCCAATCCTGTCCCAAAATAATAATGAACTAACAGCAAAAAAATAGAAGTTCTGCACAAACATAAGCATCACGCAACAAAAGGTCACAAACTTTGGAGCTGGCAAGGACTTCCACAATTAGTTACTGACAACCATGTATTACTAAAATGCTCCCAAGTTCCCATCTCAATCTATTGACATACAGATGCACACCAAGTAAACATGTTCTTCTTTATGGTTTTCCTACTGATGTCATGCTACCAGTAGTTTTGCTTTTGATATTTGCTACCAACTACTTAGCTAAATGTGGTTTATGCCCGTGGAACACACATTCTGGACGGTCTGTGCTGACATGTGTAAGCTATCTGTTCGGTGGATGTAAGACAGCCACTTAACAATTGATGGCTTTTGGAGCAGCATAGACTAAAGAAGGCACCAAAAAGCACTCACTGGTCCAATGTCAATTATCTTTCTTTTTTTTCCCCGAAAGATAGTCCAATGTCGATTATCTACAGTAACGAGAAACAAAAACTAGCTTCATAATCAGCAATCCTCTGCACATAAAGATGCAATGAGACAGATGAACAAACCGAGATACTACGCATGAATTATTCTCGCTTTCAAAAGATAAGGTCACTCAAACAACTGATAAACGGGGAGCTTGTTTCTTATCCATTACAGCATTGCAACCTAGACTGAGAAGGTGGAGATTTAAAGCATTGTTTATAGACATATCATACATTGTAGGCACCATAAATCAATAATAACCTGAACCATTATAAGATTTGGCCCTGATGGAGATATATAAACTGCTGGTCCAGCATTCACCACAGATTCAGCTTACAGTTTCCCAAACATTATAATGAATATATATATATATATATATATATAGAGAGAGAGAGAGAGAGAGAGAGAGAGAGAGAGAGAGAAGTTGAATTAGTGAAACGGAGAAAGTTAAGAAATCATACAGGGGACTGCCCCATATGCAACGTTAGAATAGTATGACCAAGCTCTAAAAGAAGAGCTCCTAAATGTTGCATGGCCACTCCCACTTGCATTGCTTCTGCCTGAATTTGTCCCCATGTCACTGGATCAGTAGTTTCCCCCCTCTTTCGATGCGCCCTGCAATATTCTATGGAACTGCAGAAAGTTACGATTAAGCAAAACTAGATATAAAAAACTAGTTGGAAAAAGATTCAAAGAGTGTAAAATTGTGCATCATAAAAGTCAAAAAGTAATTTCCATGGAAAGAAAATGCCTTGTCGTGCCCAAATTACATCAATGTAAACTGTTACTGCATAAACAAAGCATTACTCACAGCTGTAGGTGTATTGCTCGCCCCGCCACTAGTAGCCACATTTCCAACTCCAACAGAATTCAGAACTGCTCCAATAATCTATGAAAGAAAGCAATGAGAAAAATTAGCTTACAAAACTGGAAAATAGACTGTTATGCATAGGCCAACCGATTGCACTCTTCAGAGCAATGGACTATGATTCACTTACAACAAAACCGATGAACATACCAGTGTAAGGTCAGGTACAATGCCTTCACCTTGGTCCCCAATATTGAAAGTTCCCAAAACCATACTGTGAAATTTGCCCAACCCTGTTACGGGGGGCACCAGGAGTTGAATCATTTCTTGCAAAATAAAACAAATGCTCCATATAGTAAACCTCCATATCAGTTCTAAAAGAATAATTCATGGTTGCAAATACTTAAAACTGTAAGACCCTTACAACTAGGCTGTTTCCTATCATGATGAGTAAAAAAGAAAGTTAAGGGGATGGGGGAATAGAAATACCAAGCTATTCCCGCCCATGTTATACTGCAAGGAAATAGTATTCAGCACTGCTCAATAGCAAAGCTGGTCTGTTGAGCCAGACACTCCAATCAGACAAAACTGAATGACCTGATGGTTGCACCAGCTCACCCGGACAGTACAAATAGTTTTCTTTCCCTTCACGGATTTGTATGATACCCAACCCATTCCTTCAGCCAGTCCCAGTCCCAGTCCAAACCAGTACAACCATCCGGTCCAGTACAGGTTTTAAAACCCGAAAGAATGCCATGGTATTCTGCAGTCCAATGCAGTGCCTTGAGTTTACAGTGCAGGATTTCTTTCTGAATGAAGATGATGGTTCTCTAACATGCAGACCATGTCTTGGGAATGTATAGAGGAAGCAAAGCCTCGATTGTCATGATTCCCCCCTCCCTCTCTAGAGCCAGTCCCTGGCGGTGTTTCTGCCTGGATCGGCTGTCTTGCAACTAAATGCAGTGTATGCCCATCTTCCATATCTAATTATAGTAAAGAGAACAGAGCACACGAAAAGTAACAGAACAAAGGATGGAAAGATGGATGAATGCATCAGCGCAAATTACATTATGGACATTAGAAACATTTGCTCCAAGCATATAACGCAAGGGATATTAGAAACCAAATTAGGATTTTCTTGAACAGATTTCAAAATAAAGAGAGATTTTAACTTATCATCACCATCGTAGCCTTGTTCCGGATTATTAGATGCACTACACTTGAATTGGAATATTTTAAATAATGTAAATTATTAAAAATTCTAGGTAACCAAGGATTGGTGCATGTATACAGTTATCAGATATTCCAACTAATAAGCATCATTATGTAAGTATTTAATTTCTAATAAAGACTATCAAATCAAAGAAGCCAGCAATTTAAAGCATTAACAAGCAATAAAAATAATAAAATTGCTTCCTACAGCTTAGTTAATAGATGCACTAAAACTAATTTTATTGTTACTGTTTAGCAATAAAAACCCTACTACAGCCCAAACTCTAATCCACAGAATCAAAGCAGAACAACCCTCTGTTCAGCTACCACAACACAAATCATTCCTTGTTGAGCCATTTCATCAACCAGTTAGCATGGATGAAATATAAGACGTATTGCACAATGGGGGTTTTTAGTTTTTACGAGTGGGGTCATTATTCAGTGACCTAAAATGATGATATAATGGTCCATGCACCAAAAATCTGAATGGAAAAACAAAATCTGAGAGAGCGAGAGAGGGAGAGAGCTTACAGAGAAAACCCAAATCTCAGCGAAGAACAGAGAAAACGAGGCCCTTAGAGAAAAAGAGCGACAGAGAGATAAAGAGAGGAAGAGATCGAACTTTTGGAGAGGAGCCTCGGATTCTTTTGATTTCAAGAGATCGAACCTGTGTGATTGGCAGATCTTCGACGATTTAAGTTTTAAAAATGTTTAAAAAATTACAAAAGAAATATGGAAAAGGAAATCATAATAGCAAGCTCATTCTCTGATTTCCGGAGGAAGGCTCTTTGACTCCTTAATGCTCTTGCTCCTGCTGAAAGGCTCGAGATTTGGCATATAGGCGTTACTTCTCTGGGCATTGCAGATCGTAGAAGCAGCTCTCGATCAAGAGATTTGGGAAACTTCTAGAAGAAGTGATGAAGAAGATGAAGGAATAGGAAGAGATGTTATCATCTTTGCAGAGATAGAGAGAGCTGTAAGAAGAAGCGGAGAGAGAGACGGAGAGAGAGGGAGACAGCCCTAACCAGATATCGCGGATGAAATGGGGAAATCAGATTGCGTACTGAGTAACTCAGTACGCTCTTATCGTACTGAGTAAACTCGGTTGGGCCCACCGCGAATGCATGTGGTTTATCCATGCCGTCCATTCGTTTTTCCGGATCATTTTATGGGTTCAACAAAAAATTGATGCATATACAAGCCACAAGTGGACCATGCCACTGGAAAAAGTGGAAGTATTGATTTCAACCATTGAAAACTTTCTAACGCCCAGTGATGTTTATTTGTCATCCAACCAGTTCATAATATCAGAAACACATGTATGAAGGGAAAACACAAATACCAACTTGATCTAAAACTTCTGTTGTCCCTAATAATATTTCAACAGCAGATGTTCAATTCATACTCTTTCTGATGGTGTTGTCCATTTAAGGTTTGGATATACTTCATTTTTGAAATAAAGCTATAAAATTATGTGTTAAAAGGGATGGACGGAATAGATATAATGCATGAATCACACTAGGCCTACGGAGTTTACTAGTACGCTTACCGTACTGAGTTACTCAGCAGGCAATCCGCTTCCTGGAATGGGGGACGCGGACTAGGTACTGACGGTTAAGAGCCGGACACGCTACGGAGGTGACGTCACCAAGTTATGTGGACCATCATGATGCATGTGTTATATCAAAAAGTCCATTCATTTGTAGATATTATTTTGATACATGAGCCAAAGAATGAGGTAGATCTAAAGCTTTAGTGGACCGTACCACAGAAAACAGTGGCAAAATTGATGCCCACTACTGAAACCTTCCTAATGCCCACCATGATGGTTTTTTTTGAAATCCAACCAGTTCAAAAGATAAAAAAGACGTTAAAGAAGGGAAAACATGAATATCAACCTGATCGAAAACTTTTGTGGCCTTTAGAAGTTTTTAACAGTAGCGTCACTCTCCCCACTCTTTTCTATGGTGGGGTCCACTGGAGATTTGGATGTGACTTGTTCTTTGGATCTTACCCTAAAATGATCTCTCTAGATGGATGGATGGTGTGGATACAAAAAATACATCATGGTGCGGTCCACATAACTTGGTGATGTCACTTTAGTATGTCAGTAGCCAATCCGCATATGGGTATGGGTTGGGTGACGTCAGCAAGTTCTGTGGGTCCCATCATGATGTATGTGTTATATCCAAACCGTCCATCCATATGGCGAGCTCGTCGTAAGGCTTGAGATGAAAAATAGGACAGATTTAATTATCAAGTAGACAACACGATCAAAAGCAGTTGGGGATTGAACGTCTACCATCGAAAACTTTTTGGGGGTCACAGAAGTTTTGGATCAATAGGAATTTTTTTTCCTCTTCATCTAGGTCTTTGTGACCTTATAGACAAATTGGATGGAAAATAAACGGTATGGGGGGCCCTACGAATTTTTTAACGGTGAAAATCATCACCCCTTCTGCTATTTATGTGTGGTCCATTTAATCTTTGGATATGATTCATTTTTTGGATAATTTTCTAAAATGATCTCAAAAAATGGATGAACAATGTGGGTTGATCCTAAATTTTCGGTAAATCCAAAGCTCAAGTGGACCATGCTACAGGATACAATGTGGAATAATGATTTCCACTCTTGATACCTTCCTTGGGCCCACAATAATGTTTATTTGCTATTCAACCTGTTCATAATATCAAAAAGATACGAATGAAGATAAAACACAAATATCAGCTTGATTCAAAACTTATATGGCCTCCAAGAATTTTTCAATGGTACATGTTCAATTACACTATTTCCTGTGGTGTGGTCCACTTAAGCTTTGGATATGCTTTCTTTTTGTTCTTTAAACCTCAAATTATCTAGTAACATGGATAAGTGGATAAAGTAAATAAATAAATAACGGTGGGCCCACAGAGTTTACTCAGTATGCTAAGGGTAATTAGTAACTCACCTAAATGTAGTGGGGAGGGGTTTCCTTAAAATATTCATAATCATATATTGAGTCTGCCTAAATGTGATTGACATATCCAACCCACTCATTCATTATGTGTGTCCCACCTAGATGAGGGGTCAGACCAAGTTTCAGCCGCATCCAAAACTCATGTGGGCCCCACCAAGTGCTTTTATATTTTTTAGGATGTCTTCACATGGTTTTAGATGGTATGGCCCACCTAAATTTCGTATACGGATGATTTTTGAGATATTTCATAACCTAAAGGGGACACATCAAATGCACGGTGTTGATGTTCGACACACATCATGATGGGGCCCACAAAACTTACTAACATCAATTCTTAGGTTCTCGTGAGGTCCAATAAGTTGGGTGACAATTTTGACCAGAATATTTGGCCCATTTTATATGTCTGGTCCATTCACTCTATTTTACTGATCAATACCCTCAATTTGACTAGTTACCTGCCCCGATCAGGCTACGTATGAGAAAGATATTGGGCATACAATATTGATCAACAATTTGAGTGAAATTTGATTTAAACATCTAAAGTTATTTACTCTTCAATCTGGACTAATTAGATTGTCCGAAAATGGTTAAAGGCTCAATTAGTGGATGTGCCTAATAATTTATTAAAAAATATATATATTTTTTCACATATAAATTTCAATTTCCATTTAAAAATAATATTTTTTTCAAAGCGTATATTTTTTTACTCTTAATTTTTCTTTGAAAACTTTTAACAAAATATCATTTTTATTATAAAATATTTCAAAAAAAAATTAAAATACAAATTCTGAATTTTATTTTCAAAATCTCAAATTTTTTTTTAAAAAATAAAAAATAAAAAAAATTCCCAAAAATTCCAAAATGCTGATTTGTTTTCTTCAAAAGCATCATTTTGTTTTCAACTTTTCAATTTTCTTTTTTAAAATGATATATATATATATATATATATATATATATATATATATATATAGGGAAAAGGTACTATGCGCTCGAGTGTAAAGCGGTCGTCCGTGAGGTCGAGCTGGGTGGGTCCCACCGTGATGCCTTTCGAACATCAACACCATCCACCAGATGCACCATTCCATAGTGGGCCTGGACGGCCCAAAATCAAGTCAATCCGTGACTCAGGTGGGCCACACCATCTAAAACCATAAGTATACATGCCAAAAACATATAAAAGCCTTGGTGGGACCCACACTGAGTTTTCCATGCACCTGAAACTTAGTCTCGAACCCTCATTCAAGTGGGACACACATAATGGATGGGCTGGATTTGCAAAAAACATCTCGGTGGGCCCTCAAAAATGGTTATGAATTTTTAATGGTACACGGCCCCTCTACACTTCTGTATGTGGTGTGGCCCACTAAAGTCATGGATTGACTTGATTTTGGGCCGTCCAGGCCCAACATGGAATGGTGCATCTGGTGGACGGTGTTGATGTTCGAAAGGCATCACGGTGGGGCCCACCACTCGACCTCACGGATGACCGCTTTACGCTCGAGCGCATAGTACCTTTTCCCATATATATATATATATATATATATATATATATATATATATATATATATATATAAAATCTCAGTGTTTTTATAAATAACTTTTTCATTTAATTTCAAATTTTGAACATTTTCAATTATTTTTCAAAATCATAAATTTTTTCAACTTCTTTATTTTTCATTTCAAAATGTTTGCTTTTTTGTTGAAGTACCGATTTTTTAATATCGTTTTATTTTAAAATTTTCAATTCTTTCTAACTTCTCCAATTTTTTTAAAGCATTTTTTTTTTCGAACTGGTCAATTTTTATCGAACTTCTCAATTTTATTTTATTTTTGAAAATACAAGCTCTCATTTTCTTTTTCAAAATATTTTTCATTTTTCAACATTGTGAAAATTTTCACATTTTTTAAAATCTTTTTAATTTTCTTTTTCAGGATATTATTTTTTTCTAGAAATCAAATGTAACGCCCCGAACTTTTCGATGCTCGGGCATCGAAAGTCCTCGAGCGTTACCATAAGATTTAGAGTGACATATACATGTGTATGATACCAATCCAACTATTCTAGCCTTACATCCTTTCCCTGATACTAAATTAACCGTTGGAGATGATCTTCATTCATAAATCAAGCCATCTGACCATTGAATTTCAAGACAAGCCCACCCATCACGTAATTTGACGTAAGTAGTTTCCCATGAAGAACACGACGAAGAGCTCCCTATCAGTAATAATTCAGATATATATTCTTTTGTAAGAACTTCTTAGAAACGTGCCTATAACCATGTAGAGCCATTGGATTTCCCAAAACTCACACATCAGCAATAATTACGAAAATGCCATTGACCTAGGCCCTTGAATTCCAATTCACATGGTCTTTATGATCCGTTTCATGTGAAATTTTATACCAGGCCTAATTATCATAAATTAACCGTACACATCAAATTTCAGCCCTTAGATCATAGTAAATCAGCTACTTGACCTCTACATCCATTCGTACACTTATCAGATCAAGATTCTGATCCGTCCACCTTATTCACACTATATGAATATGCTTAATCCACCGTTAGAATTAGAATCTAAGAAACTTTCACGTGTAAGAAAGTCACTCAAATCTAACTTTATATAATCCCTACCCTTAATCACTCAAGAAACCTACTTTATATCCATCCATTTACGAAACTGACCATACATCGACCCACATACATGGTCGGAGTACATTCCATTAAGTTTTCATATTTTTAACAAGTCATCTGACTATCCATCCTGATTGGATCCGCCAAGTGGGCCATTCGAATATCAGGATAAATCGGTCATTACGAAAATCTTAGGGTTTAGGTTCCAACTGCCCGGTCACCTATCAATCAGAGGAGTACAAATATAACTTTAGAATTCTAAAATATATTAGCCATTAAAGGAGAATCTTAGTCATCATTGAGAGATCAAAGCTCGAATTTGGGAGACGGAAAGAACGTGAAAAATAAAGACTACCTATCAAATTTCATCACATTTGGACGGTAATCTTATGAGTTACGGATGGCAGAAGTTTTGAAAAATAAAAGGGTAAGAATTGTAATTATGGTAACACTACTTGCGTGAAACTGTTGTTTACGTGTGTTAGAATTGAAATTCTAACGGTATGAATTCTCGCTACTCGGTGTGATCGTGCGGCCCACCTAAAGTTTGGATCTACTTCAAATTTGGGACCATAGGTTTGCACTACATGCTAAAGACGATGAACGGAGTGGATTTCTTAACAAACATCACTATAGGGCCCACCTGATTTTTCTCCAACCGTGCATGCAAGTTTATATTTTACGTAAATGATTTCCTTGGTTGAACGTGAACAATGTCCCACCTTAATTAAAGGGTGGCTCACCTGGGTTCTAGATCGATCCTTATAATACGGCTGAACACACCTTAGGATCATTAGAATCCTTTTAACCATTGATGTTTAATTTTGAGGTGATCCAACCATTAAACTAACTGAAATCTATAATTAAAGCTAGAAATAAGTGAAATTAGGAGTATGGCCCACCCAAGCTTTGGAATTTCCTCATCTCCGGTCAGGTGACCCAAATGGGCCCGCAGAGAATCATGGATGGAGTGGATTTCCCAAAAACATGCCAGTTGACCCAAATTAATGGGTGTATGCACATCAGGACGTGCACTCGCCATGCATCGAGTAGGGCACGCTCAGTCAGAGCCTCTGACCCGTGTTCAGGAACTTCTCTCTTCCTTTCGGCGCTGTCAGCGGACGGGCCATCGTCCGAGAACTTTGATTAGTGGCCCACTATCCGGCTCTGTTAGGACAATCCAAGCCGTCCATCGTGATGGGATGCCAAGACTGACTTGGAAGACGTCGTTTTTGTAAATTCAGGCACATGCGTATGCACACAACATCAGGTGCAAGGAGAGTGTGTGCAGTATAGAGTTTCTGAAAATGGAAACCGTAGCCGATCATTTCGCTGCTAACCTGCAACCCTCACAGCTGGTTTCCTTCAATATCAGCCTCTGGAATGAACTCATCATAGCCACCCATTCCCCATGAGGTTTAGGGTTCCCTGACAAAGCAAAACCGGGGGCCGGTTTCGGTTTCTACCCGCAGTTTTGAGTGACGATTTCAGGCAAACTAAATCCTGACCGATCAACGTTGCCTTGCCCTGCCTATAAATAAGCACCAATGCTCTCTTGATTTCCACACAGAGAGAAAAGGGAGAGAGAGAAAGCAAAGAGCGGGAGAGCAATGAGAGCTAATGTGGAGCCAAGCTCGGCCGGGTAAACAGCCCAAAAAAAAACTTCAGCCATTTCTTTACTGTTTCTTTGTATTCATTTTCTTCTTCATTTTCATGTAGATATGAGGCCTGTTATAAGCCACGTTGGGGCCAAAAATCCGACCATATAGAAGCTTGAAAACAGGCCCTGTTTTGAGCTGACAAATAGTTGAGGGTTCAGCTCGAAAACAGAAACAGGGAACTGGAAAATGACCTGCAACGTGAGCCACGAGCTGGTCCGAAGGTTTGGTTTCCTTCAGGCCTGAGATCAGACCGTTTTTGGCCAAAAAGGGCCTCTAACTAGGCCACGAGTCCGGCCCCCTGCTGGCGTGTGTAGCAACAAAACCAGGCCAGGAGAATGCCTTTCTGCTGTTGCTGGGAATGGGGGAAGATCAGTCCGTGGGCCCTGCACGGTTCGTGGGCCTCACCAAAGCTCAGCTGGGCCTCGCCAGATGCAGGTGGGCCTCAACAAAAACTAAGGGGCTGCCGTGGTTTTGGGCCCAGCTTGAGTACAGGTGGACCCCACCCTGCCACAGTTGGTGGCCACGTGTGAACCCCACTTTGATGACGTGGCACATCCAGGCCGTCCAGCAAGGGGCGTCAGGCCTAGACGTTTTCTTTCGTACACACATACATGCATGTGAATTTAAAAAGAAAAATATGTATATTTATGTATAATAATATAATATATTATATAACATAAAGCACCTCTGAATTCAAGCATCCCTTCCACGCGCGTGGTATGGATGGGCTACATGCAGACCGTTAACGTGTGGTCCCTGGACGTTTTTAATATATAGATATCTGTATGGATATATTTAAATATTAAATTGTGTATCTGTGCAGGCATGAAACCAATGGGACCGCACCTAGATGTGTGTTATATTTGCACCGTCCATTCCATTTCCCACCTCATTTTAGGCATTGACCTGAAAAATGAAGCCAACCTAACTCTCTGGTAGGCCACACCAGCAGAAAGACTGATTTAATAGTGGTAAATCGTTAGGGTCCTTTGTGATATTTCAGTGCACCAAGACATGTCCAAAATTGAACATTGGACCTTTCCTGAGCCCTAGAACCCAATCAACGGAGTAGATCCTCCTTAGGCAGGCCCCACCTATCAAAACAAAAAAATAAAATGTAAGAAACATGGACGTAAAAGTCCTCTGGACGCTGCCTCATTATTCTTGAAATTTTGGCTTCAACCATGGGCACCACCACAAGTCCTACTATGATGTGTGTTGAACATCAACACCGTCCATTAGATGGGTCCCCTTTTTATACGGGGTGCCTCCAAAAACCAGCCATACACAGAGCTCAAGTGGCCCACACCATCTACAATATTTTGAATACATGTTAAACCATATGAAAGCATTGGATGCACCTAAAACTTGGTTTGACCTCTTAAACTAGCGGGACACACTTAATGGATGGGTTGGATTTGTGAACCACAACTTGGTGGGCCTAACAAATGATTTTGAATGCTTTAATGGCGAATTATAGTATCTATTAGCATGATTATATTCACTATTAATACTGGATAGCTATTATTATTATCATTAGTATTATGATAATAATTGTGACTGTTAAACACAACTAACCCCTAGTAGATTGTCCATGCTAATGGTAGTGAGTCCACACCAAGTACCGTTATTAAATATTAATCATTAATTATTATTCTTAGGCACAATCGTTAATAATAAATTTTAGTATTATTGACATCATAATAAGTATTATTACTAAGTTGGCAAACGATAATTGTAACACTAAGGTTAATAATTACTTTTCAAATTAATATTGTAAATTATCATACGCCAACTACAATCCAAATCCTAAAAACTTATCCTAGACCTAAACTTATGGATGAAAACCCAGTTCTACATCAAAACCCTAAAACTAAGGTAATCCAAACTTTATGTTAAGACCTTGACCAAGAATATCGTATAAAGCTTGAATCTAACGGTGTAACTTTACAATTGATGGTAGGGTTTGGCTCTAAGGAATCATGTGTTCCCTAAACAACACTAGTAGGTGATCCTAAACATAAGGTGATGATTCTTCCCCTTGAGCTTTCCATCTTTTCATTAGCTTAAGTTATAGTTTTATTTAAATTCATAATTGATATCTCCATTTATAATCACATGTATTAGCTGGTGGAAATTGAATTACTGTATTACATGCTTTATGATTATCCTGTATAATTGCTCATGCTTGTGGATTTCTTTTTGTGGGTTGCTTACGGAACTTAAACTGGTACATTGGTGGAAAATTCCCACATATGAATGTACACCCATACTTGGGATGTAACTTGACTAGTTGTGATCGTAATGGACCTTCGACTAGGTGGTTATTGAGTGGTGGTCTAGAAGGATGATTGATGTGGGCCTACCATCCAGGGTTGTTGTGCCCAATGACTTTTAAGAATGATCTTTATCGTATGGTTTTGATATTCGCCGTATGTGGCATATTTTGATACTCGCCCTATGTGGCTTATTTTGATATCTGCCTACGTGGTTTGTTTTGGTATTTGCCCTATATAGATTCGATGTTTTATATCGTGCAACCGCGCGATGGTAAGCCTCATACACTGAATATGATTAGCCACTAGTCGATTGAGTTCCATTTGACATCCTAAGGTGGTAGTCTCATGAGCCGGGGATGGTGGTATGGGACACTATGCCCGAGCTGTCGGCCTACGCTGGGCTCTGAGCTCCCCGTAGTGACCTTGAGCTTACCTAAATTGGCTGATTGTAACTGGACTAATAACGGTTTGGCTAATCATGCATCCATAGCATATTGGCGATGACGGGTGGCTAATTCTGGATGCTGTAGCACGTGCCCTAGAGTTGTTAGGGTATTGTTTCGCTAGCTCCCAGACCACCGACTATCGACCCCTGTCCGACTGGATGATTTTTCCAGGTCGATGATTTGCATGGGCGGCGGCCCTGTCCGCACGGATGAGTATTCCCGGGGCGTGAACGCATTGCATGGGCGGCGGCCCTGTCCGCACGGATGAGCATCCTCGGGGCGTGAACGCATTCCATACATCCATGCATATAATAAGATCTGCATCATGTACTGTTTTGTGTGCTTTATTTTATAACTATGCTTACCTAATGTGGCGGTGTGTAATCTTGAGGGGAATTCACACTGAGCTGGCCACTCATCCATCAAATATACAACCGTACAGGTAAAACAGGTGGCCCAGATGATGTATATGATCAGACTTGATGAGAAGCTGTGCAGGTGCCATGGATGCACGGCCGTGTTGCTAAGAGGAGCTGCGAGATCTTGCGGCTTATGTTTATATTCTTATGTTATTTTCATGTACTAAATCATGTGGATTATTGTATTTGTTATATGGAGACATTGGTTTGTATAAGTCATTATGGGCAGCTTCTTGTATATTTGAAAGATAATGAAATTTTCCTTTTCGTCGATTTGTCCACACTACGCTCATTTGCTTACTCTGATAAAAGAAAAGAAAAATGTATGTACACTCGAATTGGACCATCCTTTAATGTTAACACTCGGGTTTTTGGGAAACGGGTCGTGTACTCGGGTCCCGAAGATTCGGGTTGTTACATCAAATTCTTTTTTTTTTTTCAAAATTATCAACTTTATTCAATATTCTTTTTTTTCCCCAATAAATAGATTTTTATTAAATCACAATTTTTATTTTTTTCAAAATCTAAATTTTTTCTCAAACATTGTTAAATTTTTTGAACTTCTCAATATTCTTTTTCATGTGATATTACAAATCATTTAAATATTACTTTTAAATTAAAAAAAGAAAAAAATTCAACTCATTTGATATAAAAGCGATATATATATATATATTGCATTCAATCAATTGTTAAAAAATAATCTTAGATACAAATATGTACAATTAAACCACCGAAATTCTATTAAAAAACAATTATTAGACTAAAAAAACTTAATTTTCCACCATATTCTTAAAAAAAAAGAAAAAAAATTAATGTCTCGAGGCAAAAGTCCTTTTACGACGGGCTATGATCCATCGCAAAAGCAACTGAAAAGCGTCACCATTTGGTATTTTGGGCGGGAATTTGCAACTAAACATAATCCATCGCAAAGTCAATATTTGCGACAGATTTAGTCCATCGTAAATTTACGACGGACCAAAATCCATCGTAAATAAGATTTTAGCGACGGATTTTGGTCCGTCGCGAAATTCCGCGACATTTGGACTACGGATTTTCGAGAGACGGGCTTGGCGACGGACCTTTTCCGTTTGCGATGGATTAAATCCGTCATTAAACCAAGCAATTCCGTCACAAAAATACATCGCAAATTTGCGATTTTGGCGTAGTGCACCTGATCTCCAGGATCTTCCTTTCTTCCTTACCTTTTCTTCTCATCTTCTGAAAATTATAGTTTTTTAATGCCCACATGTGGCCCACACTATTGGAAAGTGTGACCCGCACACCACATGGACCACCTTGTGTGGCCCATCGTAATATTTATTTTTTATTTTTAAATACCAATTAGACTCGTTCGGATATGGATAGTGAAGAAGTACAAATATCAGATTGATCCAAAGCTGATTCGCCTGAACAAGGTGTATTCCTCCGGGTGAGCCCCACTACCATTAAATTTTTTTATTTTTATTTTTTAAAAAAGAAAGAAAAAAGGGGAGCAGCTACTACCGCCGCTGGTTGCAAACAGCGTCTAGAGACACTGCTGCTCTGTGCCAAGCCCAACCAGCGCTGTTTGGTTTAAGAGGGCCACAGAGTGAGCCCACTTGTGGGCCATGATGTATATTTCTCTTCCACGTTGTTCATCCGATTCTTCATATCATTTTAGAAGTTGAGCCTAAAATCCAAGCCTACCCAAATCTCATGTGGACTACACCACAAGGGACAGTGGGCTGGAGACCCCTCCCTGCATCACATCCATGCAATGGACGTGGGCGTGGGTGGGGTCTCCACTCGTGGGACCTACCAACATGTATTTGATTTATCCACATAGTCCATTTATTTCCTCATATTTTTTATGGCATTGTCTGAAATATAAAGAAGATTCGAATCTCAGGTGGGCCGCACTGTACAAAACAATGACCGCTGTTGAAACATCCATAAGCCCACTGTGATAGTTACAGGCCATCAAACATGCCCAAAATAGGCTCTTTGGGCCCACCATGATCTTAATAACCTGATAGAGGGAGTGGATCATCCTTTATGTGGGCCCCACTTACCGAAAATACAAAAAAAAG
Organism: Magnolia changhungtana; assembly: GCA_030180095.1. NCBI lineage: Eukaryota > Viridiplantae > Streptophyta > Magnoliopsida > Magnoliales > Magnoliaceae > Magnolia > Magnolia changhungtana. Next base: position 6,374,098 of record JASAUF010000459.1, read on the forward strand.
GCCAAGGATGCTGCTGCCATGCTGTTGGGCAGCAGTACATCTTCGCCAAAGACTAGTGGCCCACTTGCAGGACACACGATGATGTATGTATCTAATCCACACCGTCCATCGGTTTTTCCAATTGATTTTAGGCCATGGTCTCGAATATGAATCCGATCCAGATCCATAGTGGGCCACACTATAGCAAATAGTAGGGGAAATGATACGTACTGTTGAAACCTTTTGAGGCTTATTGTGGTGTTCATATGCATCTAAATCTACCCAATATAATGCCCGTTGTACCCCCAATGAGCTGAAGAATCTGATAGACTGAGTGAATCATTCTCATGTGGGCCTTACTTAATGAAAAATGAAATAATAATAATAATAACAAAGGAAAAAAAAAAAAAAGGAAGAAAGGAAAAACACCTGGGGAATCAACATGGGAAATTGACTGTACTCGCCTCGAAGTTCTGGCAAATTACCTATAACGCTACGACACTCCATATATTCCCAGAAGTGCCTTCCGACAGCTTTTGGAGATTGTTTCGGATGAAAATGCCCCTGACCTTGGTTCAGGACTTGTATGGTCCCAGAGTGTAGCAGAAGTCACCTATTGTTGCAACCCCCGAGAAACGGATGGATCAGCTACTCCCCGGGACACCTGCCAATGGCTAGTGATCGGCGCTCTGTGGGCCCCACTACCACGTACGTGTTTCATCCATGCCGTCCATATATTTCTACAGATCATTTTATGGTAGGAGTCCAAAAACGATCAATAATCCAATCACAGTGGGCCTTAATAGTGGATATCTGATAATTATAATTTTCCCACAGTGTGGTCCACCGGAGAGTTATATCACTCTCGTTTTTCAATTTAAGGCATAAAATGATATTTTAAACTGGATGAATGGCATGGACGAAGCACATACATCATAGTGGGGCCCACAGAGCACCGATCACCAGCACCACGAACTTCGGAATGGGTAAATGCCGCACTTATGTACCTTTGAAAAACCCTCTTCTTCTTCTTCTTCTTCTTCTTCTGTTTATATAGAGAAGCCTCGATCAAGGGACCACTAACAGCCAAAGAGTGACGTTGTTTCTCCTATTCGCTTCTCTCGTCTTCAAGCCTCTTCCACTACGAGGTTAGTATTTTATTTTGTTTCAACTGTAGGTAGACATTTGACAAGGTAAAGGAAGAACAAAGTCTAGAAGCCGAGGTACTTTGGTGGTCACGTGAAAGGGAGTGTAACGTAGGGCACACCTTGATCAAACCTCCACCATTGGATGGTAAACAATCATGGCATCATGTTTGTGACGGTATTTGGATCGTGGTTGCCACTTGTCACGACCGCGGTTGTGATGTTATATGGATCGTCGTCCTTAGCTCACACAGGTCGTGGTTGTCAGCTGTTATGGGTCATGCTCACTAGGGATATGGCATTGGATACAACTACGACCCAGTGTGCTTCATTACCACCACCCAACGTGTATGAGAACCACGATCCAATGTGCTTCATTACCATAAGATTACGACCCAGTGTGCTTCATAACCATAAGATTACAAAGACTGATTATGAAGATTGCGTCGGTTGAATTCGATTTAATAATTAAAGCTATGTACGGTGATGCAACTCGGAAGTGAATGAGTTCCAAGTGACCGCTCGGGGAATGACCGATGTAGTGAATTTAAGAGAAATGAAGTGTACGTGCGGTCAGTTTACACAGTACTTGACAAGACACAATGGGACATTTCAGACGAAGTGAAGGTTTTATTTGAGAATATGAAGCCTCCAGAAACTAGAAGATCTGATGGGAGAACCAAAAAGGCTCGAATTACATCCCAGCAAGAAGATACGCCAATACCCAGATGCTCGAGATGCAAACGAATAGGTCACAACCGGCGTTGATGCACTTTTGTCCCTGCTGACTGAGGAGGAGGTTGAGGCTGATGATGACTTATTTATTTTTTTATTGCTTGTGATAAGGTAATCTGAACTGTAATTTATTGATTCATGAACTTTGGTGCATGTTAACCACTTTCCAATGTGGATGCTAACCACGATCCATTGTGCGTTTGAACCACGACCAATATAGGAAAACGTGAACTTAACAACGGGTCATAGTTGTCATAACAATACAATCGTGATTGAAATGTTATATGGGTCGTCTTTCTCATTAGGTCGTGGTTGTCAACATCGGATCAACAAGGATGATAACCACGATCCATTACAACTGTGACCACGACCTATGTAACATTACAGCCATGTCCCATATCAACTACGACCAATGATTTACGTATAGTACGACCAAAATAAAACACGACAACAATGACCCATATATCATTCCAGTTAGGGTCCATGTATCATGACAACCACGACCTATACAACCTCATAACCCTGACCCATATACAATGACGGTGGGGACCCATGTATCATGACAGACATGACCCAAATTGGATGATAATCAAGAGCTTTATGCATATGAACCACAAACCCAAAGATCGGAATATCGTACATAACATAGGTCGTGGTTTTCGTGATATATGGATCATGGTTGTCATGTTAATCAGTCGTGCTTTACTCAGTGTTGTGGTTGTCAACAATGATCTGGTACGGATGATAACCATGATCCATTACAAATATGACAACCACGACGCATGTGAATCGTTAACCACGTTCCATGCAACATGACAACCACGACCTGTATAACATGACAACCACAAATCCATATCAAATGACAACTACGATCAATGCTTCACATTAACCACGAACCATATAACATGACAACCAGGATCCATATTTCATAACAATCACGACCTATACAACATTACAACCACGATCCATATTCCAGGCTGATGTAAAATGGCCTATTCTAGTTTCCAAGCAAACGAACTCGATATTTTGTAACATGACAATAGCGACCATATAACATGAACGATTCATAGAACATGAAAACCATGATCCATATAATATGACAACCACGATCCATATAATATGACAACAACGATCATAAAACATGAAAACCACAACCCATAACAACCGACACCACGACCCGTGTAACTTTGACAACCACGATCCATAAATCATAACAACCATAATAAAAACCATAGGTCATGAAGATCAGCCCCATTTTTTATGTGGAAGACCTTACAATTTATCTTAGTCATCACATGAATGAGAGCACGAAAGAACAAGCTATCTAGATATCTGAGGTACCACGACAAGTCGAATAAATCATTGAGGACGTATTAGATGATTAGATAGTTTCCACACGCCAAGGGGGGTTCAAAAGTTTCTTGTCAAATGGAAGTGCCGACCATGGTCTAACAACACATGGATTTTAGCAGATGATATCAGGTGCATCAACCCAGAACTCTATGAGGAGTACATTGCCATTATCTTGATGGAGCCGAGTTATTTCAAGCCGAGGGAATTGATGAAATCATCCCACATTCCACACGTGCATGCTCCGCATGTGTGTATAAGAAAAGGACCACCTTCCTTTTTTATAGCTCATCACCACTTACCATTGCTTTCAAATCTCTAGATTAGGAAATTTGTACTTTCTTTCATATCTTTATTTTAGGTCGGGAATACTTTTAAATATTTTATCTTCTTATTTTAGGCATTTTCTTAATTAGAATGCTTTGTTATTTAGATGCTTACCTATTTTTACAGATTCCATATCCTTTATTACAGATTGTAAGGTTGATTATAAATACGACCTATGACCTATGGAATAAGACAAGCTAATTAAAATTCTCTTTATGAAATTCTCTTATTTTCTCTTATTTTATTTACATGAAAACCACGATAAAAATAAAAAATAAAAAAGAGTCAACAATGACCCTTTGTCTCGATCGTGTATTGACAACATGAAGGGTCGTGGTTGTCATCTACGAAGTGTCGTGTTTATCATTGTGCAAGGTAGAGATGACTTTGATCAAGTTGTGACAACGAAAGCCCTCACCGTATCCAGTTTGAAGCCCAAGTCTCTGGCCCACAACTCTGTATCGTGGTTATAATGTTATATGGGTCGTGGTGTTAATGTTCGATGGGTCGTAGTTGACATGACGATATATATCGTGGTTGTCATTGTATATATCGCATAGTTGATCACATCGAAATAATGGTTAGAAGGTGTTGAGAACCACGTGGGCCGCACATCTACCTGGTAAAACTTATTTTTATGAAATGCCTTTATATACGTACATTACATACGATGGTCAGTTTATATGACATTTATATATCACCATGGACCCCATATATCTTTGTTTGTACGGAATTAATATGTCGCATATACAGACACTAAAGATGGCATGCTAAAGGTGGGAAGTTCGCTTACAATTCCAAACGCAAAACATCTATCGTCGATCATCTTGTTCAAGTCTATGGGCCCATCGTAAATCGAATATAATCCATTGGAATTGTTCATGGATGATGGATTCCTTTGAAAATTTTATGAGTGACACGTATTGAGCCATCAGTGGCCCACACTGCGGTTAGATGACAATTTATGGGATTTTACAGAATATATTGGTTGAACTGTTGTGGTCCATTGGATTCAAATATTTTGACCATTCTTTTGGTAATTTTGTTATAATTAAAATGGACAGTGCGGATCAGAGAAAAGGCAGTTCGATGTGACTTACGGAACACCGACTATATTTTGGACGCTTTTACGGATGCTTACGATTCCAAATGCAGAACATCAATGAATACTTTTACGGATGCTTACAATTTCAAACGCAGAACATCAACGGATGCTTTTACGGACGCTTATGATTCCAAACACAGAACTTCAAATGCTTGTCCCCATACGGAACACTGACTATATATTAGAGCTTCTTCTCTGGGACCCCTTTACTTTTTATCTCTAACCCTTTTTTTTACTGGTTTTGAATCTTCTTCACTAGGCCACTCCATCGCCACTTAGCGAGTACATCTACAAGTTCAGTGCAACTCAGTCAATATAAATGGCAAAGCAAGGTAATGGTTGACAGGGACGGTGTATGGTGGTGATTATGTTATGTGGGTCGTGACTGTGAACCACGACCCAATGTATATGACTATAACGATATGTATAGCATGACAATCACGATCGTTATTATGATCGGTGTTGATATGCCGAATGGATCGTGGTTGACAGGGTCAGTGTATCATGGCCCACATGTTATGTGGGTCGTGGCTGTGAACCATGACTCAATGTAGATGACATCAACGATATGTATAGTATGACAACCACGGTCATGGTCGTGATTGTGATATATTGTATAATGGATCGTGGTTGACAGTCAAAGTGGATCATGGCTAACATGTTATGTGGGTCGTGGCTGTGAACCACGATTCAATGTAGATGTCAACAACGATTTGTATGGTAGGACGAACCATGATCGTTGCTGAGATCGTGGTTGGTTTGCCTAATGGATCGTGATTGACAGACACATAGATGACATTAACGAACCGTGTAGCGCGACTGTCAACCACGACCCAGCACAAATGACAACCACGATCTAGCGTAGATGGCAACAACGAACTGTGTAGCATGATAACCATGATCCTCTAGAACTCGTGATAAACATGACCCATCGTGGATTACAATCGCGATCCAATGTGTAGTACAATTATGACCCATGTTAGATTTTGCAAGACCATCTTATTATTGATTAACAATCCACAACCATATTGGAATGTAGGTCGAAACAAGCCAATCATGACCTCATGCTTAGACTTCGAAAGGGCACAGGTCTCTCCCAAGTGCTCCGTCAGTTTTCTGAAAGACTTGGTTGAAGATATGGAGAAGAAACCGGATAGAAAGAAACTATTTAGAGACATTTGTTTTAGATTTCTGCTTGACTTTCCACTGGCCGGGTGGATGGCACACTCTCAAATCATGCATTGCCTGATGTAAAGGCATGTTGGTGATCTGAAATTCGATGTTCAGGGCACCAAGATAAAATTTACAGAGCTCAATTTTGCGCTAATAATGGGTCTTAAGTTTGGACCGCTTAGGATAGATGGTGGCAGTCGTGCCGAGGCCGGAAAAACAGAGGCAGGAAAAGGCATTAGGGAGACCTACCTGAGTGTAGGTGGAGTGAGTAGACAAGTATTGAAAAATGCCTATCGGTCACTCATTGATAAAGAAGAACATATGGACGCGGCGAAGCTAGCTCTAATAATTTGTGTTGAGAGTCTACTAGTTGGATCTCCGCAAAAGAATAATTGTGTTGATAAGTTTATCGACATGGTTGATGACTTGGATTATTTTAATAACTACCCTTGTGGCAGTGTGGGGTATGATTATTTGAAGAATAGGGTTAACACTGCATCCGACATTATTCGGGGGGAAAGGGTAAGTGGCCAGTACCCCAAATCATACAACATATGCAGATGCACGTTTACCCTACAAGTACGTTATTCTTATCCTGATTCATACTTTAAGTTCGAATTTTTTCCTTTTTCCTCCATACATGTCAACCAATATGTAATGTATGATAATTGTTCTTAAACATATTTGGTCCTACGAACGGTTCCCTCAACTCACTGGTGACCGTAGGTGGGCCGTTAGAAGACTGCCTATAAAGATTCCTTGAATACTAAATTGGGGTCCCAATAAAACAGGCAGATATGAAACCATATCCGTCATCTTCACAACTGTGCTGGTAAGATTTATTCAATTAGTAGTGTAACTTGAATCATGCAGTATGTTTATAATTAATAAATCAATTTTGCTCCTATAGGTGGTGCTAGCTCTAGTGCTCTAACCAATGGTCGAAGAAGCAGAGACCAAGGTTGTCAGGAGTATAACTAACGACGACATTCATATGAAGGACAAGGCTCTGTGGTCAGCACCCATGACAGAGACAACGGAGGATGATGTAAAAAATAAAGTTGGGATTGATCTTACAGCCTCCCTCTTGGAAAAGAAAAATACAATTGAGCTTGATGGAAAATCTGCCCATCTTGGGAATGTATTGAAAGATTTTTTTTTTTTTTTAAAAAAAAAACAAGATCTGCAATAAGGAAATTTATTAAGTGGATTGATGTCTTCGCCACTGAAGTGCAAGGAATAAATAGTGAATTGAAGCGGGTTGATGAGTTTGGAGTAGAAATAAAGGACCTCAAGGAGGATTATGCTACGAGAAGTGATGTCGATGAGAGATGGTATTAATACAAAACACGTACGTGAAGTCGCCTTACTTTATTTAACCTATTTGTTAATAGCTCACTATGAGGGAAAATGGAAAATGGATCGTACTTATCATCCACACAGGATCGTTGTTATCATACAGGAAGGGTCGTGGTTTTCATGCACCTAGGATCCACGACCCAACATTGATCGCCTAGGGTCGTGGTTTCCGTGTAACGTGGTTCGTGGTTTAAATGGAATATGGATCGTTGTTATCATACATAGTGGATCTTGGTTTTCATCCACAATGGTTCGTGTAGTTGAACCACCACCTAACATGGACGACAACCACACCCCATTGGTCGTAATAACCACGACCCTATTCTTGATCGTAGCTGTCACCCACATCTATTTCAACCACGACCCAATACGATCGAGAAACACGATCCACTGTTTGTAATAACCATGACACTTGGTTCATCGTTGATGTCATCCACAGTGTGTCGTGGCTCACATACATGATATCATGGTTGGGTTCCTTATAGAAAGTCATATTGAAATACATAATAATAGTGATTTTATTACTGGACATTGTCTCTTTGATCAGCCCTCTCAGAGTAGAAAATGGCTCGCTGTAGTCATGATATATGGATCGTGTATTCGAATTTTGCGTTGATCATTGTATATGGCTCGCTGTAGTCATGATATATGGATCATGTATTCAAATTTTACGGACCAATACGCCGTCGACACGTAAAAAGATGTAATGATGAAAATGTAAGGTAGGCGCGGGCGCGCTTTCCTGCGAAAGCCTTTAACAGGAAGTTCCTTTGCTGGAATCCCAAGTGGGCCCCACCCTAATGTTTGTGATAAATCCATCCCATTCATACATTTTTTGGGATCAAATTAAGGCTTGAGACAAAAAGTGAGCAGGATCCATGACTCAAGTGGACAACATTAAAGGAAAATGTGGGTAGGGAAATGTCAACCGTTGAAACTTCCTTGGGGTCGATAGTTATGTTTACATGCCATCCATACCGTTCATAACATAATTCCTAATGGGATGAACTAAAAACACAAATATTGTCCTGACTCAACACTTTGGCTGCCCCATAAATATTTCAACTGTGGAAGTTCAATCCTCAAGTTTTCAGTACATTTTAGCCTCAGATCCTGTTCATTTATGGTTCCAAGCGTTAAACTGAGCTTAAAAAGCGTATGGACGAAGTTGATTTCTCACAAACATCACGGTGGGCCACAACCCACATATCTTTATATGTACTAAATAATATGTCACATATACATACATTACATTAAAATGGCATGTAAAAGGCACAAGGTTCGCTTACGATTCCCAACGCATAACATCAATCGTCAATCATCTTGGTCAAGTCTATAGGCCCATCATAAATCGGATCTAATCCGTTGGAATAATTCATGGCCGATGGATTCCTTCGATAAGTTAAATAGTGACAAGTATCAAGCCATCAGTGGCCCACACTGGATTAAGATGACAAATTATGGGATTTTATGAAACCCGTTGGTTTGAACTGTTGTGGTCCATTGGATTTAAATATTCTGATCATTCTTTGGGTAATTATGTTTCTTGTCATTACAAATAGAATGGTCGGTGCGGATGGGAGAAAAGGCAATTCAGTGTGACTTAGAAACAACCGAGCTTGGAACGTATACGGTGTAAAGCAACCGCTTGTCCCCATACGGAACACCGATTTTATATATTTATATATTTATCTTGGAGCTTCTTCTCTGGGACCCCTTCACTTCCTATCCCTACCCTTTTTTTTTATATTGGTTTTGAATCTTCTTCACTGGGCCCCTTCATCACCACTCAGCGAATACATCTATACAATTTGAGTACAACTCAGTTCTTATAAATGGCGAATCATGGTAATGGTTGACAGGGACTGTATGTCGTTGTTCACATATTACGTGCGCAGTGCTATCAACCACAACCTAGTGTATATGACTACAACGATTTGTATAGCATGACAACAACGATCGTGGTTGTGATCATAGTTGATATGCCCAATGGATCGTGGTTGACAAGCATAGTGGATTGTTGCTCACATGTTATTTGGGTCGGGGCTATGAGTCATGGTAGTCATGCTATATGGGTAGTGGTTATGCCCACATAGATGACAACAACGAACCGTATAGCATGACAACCACGATCGTGGTTGCGATTCATTGTAAATGACAACAACGATCTGTATAGCATGATAATCATGATCGTGGTTGTGATCATTGTTGATGTGACCAGTGGATCGTGGCTCACATGTTATGTGGATCATAGATGTGAACCACAACTCAATGGATCATGGTTAACAAGGATAGTTTATGTCCGAAGTGAATGTGAACTACAACCTATTGTATATGACTACAACGATATGTATAGCGTTATAATCACGATCGTGGTGAGTTGTGATTGTGGTTAATATGCCCAATGGATCGTGTTGACACAATCATTAGTGGGTGGTTAATTTGCCTATTGGATCGTGGTTGGTAGCACGGTGGATCATGGATCACATTGTGGGTGGGTAGTCTTGACCGTCGACCTGGACCCAGAGTAGATGACAACAACGAACCGTGCTGCATGACAACCCCGATCCTTTAGAACATGTGATAACCACGACCATTTGTTGGTTACATCAATGATCAACTATGTAGTTCATTTATGATCGTGTTAGATTTTGGAAGACCTTATTATTGATTGATTAACAATCAATGACCATATTGGAATGCAGGTTGAGGGAAGCCAATGATGACCATGTGCTTATACTTCGAAGAGGCATGGGTCTCTCCCAAGTGCTCCGTCAGTTTTTTGGAGCATATGATTGTAGATATGGAGACCTGATAGACAGAATATATTTAGAGATAATTGTTTTGGATTTCTTCTTTACTTTCCATTGACTGGGTAGAGGGCACACTCCCAGATCTTGCATTGCCTAATGTAAAGGCATGTTGGTAATCTGAAATTTGATGTTCAGGGCACTAAGATAAAATTTACTGAGCTCGACTTTGCTTTAATAATGGGTCTTAAGTTTGGACCAGTTAAGATAGATGGTGATGGTCGTGCCGAGGCCGGAAGAGTAGAGGGAGGAAGAGGTATTAGGGAGACCTACCTGAGAGCAGGTAGTGTTAATAAAAAAGAACTAAAACAAGCCTATTTGTCACTCGCCGATAAAGGCAAACATATGGACATGGTGAAGCTGGCTCTAATAATTTGCGTTAAGAATCTATTAGTTGGATCTCCGCAAAAGAATAACTGTGTTGATACGTTTATCGACATGTTCGATGACTTGGATTATTTTAATAACTACCCTTGGGGCAATGTGGGTAATAATTATTTGAAGAAAGGGGTTAACGCTGCGTCTGGGTATTATTCAGGTGACTAGCTGGTACCCCAAATCATATAACATATGCGGATGCGCGTTCGCCCTGCAAGTACGTTGTTCTTGTCCTGGTTCATTATCTAAGTTTGTATTTTTACTCCATACATGTCAATCAATATGTAATGCATGATAATTGATCTTAAGCAGATCTGGGCCTACGAACGATTCCCAAAACTCACTGGTGACAGTGGGTGGGCAGATAGAAGACTGCCTTCAATGATTCCTCGAATCCTAAATTAGAATCTGAAGAAATCAGACAGATACCGCACCTTATCCGCCATCTTCACAGCTGTACTGGTAAGCGTTATTTAAACAGTAGTGTATTTTAATTATGTAGTGTGTTTATAATTAATAAATAAATCAATTTTACCCATGCAGGTGATGCTACCTTCAGAGCTTCAACCGACAGTCGAAGAAGCAAAGACCGAGGTTGTTAGGAGTATAACCGACGAGACTTATACGAATGACAAGGCTCAATGGACAACACCTACGGCAGTGACAACGGTGGTGGAGGAGGATGAAATAAGAAATAGAGTAGAGGCTGATCTTACAGCCTCCCTCTTAGAAATGAGAAATGAATTTGGGGTTGAGGTTAGAACCTCCGTCCAGGAAGATATTAGCAACGTATTGAGTGATAATAAAAAATCAAGATCTGCAATAAAGAAATTTAATAAGCGGATTAAGTTTCTTATTACTGAAGTGGAAGGAATAAAGGAAGAGTTTGGCGGAGAAATAAAGAACCTCAAGGTGGATAATGTTTCTTTACATGAAGAAGTGAAGTTGTTGAGAGATGATATTAATATAAAATACGTATGTGAAATTGCCCTAATTTATTATTCGTTAATAGGTCTTTGTGAAATGTACTATCTTATATAATGATTTTAATACAGGTCAGCAACACAACAACAACTATTGATGATGGGATGGACCATCTCAAACCTTTTGAAGATGGGATGAGCCATCTCAAAGATGACATTACTGCGGGGGCAGATGAATCAGCTAATAGTTGAGTTTCAGTCAACGAAGGTAAATGAAAAATGGATCGTGGTTATCATTCACATATGATCGTTGTTACCATCTAGTAAAGGTCATGGCTGCTATACACATCGGGTCGTGGTTGATACACGACCCAACATTGGTGGCAACCACGATTTAGCTGAGAGTCGTGGTTTTATGTAAAATGGGTCGTGGTTTCTATTAACTATGGGCCATGGTTATTATACATGGGAAATACATAATAATATAGTACTCCATCATAGGAATTCGTTGCTTCGATCAGCCCTCTCGTAAGAGAGAATGCTTCACTGCAAGAGCAGGTGAAGCAACTTAATTAAAAAGGAGATTCGGGCAATGAGGGTACATGAAATTGAATTTATTAATTTATCCTGAATCTTGTTTAGTCGTTGTTCTGTCCCATTTAGGCTCATTTCTGGTGTATGATTTTATTACAGGATAATGTCCCTTATACCAGCCATCCGATCACGGAGAATGTTGAAAAGGCCTAGCTATATGTCCTAGAGGGGGGGGGGGGGGGGGGGGGGGGGGGTGAATAGGACTATGCCAAATTAAAACTTTAACAGCAGATTTTAACTGAATAAGATAGCCTTGAAAGATAGAACTTTAAACAAATCTCAGTACTGAAATGTAAAGCAATCTTCAAATAATAAAATAGAGAGGTTGATACCAATACTGTTATAAGGATAACCTTGCACCATAAAAATCAAGGGTTTATGGTAGGACAACCTTACTAGAACAATTTGAATATCAAAAACTCAAACTGAAAGGAAATAGCAAGAAATTAAATTCTAAACTATTACAACATTCCCACAATGCTTGAAATCTAAAAGATTACAACATTCACATCCACATATACATTCCACAACTTTGAATGATAAAAGATATAGAAATTCAAATAAACATTCAAACCACAAAACATAAAGAATTATAGTGGTTCGCCTGTGTGTACACCAACTGTTAAACAACAGCCACACAGATTGCTACTCCACTCCTAATATCCTCACACGGGGGATATCAGCATTCACTATGAAAATAGGTTTCACAGGTTCACCTAAAACCTTCACAATTGTGTCTTTCAAATGGGCTTACACAATTCAAAAAACTCCACTTCTGAGTTTTCTAGCTCTCCTCAAACAACCACTAGATTGAAATTTTTCTTGCTTAATCTCAAACAAAAACCAAAAACAAGAAAATTTACAATAAAGTAAAATATCTGGATTTCTCCTTTTGTTGTAGCCCGGAAGAACTAATCGGAGTAGAAGTTCGAATATAGAAGTTCAATGTCCAATACTCACTTTGAAATGGTTCTAGGTTCTAATTGATTTTAAATTAAACTAGTCGAGCTAGTTCTATTTAATTTTGATTCCAAGAAGAAGGAATACAATAATTCCTCTTTTCAATTCAGATTGGAATACAGAAAAAAAATTAAATAAATAAAGCTAACAAAAGAGAATATGAAATATGCACAGCATAGCTTAAATAATACAAATTTATCTCAGAGTGATACCTTGATTTTACTTGAATTGAATTCTTGAAAAACTCTGAAATTCGTGTTCTATTTATAGATGTAGAAATAGTGTCTTCGATTGGTCGTGTGGCCACCACAACTGGTCGTAGGTCGAACTGCATTTTGAAATTTTAAGCGCGATCGGATAAAACCGTTCCACGACTGGTCGTAGGGTGTCCACGACTGGTTATGAGGCCTCCACAACTGGTCGTGACCATCCCATGACTGGTCGTGAGGAACCAAGAATGGTTGTTGGAGTTTAAGTCGTAACTGCAGTACTGGTCGTGAATGAGTCGACATTGTTCCTACGACCAGTCGAGAAGACTCCAGGACTGGTCGAAGCTCAACCAAAAAATTCTGAAAATTTGTAACAACTTAGGACTGGTCTTGAAATTTCTTGGACTGGTCGAGCTAGTTTTAGGACTAGTCGAACAGAGTCCAGGACTGGTCTTAGAACAGACCAAATACTTATAAAAATATTCAGTTTAAATTATGTATACAAAATGACCTACCCTAAGGTCAAACTAAGGTCATTCATACCTTAAATGTGAAGTATGGACATTGAGTCTTCATTTCTTACGATGTTGACATTGAGTCTTCATTTCTTAAGATGTTGGTTGACCTTTGAAGATTGTGAAGCTTGAGATCTCTGATGTAGCTTGATCTTGAGATCTTCTAAAGCTTGAACTTCATCTTATACTGTTATTCTTGAGTTGTACTTGAGACTTGAGCAAGAACTTGTCTTTTGATGTAGCTTTTGAAATATTCTGATCATTGAAGATTGCAAAAGCAGACAAATAACTTGAACTTGAACTTCTTGAAATAGATCACCATTCTTAACTTGTAGCATTGATGCAGTGACTTGAACATACAAGACAATATGCTACACAAGACATAAATTGTGTTTTTGGCACCACAAAATTTAACAACCAAAAGGGCAAATAACTATTGCACTTACAATCTCCACCTTTGTCAAATTTGTGACAAAACACACTTAAAAAATATGATCAATATGAACATAAAAGAAATCATGCACCAGTTATAAAAGTAAACCAGTAACAGCTTGATTAACGAATCATGCACCAGTTGACATTCACAAATTCTTCATTACTTACTCCCCCTGAGCAGCACAACTAAATCCAACATAAAAATGATATGCTACTCTACTGATATGCTACTCTACTCTCTCACAATCCATATTTATCTCCCCCATATCCATATTTATCATACTATCATACTTAAATTATTCTCCCCCTTTTTGTCACAATATGACAAAGGAAGAAAGAAAGAAATGGAAGACCCATAAGAGAGTAATGAAAGGAATAAATAGTTGAGATATACAAGTAAAAATAAGCAAATTTAAAGTTCACATAGCATTAACCAGCTGAAACAAAAGTCAGTCATACCAACTGAAGTAAAATCAAAGTCCACACACCAACAAAAGTAGTATAAAAGTTATTATAAGCCAAAGATTAAAACACTTAATCAGATCCTGAGGAAAGAGCAGGTATGGTAGGATCAAGTTGATGAAGCCCCTTGTTAATACGCCTAAGATACTTATGCATATACTTAAATTGCAAATCATGGGCAACATTCATGTTCCCTACCTTCTCCTCAAGAGCATGAAGATGAGCATCAAAATCAGATGGCTCATAGTCAGGATCATTTGTAGAATCAGATTCAATTTCATCAAAAATATCATCCATATTTATATCATCAGGAGGAAGATCGCCACCTTCTTCTTCATTCCCTGCGTCAGCACCATCACCACCCACATCTCTTTGGCCAGGAGCTAATTCCAACTTCATCTTGTTTATATTAGAATTGTTAAAAGAAAGATGACAAATAGGAGCCTCTTCAACAGGCATAACAACTAGCATATGAGACGCTATCACAATCATAAGATAAGCAAATGGAATATCACAGTGGCCTGGATGAAGTCGAAATTGAATGATGAAATGACATATTAAAGAAGGCAGACAAACTTTAGTACCAGTGACAATAAAATGCAAAACTCGAACCATATAGGAAGTTAGTTTAGTTTTGTTACCAGGACGTGGATATAAATTTGAAGTAAAGATTCTGTGGAAAACCCTGTATTTGGGTAACAAATACTTTGCGGGGAACACATTCCCTTTATGAGTCCATTGAACGTCCATATTACACAAATCTCTGGTTAACAAACGTTTTTCTGATTCTGATGGTTTTTCCATTAGAGTATGAATAGGGATGCCCTCATCATTAACAGGTATTTCCATTAGATCCGTAATCAGATGATGGTCTACTATAAATGGACCTTCTCTAGTATCAATATTAAACATTAAATTATTAGAAGAAAATTCAGAGATACATGCAATCATGGCCTGTGCAATGGATTGGTATGCCGGCCCACCCCAATGTAGGATGTTATCCCAACTAACAGATTGGAGAAGAGGAAGGATACCAAAAGGAGCAATATGATCAATAAATACAGGTCTTTCAACAATGACATTATGCATACGCAAATCCCTAACATGAGCGGGATCATCTTCGGATGACCGAAGATGGCGCCTGGTGATAGGAATTGATCTGGAAGATGATGGACCATGGGCAGTTTTCTTTTTCCCTCTAGCATCCATTTTCTTAAAGAAAACCAAAGCAACAAGAAATCATAAAGGAAGTAGAGATGAGTTTTCTAAAATCAGCAAATGGAGAAGAAAAATCCCAAAATCTCAACAAAGCTTGAAATTAAGTATTCAAATGACAAACATGAAGAGAATAGAACATGAATCTACAAGATTGACAAAAAAAATGCACTAACCTTAACGAATCAAACGATTGGGTATCACTGGTCGTGCTTATGCCCGTTCAAGAAGAAATAGGAAATGAGGAAGATGAGATTTTCTCCCAAATTAAGAAGGTCCAGCGCGCTACACGACTGGTTGAGGACCGTTCTCGACCGGTCGTACCACGACTGGTCGAGCACATCCTCGACTGGTCGTGTACCAATAAAAATATATATCTTTCATAAAAACTTAAAATTTAAACCAATAAATTATCATATATATATACATTGTGATACACATATGCATGAATTATCAATTTAAATTACACATACCAAGATCAAATTTTAATTTATTAAACCTGCATTTGTCTAGCAGTTTAGTGAAAATGTTAGCAAGTTGAGTCTCGGTCGTAATGTAATCTAAAGAGATTAATTTTTCTTCCACTAATTCACGAATGTAATAATACCTAATGTCATGTGCTTGGTATGTGAATGCAGGATTGGAATTTTTGAAATATTTATAGCACTGGAATTATCACCATATAATATCATTGATTCTTGTGCAATTCCATAATCACTTAACATACGTTTCATCCAAACAAGCTGAGTACATGCATTTCCAGCTGCGATGTATTCAACCTCAGCAGTAGAGAGCGATACAGAACTTTGCTTCTTACTAAACCGAGAAACTAAACAATTTCTAATATAAAAACAACCACCACTAGTTGACTTTCTATCATCGATATTATCAACCTAATCAGCATCTGAATACCCAGCCAATTGAACACTAGTATCATATAGATACCAGAGACCCAAATTAGCAGAACTTACGACATATTGCATAATCCGCTTAACAATAGTTAGATGAAATTCTTTAAGGTTAGACTGATATCTAGCATAAATACCAACACTTAAAACAATATCAGGTCTACTTACAGTTAAATAAAGTAAACTGCCAATCATGCTACGATATAGTTTAGGATCTACATTTTTACCTATAGAGTCTTCTGAGAGTCTTAAGGTTGTACTCATAGGAGTATCAAAATTCTTACCATTCTCAAATCCGAACTTTTTAATCAAGTTTAAAGCATATTTGGTTTGAGAAATAAAAATACCATCAGGTTGTTGTTTTACTTGCAACCCTAAGAAATAATTCAATTCCCTAACCATGCTCATTTTGAACTTAGATTTCATTAAATTTGCAAACTCAACAGTCATGTTAGTACAGGTAGATCCATAAATAATATCATCAACATAGATTTGTACCATTAAGATATGATCGTTATGTTTCTTAACAAACATAATTTTATCAACACTTCCCATTAGAAAATTATGACTTAGTAAAAACTTAGTCAATTTTTCATACCATGCCCTAGGAGCTTGTTTCAAACCGTAGAGAGCCTTTTTAAGGCGATAGACATGATCAGTGTCCTTAAGGTCTTTAAAACCCGTTGGTTTTTCAACATAGACTTCTTCATGTAGATCACCATTTAAGAAGGCACTCTTTACATCCATTTGATAAATTTTGAATTTTTGAAAGCATGCAATGGATATAAAAAGTCTAATTGATTCGAGGCGAGCAACTAGGGCAAAGGTTTCATCATAATCAATCCCTTCTATTTGAGTGTACCCTTGTACAACCAGTTTAGCCTTGTTTCAAATAATATTACCAAGTTCATCAGACTTATTTTTGAAAATCCACTTAGTTCCTATAATGTGTTTATCTTTAGGTCTACGAACTAGATACCAAACATCATTTCTCACAAATTGGTTAAGTTCTTCCTGCATAGCAACTATCCAGTTTTCATCAGAAAGTGTTTCTTTTACATTAGCCGGTTCAATCTGGGATGTAAATTAAAGCACAAGTAATTACATATGTCTTCTGTTTGTCTACGAGTGCGCACACTAGTGAGAGGGTTTTCAAGAATTTGAGTGGTTGAATGATCTTTGACAGTCCTTAATTCAGAATTATTTTGACTTGATGAAGTATCTGGTTTGTCAATTAAAAGAACTTCATCATTATCTGAACTTGGGGTAGGTGTATTCAAGTGATCGTCAATAACCACATTGATGGATTCTTGAATAACACCGGTCCTTTTGTTCAATACTCGATATGCACGACTGTTTAAAGAATACCCTAAAAAGATACCTTCATCACTTTTAGTGTCAAACTTTCCCAAATTTTCATGGTCACGTAAAATATAGCACTTGCTACCAAAAACTCGAAAGTATTTGACAGTAGGCTTCTTATCGAACCATAGTTCATAAGCAGTTTTATTATTTGACTTACTTGTATAAACCTGGTTGATTGTATAGCAGGCAGTATTTACAGGTTCAGCCCAAAGATTTTTAGGGAGCTTCATACTATTTATCATTACATTAGCCATTTCTTGAAGAACTCTATTTTTCCTTTCCACAATTTCATTTTGTTGTGGTGTTTTGGGCGCAGAGAATTTATGCGATATTCTCTGATTGCTACAGAATTTCTCAAAACTGTTATTCTCAAACTCAGATCCATGATCACTACGGATCTTACAAACTTGAGAACTTTTTTCAGTTTGGATCCATTTGAGAATCCTTTTTACTTCGTCAAGGGTTTCTGTTTTATCCCTTAAGAAGGCTACCCAAGTGAATCTAGTAAAATCATCCACGATTACCAGTATGTATTTTTTGCCACCTCGACTCTCCGTCCTGGTAGGTCCTACAAGATCCATGTGGAGAAGCTCGAGTGGTCTTGATGTGACATTAGAATTCACCTTTTTGTGAGAACTCCTAGTTTGTTTGCCAATCTGGCATTCGCCACATATTTTGTCTACTTTTTGAAGTTTAGGTAGACCTCTTATTAGTTCTCCTTTGCTCAATCTATATAGATTACGGTAGTATACATGTCCAAGGTGTTTATGCCATAATTCTGTCTCATCAATATGGACCATGTAGCACGATTGATTAGATGAGCTACCATCGCTTACAATATAGCAGTTTTCAGAAGTCCTGCGACCAGTTAATATTACAGAACCCTTGTTGTTTAAAATTCCACAACCTCGATTAGAAAAGTTCACGCTGTGATTGTTATCACATATTTGAGATATGCTTAACAGGTTGTGTTTTAGCCCCTCAACATATAAAACATTCTTAAATAAGGGAAGGTTATAGAATTGAACCGTACCTTGGCCAATAATCTTGCAGTTGCTACTATCACCAAATATGACTGACCCCCATCGGTCATATCTTTAAGGTTGTTGAATAAAGCCTTATCACCTGTCATATGCATGGAGCACCCACTATCTAGGTACCACTTTGTATGGCTTATTGCTTTGAATGCAGTGTGGGCAACCAAGCAGGTAACCTTAGGAACCCATTTCATAACTGTTTGGGGTTTAGGAGTATAGTTGGTCTTCTTATGATTGTAGTTATTGTAAGACTGACCCACTGAATTAGATTTTAAGAGCTCCATAAGTAGATCAACTATTTTCTCAGCTAAAGGGTTTCGGTTTTGATTTTCGTAGTTGATATGGTTACTTTAGTTTTGAAAGATTGAAAAGTTTTAGTATTTTTAGAAAACTTTTTATTAGAACTTTTCTCTTTTGAGTTTGAGGACTCTCCTTTCACAAACTTGGGAGGAGTATTCTTCTGTTTAGAAGGAATATTTCTATTGTATCTCAGACCAGATCGGTCGCCACATTTTCTTGATCTAGTTAAAAGTTTTTCTAATTTTGGATCACCTTGGGCATACCTCCATGTATCCTTTAAACTCAAAAGGGAAAAGACTTCGAGTTTAAGTTTATCATTTTCATATTTCAGATTTTCTATAAGGGTGGTTTTGAAATCTAGATCACATTCGCATTTTTCAAAATAATCTGAAAGATGAGATTTTTCTAAGACAATAGTTTCAAAATTATCTTTAAGCTTTGAAAACTTTTCTTTTTGAAGCTTTAATTTTACTGCAATTTTGCAACTTTCCTTGTATAGGGCATTGTAAGCATCTTGAAGATCTTCTTCATTTTCATGATCACTATTAAGATTTTCTTCACTAGTAGAATCATCATGATTTGAAAAAGTGAACTTGGGTAGAGTCATAAGAGCTTTGACTTCATTGCTCGACTCAGTTTCAGAATCTTCTGATTCAGAAGAGGCTTCAGTGCCAGAAGATTTATCCCAAGTAGCCAGCATTCCTTTCCTTTTAGGTTTTTCCTTTTTAGGACACTTGTTTGCTAAATGCCCATATTCTTGGTAGTTGTAACATTGACTATCTTTTAAAGATTTTCAAGTTTTAGATTTAGACTTATATCTATTCTTATCACTTGATTTTTGAAAGTCTACCTTCTTTTTACTTTTGAAAATCTTATAAAACTTTTTCGCTAAGGGAGCCATATCATCTTTAGAATTTTTAAAATCAGAATTTTCCTGAGAAATACATTTGGAAGACTTAAGGGCTATAAATTTACCTTTAGGAGCTTTAAAGTTTAACTCATAGGTTTGTAAAGACCCAACTAATTCTTCTACCCTTATATTGTCCGTATCACGAAGTTCTTGAATTGCAGTCACCTTTGAGTTGAACCATTTAGGTAGTGAGCGTAGTATCTTTACACACACTTTACTTTTGGGGATTTTATCAACAAGACCCCACATAGAGTTTACAATGTCATTTAGTCTTGTATAAAAGTCCATGAACATTTCATTTTCCTCCATATGGATTTCCTCAAATTTAGTTGTGAGGATTTGGACTTTAGACTTCTTGACAATTGAAGTACCCTTGTGTGTCATTTCTAAAATATCCCATGCTTGCTTTGCAGTATCATAGAATATAATTCTTTTGAACTCATCCAGTGATAATGCGCAAGTGATTACATTTAGTGCTTTCACATTGGCACTTCTCTCACTTTTCTGAAGTGTGGTCCAAGAAAAATAAGGTGATATTCTCATTGATTTTAATCCATCGATACCAGTCACTTGAGTGGTAGGAGGGACCCATTGAGTCATTGTGACTTGCCACACACTCTCATGCATTGATTTAAGGAAAATCCTCATCCTAGCTTTCCAATAGGCATAGTTGGAGCCATCAAATGGTGGAGGCCTAGTTATTGAAAGGCCATCAAAATTTAACATCTTATAAATAGCTTAGATCGATTAGCTCAAGAAATAAATCCAAATAACAATTAAAATGAGCTATTAGGCTCTGATACCACTTGAAAAGGCCTAGCTATATGTCCTAGAGGGTGGGTGAATAGGACTATGCCAAATTAAAACTTTAACAGCAGAATTTAACTGAATAAGATAACCTTGAAAGATAGAACTTTAAACAAATCTCAGTACTGAAATGTAAAGCAATATTCAAATAATAAAATAGAGAGGTTGATACCAATGTTGTTCTAAGGACAGCCTTGCACCATAAAAACCAAGGGTTTATGGCAGGACAACCTTACTAGAACAATTTGAATATCAAAAACTCAAACTGAAAGAAAATAAAGGAAATAGTAAGAAGTTAAATTTTAAACTATTACAACATTCCCACAATGCTTGAAATGTAAAAGATTACAACATTCACATCCACATATACATTTCACAGCTTTGAATGATAAAAGATATAGAAATTTAAACAAACATTCAAACCACAAAACACAAAGAATTATAGTGGTTCGCCTGTGTGTACACCAAGTGTTAAACAACAGCCACACAGATTGTTACTCCACTCCTAATATCCTCACACAGGGGATATTAGCGTTCACTATGAAAATAGGTTTCACAGGTTCACCTAAAACCTTCACAATTGTGTCTTTCTAATGGGCTTACACAATTTAAAAAACCCCACTTCTGAGTTTTCTGGCCCTCCTCAGATAACCACTAGATTGAGATTTTTCTGGCTTAATCTCAAACAA
The DNA here is from genome assembly GCA_030180095.1 of Magnolia changhungtana. Taxonomy (NCBI): domain Eukaryota; kingdom Viridiplantae; phylum Streptophyta; class Magnoliopsida; order Magnoliales; family Magnoliaceae; genus Magnolia; species Magnolia changhungtana. Next base: position 6,395,788 of record JASAUF010000459.1, read on the forward strand.
AAACCAAAAACAAAGAAATTTATAATAAAGTAAAATACCTGAATTTCTCCTTTCGTTGTAGCCAGGAAGAACCAATTAGAGTAGAAGTTCGAATATAGAAGTTCAATGTCCAATACTCACTTTGAAATGGTTATAGGTTCTAATTGATTTTAAATTAAACCAGTTGGGCTAGCTCTATTTGATTTTGATTCTAAGAAGAAGGAATACAACAATTCCTCTTTTCAATTCAGATTGGAATATAGAAACAAAATCAAATAAATAAAGCTAACAAAAGAGAATATGAAATATGGACAACGTAGCTTAAATAACACAAACTTATCTCAGAGTGATGCCTTGATTTTACTTGAATTGAATTCTTGAAAAACTTTAAAATTCGTGTTCTATTTATAGATGCAGAAATAGCGTCTTCGACTGGTCGTATGTCCACCATGACTGGTCGTAGGTCGAACAGAATTTTGAAATTTTAAGCGCGATCGAATAAAACCGTTTCATGACTGGTCGTAGGGTGTCCACGACTAGTCGTGAGGCCTCCACGACTGGTCGTGACCATCCCACGACTGGTCGTGAGAAACCAAGAATAGTTGCTGGAGTTTGAGTCGTAACTACAGGACTGGTTGTGAATGAGTCGACACTGTTCGTACGACCGGTCGAGAAGACTCCAGGACTGGTCGAAGCTCAACCAAAAAATTCTGAAATTTTGCAACAACTTAGGACTGGTCTTGGAATTTCTTGGACTGGTCGAGACAGTTCTAAGACTAGTTGAATAGAGTCCAGGATTGGTCTTAAAATAGACCAAACACTTATAAAAATATTCAATTTGAATTATGTATACAAAATGACCTACCCTAAGGTCAAACTAAGGTCATTCATACCTTAAATGTGATGTATGGACATTGAGTCTTCATTTCTTAAGATGTTGACATTAAGTCTTCATTTCTTAAGATGTTGGTTAACCTTTGAAGATTGGGAAACTTGAGATCTATGATGTAGCTTGAACTTGAGATCTTCTAAAGCTTGAACTTCATCTTGTACTGTTATTCTTTAGTTATACTTGAGACTTGAATAAGAACTTGTCTTCTGATGTAGCTCTTGAAATATTTTGATCATTGAAGCTTGCAGAAGCAAACAAATAACTTGAACTTGAACTTCTTGAAGTAGATCACCGTTCTTAGCTCGTAGCATTGATGCAGTGACTTGAACATACAAGACAATATGCTACACAAGACATAGATTGTATTTTTGGCACCACAAAATTTGACAACTAGAGGGGCAAATAACTATTGCACTTACAAATGCTTCGCTGCTGGAGTAGTTTGAATAGGAGGTACAGGGGATGAAGGTATATGAAATTGAATTTTTCCTAAATCTTAGTGGTCATTGTTGTGTCCCTCTTTAGGTCGTGGTTATGACACAGCGCGGGTCGTTGTGACAGGCCCATGTCCATTCAGGGGCCGATCTCAGGGAAGAGAATGCATATATGAATGAGCAGATGAAGCATATAAAAGAGGAGATCTAAGCAATAAAGGTATATGAAATTAAATTTTGCTCGTAGTTGTGTTCCACGTTTGATCGTGGTCATTATGAAGGTCAGATCGTTGTTATCATGTGTGATTGGTCGTGTTTATTGTCCATATAGGTCATGGTTGACGTTACAACCCATTGTTGATGATGTAGGATAATATGTCGACCGCGGTTTGCCTTTGGATTATTAATATTTAAGAGGTCACTATGAGTCTAATGTCTTATACTATACAAGTTTATAACAGGTCAATAGCTCCACCATTGAGGCTGGGATGAGCCAGCTCACTAGTGGATCGTGGTTTCCAGCCACAGTGGGTCGTGGGTGGTTGGTACACGAGCCAATTTGGATGACAAACACGATCCAATGAGGACCGTTTTGTTATGCCCACATTTCGGGTCGTTGTTATCATCTATTGGTCGTGGTTATCATGTAATAATTTATCATGGATATCGCCCAGGGTAGATCGTGTATGAACAGTGACACAGTACGGATGACAGGCACAATTCACAAACCAGGTCAATTGTGAAGCTCGACCTTATGTGGACAACAACCATGATCCACGTCACTACATGGATGACGGCATGACTTCACTAAATGACGTGTTGCAATACGTAAAAATCAAATAATATGCATGTGTTACAGGAGAAAATCACTTCAGTGCAAAGCAACGAAGAAGAAATTTTGAATCCGGAGGAGCTCCATGATATGCTGAGCCAGGACATGAATCAACTAAAGGATGAAGCGAATAAGAAAATTGTACGTGAAATTGCATTTGGATCATGGTTTTCAATGGACATTATGTTACGAATTGCACAGATAATATATCATTTTATTACAGCTCAACATCGGTACTTCGCAAGTGTGTGAGGAGGGAGACCACACCGCGATGTAGCAAAACCCCACCGAGCTGTACCTATAAAGGAGAGTTGTCAGGGGTACGTGGATCCGCACCAAGCTCTAACTGAAGCTGAAGACAACGAGTTGAGAGTTGTCAGAGTATCATCAGATTCACCTGTCTGGCTGAAGAGCATCTATGACCTAAAATCATGGGTCGACTCTGAGGTAAGTTTCTAAATATTTACTTTATTTATTTATTTAATATCATGTATGAAAATTATATCACACGAGTTCCTTGTTGTGTAGGCCTTCGATATATACCTACACTACCTATTAGTGCGTCAGGAAAAGAGACCACAAGGTAGACAGGACTGCGCAGTCGTCCCGGTGCTATTTACGGTAATGTGAATTTGAGGACCATTGTTATCTTTAAAACATCATTAATTATTTGTGTTTCTGACCCTTTCCAATATATCAACAGCAAATCATGGAAGTCCAACTTAGTGATTTGCAAACTTATGGAGCTGGCAACCATAAGGATCGACAGGCCATCATCAAGAAGGGCAAATTGAATGAAATGCTTATAGAAATAGTCGACGGTCGAGGTAGATCGAAGCCTCTATGGAAGTATGAAGTGGTAAGAGCTTATTTACTTGTACATATACATGAACTTAAATGATAATATTCATTTTGGAAAGGCAAGTCTTTTAACTGTTGTCATATTTCTTATGCTTGACAGTTATACATCTCACTCAACGCGAGGGGCCAGCACTGGTTCTTGGTTGCTGTTAATCTGAAGAAGAGAGATGTCACTTTATACGACAACCTGAGTACCGAGTTGAAAGAGAACAACGAGTTGATTGTCGCGTAGATAAAGGACGGATTGAGATGGCTATTCCATATTCTTAATAATGGGTCTAAGAACTGGGAGAAGCCATGGAGTTTGAAGACAATCAGTGATAGACCTGGGCAAGACAACTTGGATGATTGTGGTGTATTCATGCTGAAATATATAGACTTCTTGAGCAGCATGCGCAAAATTGACTTCACAAAGGTTAATGTGTGTGTGTGTGTATATTCGTCTACATTAAATCTTGATTGCTCTATCCTTTGATTTAATATTAGTTCATTCTTCTTCTGTAAGAGGACATTACTAAATTTCGAAAGACAATTGCATACGACTGTCTGTAGTTCACGAAGTCAGAAGATGAGGCTGCTTACCCAAAAAAACAAGAAGAGACGATGTCTAAACCACCGAAGAGAGTTAAATTTTTGATTAATAATTAATTAAATGCTGAATGGATTGGTGAATTTAATGTTTCTTCTAAATATTTTCTATTATAATTTAGTGCATGAGATGGGTCATGGATATGAGAACCAATGTATCATGATTAACATCCACAATAGATCATGGTTGGAAACCATCACCAAGTTTGTATGACAACAACGACCCCGTTCTGTGATCGTGACTCAGATGCATATTGGATCGTGCTTGTCAGCCAAGTTGGTTGACATCCACAATAGATCGTGGTTGTATATGGGTGGTTGAACGTGGACACCAGCATGATCCATATATCGTGACAGGCACGACCCATGTAGCATTAAAACCATGACCCATACCAACCACGACAAACTCGAATGTTCGTGGATGTGATGAACATTGGGTGGTGATGTAATGCATAATGGATAGTTGTTGGAAAACATAATCCATTGTGTATGTGAACCATGACCCTGTCGTTGGATCATGTGGTACACAAGAATAGCGGACTATGGATTTCACCCACGTTGGAACATGGTTGTCATCCACACAGGGTTGTTGTTCACAACTACGACCATGTAGTTGGATCTGGTAGTTGACAAGCACATTGGATCATTGTTGTGAATATATATGGGAAGTAGTTGTTATCATGTGGCGAGCTGCCAAAGAGAAAGTAGTTAGTCCTGTTCTTCAACAACGTTTTTTCTGCTAGCTGGATGCCAGTTGAAATTGTCGTGTTGCCAGAGCTCAAAAATTGCCTTCAGAACTTCCTGTGGAGGCAGTTGAGCTTCGTGTATATTGTTAACGAAAGGGAAGGGATCACCCGCGAAGGAAGAAAGCTAGATGGACTCGTTGCCTTCTTTGAATATCTCCTTCATTATTTCGATTTAAAGAGCAAAGTAATTACAAAAAAAATGTGTTAGGTGTTGCAATAAGACAAGGTTTTGATAGTGGTTTTAAACATACTGGATCGTGGTTTTAAGCAGTTGGATCGTGGTTGTCATCCAACCCTGGATCGTGAATCGGAGTAAAGAGGAATGGCAACCATGACGCATATAAGACGAGAACCACGACCCATTTATATGGGTCATCTTTGTTACGTTATATGGGTCATTTTCTAGTGTTATATGGTTTGTTGTCATGTTATGCGAGTCGTGGTTGTTACGTTACATTTCCTTGATTGTCGGCAGATTTCTTATGGTGTGACTAGCATATAAGTTATAACACATCACATGAAATCAGCAGGCAGCGACGACCCATGTAGAGTAACAAACCTGACCCACACAACATGACAAGCACGATGAATATAACACATCAACCACGACCCATATAGGCTAGTCATACCACATGAAATAAGTAGACAACCACCACCCATATCATCTTCATGACCCTTCTGCCATTCAAACCACGACCAATATTGACTAACAACCACAATTCTTATAATCTCATAACATTATTAGTGTATACTACCATGTAAAATTACAAACAAGGACCAATATAACATGAAAACCATGACCAGTATAGTATTAAAACAACAATCCATGACAATTACAATCCATATCACATAGTTGCTACCAGAAGAGGAGCTCAGTGATGCACAAGACTCTTCCACTGAAGCTTGCGGATTCACCACAACCCTTCGCGATAAACGCCACATGCAACATGCAAGCCACGACCCGTTTAACATGACAACCACGGTAGATGAATCATCGGACTACTTCCTTTCCAGGATGACAACCATGACAGATTAAACGTGACAGCCACGACCATATTCACAGTGATAATCCAAAGAGCAGATCTCTTCAACGGGTAACCAGCTAGCATAAAAACTCTGTCAAGAATGCCTTGTTTTAGCCTGATCTAAAACTCAGGTGAGAAGGTCGGTCGTAAACAAGACATTCTCACCAGTGTTTTTTAGCTCATTGGGTCTTGTAGAAGAGACCGTACTTCCTATTATGTTGTGGTTATGGTCCTGATTGTCATGTTATAGCGGTCATGGTTGTCATGTTGTATGGGAAGCAATTATTATTATGTGGCACCCTGGTTACTAAGGGTTGAAAGAGCTGCGAAGATCGTCTTCAGAATTCCTGTGGAGGTGGTTGAGCTGTAGGAAAATCGTCAAATCCTTACGAAAAGAGACAAAATCAACATTAAAGGAAGGAGGCAATTGGAAATTAATGACTTCATCCACTTTCTCCTCCATTATTTTGAATGAAAGAGTTTTGAAAATACATTAAGTGAAAGGTGTTGCAAGAAGGTTCAGATTAGTTTGTGGCTAAAGTACCTCTCTTATAGGGTGGTCATTCAGTGGTCAACGCGCCGATTTCGAAGGGTCGCGCGGTTTCTGAACGGTCACGCGGATTCCGAAGGATCACACTCAGTCCGCAATAGATGACAGGGAAGTAGCGAGTCATTCAATGGTTAAGGCACCGATTCTGAAGGGTTACGCTGATTCTGAAGGGTCGTGCGGATTTCAAAGGATCGCGCTCGGTGCCAAGTGGATTGCGGGGAAGTAGCAAGTCATTTAATGGTCAAGGCACCAATTCTGAAGTGTCACACTGATTCTAAAGGGTCGCGCAGATTCTAAAGGATCGAGCTTGTTGCCCAACGGATTGCGAGGAAGTACCGAGTTAATGTCCTCTCCTGAAAAAGGTAGAATGTGGCACTATTTCCAGAGGATCCCGCTCAATCTGCAGGGAATGGTCGTAGATATGACCAGTAATTGGTCGTGGTTATCTTCCATGTTAGATAGTGTTCCACATGCAAATTGGATCATATTTTTTTTAATCCATGTTGGATCGTAGTTATCATTCAACGCCGGGTTGTGGATCATTGAAAAAAGAAATGGCAACGACGACCCATATGACATTCTAACCACGACCAATATAACACGAGAACCACGAACCATGTTATATGGGTCGTGGTTATTACTTTATGTGTTGTGGTTTTACTTTGTTGGTAACACAGCATGACCCTTCAGAATCTGTGCGATCCTTCAGATTCAGTGCGACCCTTCGGAGTCAGCGCCTTGACCATTGAATGACTAGCCTATAAAAGTGGTATTTGGGCTTTATAATTTCATATTACTTCCACAAGCCAAACCGAACCAGAATTCTTATTTATTGCACCACCTTACGGATTCATGGATTTCATTACTCTTTCATTCAAAACAATGGAGGAGATATTCGAAGAAGCCATTGAGTCTCTCTCGCATTCTTCCTTTATTAGTGATCCCTTCTCTTTCCTCAGGAATGTTGACGATCTTCCAGAAGCTCAACGGCCTTCACAAAAAGTTTCGAAGACAATTTCAGAACTCCGGCTACTCGAAAATTTCAATGGGCACCCAGCTAGCGAAAAAACATTTTTGAAGAATAGTTCTCTCCAATGACATGGGACCATTTACCTTCTGTGTTGCAGCAGCACTACACTTTAGAATTAACACACCGCATGATAAATTTTATCACGGTGCCCTAAACATCGAGAGGGTCGTCACTTGCATGCTGCATGTGGTGCCAATTTCGAAGGGTCACACTGAATCCGAAGTGGAAGGAATAAAGTATGATAATATCTCCATTTGCAAACTTAAGTGGAAGAAACTTGCAGAGTCTTGTACATCACTGAGCTTCTCTTCTTGCAGTAATTGTGTTAAATAAGTCGTGGTTGCAATTTTGTAAGGGTCGCGGTTTTCATGTTATATGGATCGTGATTGTAATGCTATATGGTTTGTAGTTGCCATGTTATATGGATCATGGTTGTTATATTTTTTTATCGTGGTTGTGGTTTTTAACGTGTTCTCTTCCTTTTTCTACCAAACCGTATGTACCGATTCATCTACCTTGTGGCCACAAAAAGTCCTTGCTTGGGCAGTATCCACTTTTATCCACATTGTCTCTACCTCTTAATAACTACGACACATATATGTATAGGATTTTCGAAATCTATGTATACCATAACCTAACTTTAATGGGTCATTGTCCATTACAACCGTGGCCCTTATAACTGCACAACCATAACCTAAATTTGATGGTTGGTATGTCATGTCTATCAGGGTTGTTACGACACATGGGTCGTGGAAGAAGTACCGCTCTTATAGGGTGGTCATTTAATGGTCAAGGCGCCGATTCCGAAGGGTCGCAATGATTTTAAACGGTCGCGCGGATTCTAAAGGATTGTGCTCGGATGCTAATGACTTACGGGGAAGTAGCGAGTTTTAATGTCCTCTCCTGATTAAGTAGAATATGACGCTTTTTCTAGAGAATTGCGCTCAATCCGAAGGGACGTGTCCCGGATATGACCAAGAATTTGATGTGGTTATCTACACGTTGAATCATGATTCACATGCACAATGGATTGTGGTTTTTATCCACGGTGCATTGTGGTTGTCATCCAACGCTGGATTGTGGACCATTGGAAAAAGGAGTGGCAACCACGACCCATATAACATTCTAACAACGATCAATATAACACGAGAACTACGAACCATGTTATATGGACCTTCTCAGCAGTGCTTGTTAGCTCACTGGGATCCCATTGAAGTGACCCATTATTCATATTGTATTATAATAATGGTCATTGTTAGAATGTTATATGGGGCTTAGTTCTTACTTTATATGTGTCGTAGGTTTAAATGTTATGACACTATCGACCCATATATCGTAACAACCGTGATCCATATAACATAACAACCACGACCCCTGTAACCTGACAGCCACAACCACCATAGTCTTTTCAGGAAATAGCATTAATGTCACTTCCTCCACGCAATTTGTTGGGAAGCAGCGACCGTTCAGAATCATGCACGACCCTTCGACCATTGAACAACAAGACATAGATGTGGTAATTGGGTTTCAAACCAATTCGAACCAGAAACCATATATCGTGGATATAACACCGGATCGTGGTTGTCATCCAACACTTGATCGTGGAACGTTGGAAATAGGAATGGCAACCACAACCCATGTAACTTTATAACAGCAACCAATATAGCACGAGAACCACGATCCATGTTATATGAATCATGGTTGTTACTTTATATGTGTCGTGTTTTACCTTCTGACATCCCTGACTCATATAACATAACAACTACGATCCATATAACATAACAACGACGACCTTGTAATAAAATAGCCACAACCGCCACAGTCATTTCAGGAAGTCGTATTAATGTCGCTTCCTCCACGCAACCCGTTGGGAACCGAGCATGACCCTTCGAAATCAGTGCGTTGAGCATTGAAAGACCAGCCCATAAAAGGGGTACTTGGGTTTCATAAAGCTTAAAAAAATCATGAAGGAGATATTCAAAGAAGGCATCGAGTCTCTCTAACATTCTTCATTCACGTGTGATCCCTTCCCTTTCCTAAGGGACGTTTACGATCTTCCTGATGCTCAACTGCCTCCACAGGAAGTTCCAAAGACAATTTTTCGATCACCGGCATCTCGACAATATCAACAGGCACCCAGCCAGCGGAAAAGAAACCATTTCCTTTAGAGATATGTAGAGAGGGAAACAGAAGCTTCACTAAATAAAATTCTTCATTGGATTTAGAAATTGAGCAATTAAAAGTGGAGCTTCCTAGAAATAAGCAAGCAAACCTCTAAAAATACAGGTCGTGGTTTCATGTTATATGTGTTGTAGTTGTCATGTATCATGGTTATCATGTTATAAGGGTTATGGTTCTCACCTGATTTCTTGCGTTACTGTCCTATGAATGAGTAGTATAATATATATAAAAAATTAGCTCTGTTACTGTCGTATGTATGTGCACGTTACATTTGCTGATTTGTATAGTATGGTTCGGTGTATACGTGAAGCATTGGTCATGGTTGATATGGCTCGTATTTGTCATGTTAAAATTGTTGTGGTTCACAGTTGTACATGGTTTTTCAATTTTGTAAAACCATGACCCATATTACATGACAACCACGAACCTTGGCTCATGGCAACAACGACCCATATAACATGACAACCACGACCCATGTAACATGATAACCACGACCCATGTAACATGGCAACAACGATCCTTACCTCATAGCAACCATGACCCTTATAGCCTACATTTCCTAGCAGTCTATCAATAGTCGTATCATATTCGAAAAATTCCAGGTTAGCTTTGGTACGATAGGGCAAGTTACTTTTCTAACTTTAATGGATGGTAAGGATCTTATGTACATGTATGGGGATATTATCATCACCATCACTCTCAACATCACTGGTTATTACTTTTGAAGAGTGTTTTCTTAGATGTAAAGGATGGTGTAAAACTCACCACGATCCGTTGTGCATTTGAACCACGACCCGTAGAGAAAACCATGAACTTGACAACGAGTCGTGGTTGTCATGACATATGGTTCGTGGTTGTCATGAAATATGAATATTTCTTCTTCTCTTAAAGTCGTGGTTGTCAACTACGATCCAACAAAATCGTGTTACATGGTTCGTAGTTGATGTGAACCATTGATCATAATTGTCATTTAATATGGGTTCGTGGTTGCCAGATTTCACTGGTCGTGCTAATCGTTTTGCATGGTCATGGTTGTCCTGTTGCATGGATCGTTGCTGACAACCACGATCTTATGAAAAGCACAACCCATGTATCCTAAATTTCATTTAAATAATAGTAATTTGTATCACATCATAAGGAAAACCTCCTTGGATTTATCGAAGATGGATTGCGGAAGATAACCACAACCCATTATTCATCGTATCCACGACCATTTCCCTTTGGATTCAGTACACCCTCCGGAAATAGCGCCACATTCTTGTTTTTCACAAAATTACATTGAACGTATATATTAGATGAATCAACTTCTCATAAACAACTACTATCCATTGTTCATCGTAACCATGATCCAAATTGCATGACAACCACGATCAATTGTGCATGTGAACCACGATCACATGACAAGGCCATGGTTGTCATATAAGAGTGGTACTTGGGTTTCAAATTACCCTTCGTAGGCCAATTCCAAACCAAAACCCTTATTGCAAGGCCCAACCCGTTTGGGTCATGGTTGTCATGTTATATGGGTCATGGTTATTACGTTAGACAGGTCGTGCTTGTCCACTAATATGGTGCGTGGTTCTCACGCTACATAGATCATGGTTTTCATGGTATATGGATCATGGTTGGCAACCACGTTGTACGACCCCTGTACAGTCTTAATCCATTTTTCATCAAGACCACGATCCAATGTGCATGCGAACCACGATCGATTGTGGGTGAAAACCATGACCCATTGTTCATCATATCCTCCACCCATTCGGGAATAACGTCACATCCCTTTTTAGGAAATCGCATTCATTTCATTATTTTACCATAATCCCGAAAAACGGTATTTCTAACATCGAAAAACCAATAGTTGCACGACATCCTACTCACATTAACCACTCGTTCACAAGCCTATAAAAATGGTACTTGGGTTCAATTACTTTCTTTAATGTCGCTACTTCCCCTTAATCCCTTTAGAATCAGCACGATCCTTCGAAATGTTTGACCAGCCTATAAAAGTGGTACTTGGGTTTCAAATTTTCACAAGCCAATCCGAACCAGAATCCTTATTGCAACCCCTAAAGCATTCATGGATTTCTTTGATCTTTCAATCAAAATAGTGGAGAAGATATTCGAAGAAGGCATCGAGTCCTTCTCGCGTTCATCCTTTATGAGAGATCCATTCCCTTTCCTCAGTGACATTCATGATCTTCCTGAAGATCGACGGCCTCCATAGGAAATTCTGAAGACAATTTCAGAACTTTGGCAACTCGCAGAGAATTTTTCTACGGCAGACAGAGAAATCGAGCGATGTCATTCCGCTTGGTCTCACGATCAGGACTTTAATGAGAAAAGGATGCACTGGATCGAGAGGTACGATGCGGCAAAGAAAGCCAAAGTTAGGGCTGCTAAAAGATTTGAAGAGCTCAAATTGGCCCACCTGTAGCTCCCATCCAGTCACTATTCTTCTTCCTTATCTCGTTATTCTTGTAATTAAACAAAAGTTCACTTGTTAATTTTATAGTCATCTTGCGGAGTTCACGAATAATGTGATTTTCGGGTACAGTAGAATGTCATGTATGGACAACCAGGATCCATATGGGTCGCGGTTTTCAGGTTATATGGGTCGTGATTGTAATGTTATGTGGTTTGTAGTTGCAATGTTAAAAACAGTATTTCTAACATCTGAAAACCAATAGTCGCACGACATCCTACTCACACGAACCACTCGATTGTCAAATTTGAAGCTGAACAAAGCGATAAAATATATGAAATGCATAATTTATGATTTAAAAACTTCCATAATTACATATTTACATCGTTCAAAATGACCATTTACATCTAATAACCTTCATAAGAGGAGTGCCTTCCTATATTATCATCTGATCCATCGGAACTGTTATCTATTTTTTTTTTCATATACATGTTGATTCACTTCCTCTAAATCAGAAGGCGAAGAGATATTTCCTTCGTGCTCTTTTACACTTTGAACTAGAATTTTCAAACTTTCTTTGTGTGAAGAATTGTATGTAGTACCCAATGCCCTATAAAATTCACCGAGACGGGTCAGGAATTTAAATTTGTTACTCTTTTTCTTCTTCTTATTTGTTGTACTCGATCTGGCTTCAACATCGTGTTGTCTTTGACTCGAATATCACTGAAGTCTAGAAACTTCTTCCATACTGCGTTTTAACGCGAGTTGGAATTGTTCTTCCTCCAAAGCTTTTAATTTGACATCCTCCTCTGCATCTTTTGTGGATGTCATTCATATACTAGATCCAGAAGCAGATTGTTTGGAAGGAGTGGAAGGTTGATCTATTTGAATCTAACAGGGCTTGAAAAAGATTTCGGACATCCTTAAGAGTATTGGGGCATGATTTTGCATCACCACCTCGATATAACAAGTGTAACCGAAACTGATTAATATTGTTCACAAACCACACTTAAACTTTATTTTTTCAGACCTAGGTGGTGATTCAACTAGGGAAGTGTAGTCCCAAATGTCTGACGATGGGTAAGATGATGACATATCTTCACTCAGTTTTTAACAATAAAAAAATTAAAATATTGATAAATAATTACAACAACGATATTGTGGTTGTTATTGTGATCTATGTGGGCATAACCACGACCCATATAGCATTATTACCATGATTCACAGCCACGGCCCATAGAAGATGGGATAACACCCAAATGCTCTAAATGCAAATGAATAGGTCACAATCGGCGTCGATGCACTTTCGTCCCTGCTGGCTGAGGCCGAGGCTGATGTAACTTAATATGTTGGTTTATATTTTACATTATTTTACATTGTTTACGATAATGTCATTTGAACTGTAATATATATACTTCATGGTACATGAACCTTGGAGCGTGTTAACCACGATCCACGAATTATTGTGCATTTAAACTATGACCCAAAGAGGAAACAGTGAGCTTAACAATAAGTTGTGTCACTCATGACAGTTAGACCGTCGTTGTCATGTTCTATGGGTCGTGTTTCTCATAAGATTGTGGTTGTTTTGCGATGATACAACATGGACGGCAACCACGAACAATTACAACTGCGAACCACGACCAATTTAACATGACAACGATGACCCAGATCAACTACAACCATTACTTCACATATAGCACGACCAAAATAAAACGACAACAACGACCTATGTATCAATCCATTTCAGGATCCATGTATCATGACAACCAAGACCTATCCAATGACAGTCACGACCTATATTTCATGTAAACACAACCCAACGTGGATGATAATCACGGGCCTTTATGCATCTGAGCCACGAACAGAAAGATGGAAATAGTGTACATAACAATAGGTCATGGTTTTCATGATATAATGATCGTGGTTATAAATGAATAGTGCAAAAAATTAGTACGAAAAACTAAGATCTTACCATATCAAATGACAACTACGATCAATGCTTCACATAAACTACGAACCATATTACAAAACAACCATGTTCGGTATAAGAAAACACCACAACCATCTGATACTTACATTCAGGATCCAAATTTCATCACAACCAAGACATATACAACGTTACAACAATGACCCATATCAAACGTTACCACGATCCATGAAACTTTGATCAATAGTGGGTCGTGATTGTCCCTTGTGTTGTGTCGTGGTTATGATGAATAGTGGATCGTTGTTGTCAAATGAGAACAACGACCCATATGCCGTGATAGTCACGTCCCACTATTCATGTGAAAGACGACCCATATTGTCATGCCCCAAACTTAGAAACCGGGCTCACAAGATTTCTGATCGCCAAATCTGGTGCTGACAGCCTCTGTAGTACCCCATTCTCGTTTCCCAACGTCTATACACTAGATTCCAATCCTGGGATCCTACAAGGAGGATTTTTCCAACGTACATTTAAATCGTAATAAGAATAACTACAAGTTTACCTAAATCACAAAGGCAACATCATCATCAAATATCCACTAATATAAACATTTGAATATAGTGTTGAAAGGGGAAAACATATGACAAAATCAAATCTCTAGAGGTCTGCTACATGCTCCAAGCTCAACGCTGCTGCAACTTAACGCCACCTACACGCATCTATCAAGCATAAGCTTATAGAAAGCTTAGTGGGTAGTGAAAGTGTATGCACAAGGTAAGTGTCAAGTAAGCAATATTAGAGTAATCAGAGTAAGTAGAAATACTGATAAGCCTATAAATTATACAATATTGGAAATACTGGCAAGATCATAAATCATACGATATTAGAGTAATGCGAAAACATGTTGATAGGCCCATAAATACTATCAACCATATCCAAGTTATGCAATGCAAAAATATAATAAAAATAATATCATATACTGATGAAGCAATGCAGATCAGCTATGCAATGCAGGGATAGTAAGCCAAATATCAGATGCTGATGATGCAATGCAATATGCTGTGTGGATGAAATGACCAAGCTGGAGTGAAGTTGGGATGATAGTACGTAGTATCGCAGGCTATGGGGTCCACCACAAGGGACTTCTATCCAAACCAGTCCCATACCTAAATTTGGATAGCCAGACTCAATGTAGTAGACTCCTAATCTCAAGTTAATCGTGCGCCTAACTGAAATCCTTACCATTACGAAGGTACACAACAATTAGTTACACAGCACTAACTCAAGTGGATAGTGAATGAATAAATGAATGAATATGCAACTCCTACTTGATAAGTCCACATATCAGTACGGTTTCTCTCTGGGATAATCACCGGGGTCTATTAAACTCCAAACCAGATTGCCACTCCGTCGCACGCAACAAGGCGAGTGGAAGAGACCTCACTATCCGTCTGCCAATATCGGGCCCTGCTCGTCGATAGCAGACCCATTCCTCGAGCTGGTCAGACTCATCCTAGCATTGCCCCCTCCTCTCGGGCAAGTAAAGTCATACCCCCTTCCAACCGACTACGATACAGTGGGAGACGCGGCCTAACGGTATACGGCCCTCATGCGCTCATGCATCCACTCGGTCTAGACGTTGGAGCAACCTCTGGAACTAAGAGGGTTTAGGGACTTTCACCCAGTGATATCTATAGCACATGATGTAGAACAGATTTTTGGTGTTCCATCTGGCCATCCACGAAATACCTATGGAGGCTACGACCCTAATGTCGCTAGGGCATACGGTGGTCATGTTACGCAAATGCGAGATGCATGAGTCACATGGTCCAATCATGCATCAATCCTGCGCATACCGTGCACTCATGTAGGGTAACTCTGCCTATTAGGGAGTCTCATGAACAACCTATCCTATGGTATATGCAATGGTCAATCACATCTCATAACAAACATGCAGATGATGCGTATGGGCATGTATTGTGATGCTATGCTGTCATATATTCATAATCAGTATCAATAACCGGCATCAACCATTAGCCTCGACAATGTAAACATTTAACCAACATTGCTCCCAAGGAATGGACCACATAGAGTCAAACATATAATGGGCCCATGGCCTCATACAAAAGCCTAATATGCAACACAATAGGCCTTACTCAAGGGCCACATATACACAATAGGTGGGCCCTGTTTATGGGCCTAATACATATCACAATGAGCCTTGCCCATAGGCCACGAATACATCACAATGGGCCTCGCCCATGGGTCATGAATACATCACAATGGGCCTTGCCCATGGGCCTCAAATACATGATATGTGGGCCCTACACAGGGTCTTGAATACATCAAATGGGCCATGCATCATGGGCCTAATACATATCACAATGGGCCTTAACTATGAGTCGCATGTACATCATATAGGTCTCGACAATCAGCCTTGACAATCAAAATCGGCCTCGTCAATCGAATCGACCTCAACAATTGGAATCGACACTCGGAATCAGCCTCGATACTTGGCATCTACAATTAGAATTAGTCTATACAATCGGCCTCAACAATTGGAATCGGCCTCAATATTCAGAAACGGCCTATACAATCAACTTTAACAAATTAGAATCGGCCTATACAATCGGCCTCGATAAATCGAAATTGGCCTTAATACGGGGCCTTGACAATCGGAATCGGCCTATACAATTGGCCTCGACGAATCAAAATCGGCCTATACAATCAGCCTCGACAAATCGAAATCGGTATCGACAGTCGGCATCGATAGTTAGCCCCGATAATCAGCATATAAACAAGGAGGGGTCCATAGATGAACAGTCGATCAACCATAATATAAAGATTGGCCCTCGACCGTGGTTATATCAAATCCGATAGCACGGAGCCATCCATCTATGGTGAATGGGGTCCACTGATTAGGGTTAACCCAATAAGAGAATGATGAGAATGGGCCTAACAAGACTTAAGGGAAGGTCATAATGTGGACTTCCAACGATCATTGCCCATCAATGTGGACATCTAACCAACATTGCTCCCAAGAAGTGGCCCATATAGAGCCATACGAATAGTGGCCCATGGCCTCACACAAGGGCCTAATATACATCGCCATGGGCTTCACTCATGGACCACATATACATCACAATGAGCCTCACCAATGGGCCATAAATGCATTACGTCATGCTTGCCGGGCCTCGAATATATTACAATGGGCCACAACCATGGACCTCCGTACACAATGGGTGGGCCCTACACATGGGCCTAATATACATCACAGGTGGGCCCTGCACATGGGCCTCATACACAACGGGTGGGCCCTACACATGGGCCTAATATACATCACAGGTGGGCCCTGCACATGGGCCTGATACACATTAAGTGGGCTTCATCAATGGGTCGCACTAACGGGCCTAAATGCATCACATTAGGCCTTATATATGGGCTACAAATACATCTCAATTGGCCTCATGCCTGGGCCCTAATTACATTTCATCCGGCGTCATCAAATGGGCCACATACACATCAAGGTAGGCCCCATGATCTGGACAGTCCGGGTGACTCAGATGGCTAGATGGTTTGGATACAACACGTACCTCAAGGTAGGCCACACGTCCGAGGGGCGAACAACGGAGATATACAATACATGCATCAATGGTAGGCCTCATATGGCACTGTCCAGAAATTGATGATGTAAATATAGAATACATAAATCAAGGTGGGCTACATGACATAAGATGGACGACGTGGATAAAAAATACATCACAGTGGAGCCCACAACACCATCTAAACATTGTCTATGTAAATCAGCATTGTCCAAACATTGGACAACACCATCCAAATACTATCCATGTAAATCTGCACTGTCCAATCGTTGGACAGCGCCGTCCAAACATCGTCTAGCACTGTCCAGCACGATCCAGACGGTGTGGATGAAATAAATACATCATGGTGGGGCTGTGCATGGCACCGTCCAGATGGACAGTGGAGATGAATTACATATACATATAAGGTGGGTCCCACGAAATTTACTGCCATCACCAGCCAATCTATTTCCATATCAAGTGGGTCCCACGTGGGGCCCACCACAGATAATATAATGTAATATAAATTTATTATTATTATTATTATTATTATTATTATTATTATTATTAATTCAAAAGGGGCAGCATCCAGATGGGTCCCACCAACAATGGGCGGCCCGGATGAGACCATACATCATGTTGGTCTCTAAATGATGGTGCCAGTGAATTAGATACAGCAATGTGGGCCCACCCCATGTGGACGGCTTAGAGGAAACATGTACATCACGTGGGGCCGTGTACGGACGATCTAGATAGACCAGAAACATCAAGGTGGAAGCCCACAGGCACGTCTGGACGGTGGAGATCCCACACGTGCAACTAGGTCCCACCGTCCAGCAATGGGTGGACGGTATAGTGTAACACATACCACATGACCAGACCCCAGAACTTGTGGGCGTCAGCACAGCGGCCTGACTGTTGGGACCCACGTTCCTGCTAATGGACGGTGTGGTTGCCACACGTGTGGCATGTGGGTCCCAAATAGACAGACGGTTTGGGTATAAGGTCGTATGCCAAGGTGGGGTCCTCATAGATGGATAGTGTGGGTATGAACATGTACATCGTGCGTGTGACCCACATGGATGAATGGATGGATGGCGTTTGATACAGAATATATGCATCCAAGGTGGGCTATGTTGGACAACCTGGATGTAACATACATACCAGGTGGGTCCCACGTGGGGGTGGGTGCATCCAGCACGTCCAAATGGACGGTGATGATAAAACACATACCTCAGTTGGAGCCAAATCCATAGATGGACGGCATGAATAAAACCCATACTTCCGGTGGGGTCCACGTCCATGAAATGGATGGTCGTGGATAGAACAATTACATCAGAGGCCCCACGTCCTTTAAACAGCTTGGATAAAACATACATTAAGGTGGGCCCACCGTCCAGGCCTGCTGGACGGTGAGGATATACACATATATCACGGTGGATCCCACTGTCCAGCAGCTGGACGATGGAGGTACAATGCATGCATCAAGGTGGCGCACGTGCTGGTCAGCACTACTCCAGGTGGGTATCACCGTACAAGGCACCTGGAAGGTGCAGATAAAGCACTTACAGCAGGGTGGGCCCACGTGGTGGCCCACCAACTTGAATGAAAGCTGATATTTGTGATTTCCTCACGGTCCGGGGCAGTGCAAATGGACAGCAATGGTGGGCCTCGGACATGGAAGTGAGGTGGGCCCCGCTTGGACAGCAGTGCGTCCCACATAGTGGATGGCATGGATCATATTCACGCATCATCGGGTGGGCCACACATCAAGAGAGAGAGAGAGACGGAGGTGATGGAGGGACCCCGCCACTATGGGCCCCTTAATACATGCATCGAATGGGTCCCACCACATGTGGGCCCTCAAATCATCAAATCCACACAAATCTAACCTTAGAAAAACACCCACCTTTGATCTCTTCTTCTTTCTTCCACTAATGCGTTATAGAGCTCCAAGGGATGCGATTCAACGGTCGAGATGATCTATAGAGGGTGGGATTGGATGGTAGAAGGTGGGCCACACTAGCTCTCTCATGGAGCTTGGGAGGCTTGGACGTTGGGTTCTTTTTTTAGTTGCTTGGAAAAGAAGGGAGAAAATAAGAGAGAGAGAGAGAGAGAGAGAGAGAGAGAGAGAGAGAGGAGATGAGATGGAAATGTTGACTTTTGGAGTTGTTGTGTAAGAGAGGTATGGGTTTAATGGGGTGAGTGATGTGTTGGGTGATGGGTTGATTGATGTGTTGTACTTGACATGTACTTGTCATTGATGGGATTGATGGGACATGATTTGAAAGGTTATCTTGGGTTTGCAAATGCGCTGCTTTTCCTCGAACTGAACGCGGGCCCACATCTCCTGGCCCGAGTATCGCCTCGGTGCGCGAGACGCGACGTTAGAACCACGGCGATGGTGTGTCGCTAGGGTACAAGTCTCTGGTCGAGCTGACTCGGGTTGACAGGACTCGGCTTAGGATCGCACACAAATGTCGAAGGTTGCCGGAATTCGACTGGGAAGATCGCGGAAGTCTACGGAATGGTTTGGACTAAGACATGGGTCTTACACGTCATCTTCACGACCAATTTGCCATGCAAAGAGAAGTACAGAGTTGTCCTCCACAACTATAATTACAATACAATATGGGTCATGGTGAACATGCAAACAACCGCGACCCATATTACATTACAACAACGACACATATTACATGACAACTGCGACCCATTACAACCACGACTCATAACTCCATTGTTCTAATTTCTACTATATAAACAAGAGCTAAGGACGAGGCATAAGGAAATGTAGTTAACGTTTTTCCGCTAGCTGGGTGCCCGTTGAAATTGTCGAGTTGGCGGAGTTCGGAAGTGGTCTTCAGAACTTCCAGTGGAGGTCGTTGAGCTTCAGGACGATTGTGAACATCCCTGAGGAAAGAGAAGGGATCATGAATATAGGAAGAATGCGATAGAGACTCTATTGTTTCTTCAAATATTTGCTTCATTATTTTGAATGAGAGGGCAAAAAAATGCATGAATTGGCTTGTGGAAGTATCACCAAAGTACCACTCTTATAAGCTGGCCATTCAATGGTCAAGGTGCCGATTCTGAAGGGTCACGCTCGATGCCCAATGGATTACGAGGAAGTAGCGACTTTAATGTGATTGCGTGAAGAAGAAGAATGTGGCGCTGTTTTCGAAGGGTCGCGCTGAATTCCATGGGAATGGTCGTGGATGGGATGAAAAAAGGGTCGTGGTTGTCTTTCACAATGGATCGTGGGTGGGAATCACAACCCAATGTGTATGACAACAACGATTGTTTAGTGTGATCATGGTTCGCTTGAACATTGGGTCGTGATTGTGTTACATGGATCGTGATTGTAAGGACACCTAGAATTAAGCGAAAGATAATGAGGGATGGAATTGAGACGTTTAACTTGAATATCAATGAGCGGTGGATTGCTTGAGTCGTGGGTTTTACGTTATAAGCCTCGTGATTTTTCATGTTATATGGGTCATGGATTGCTTAGATCGTAGTCCCATGTTGTATGGAACGTATTTGTCATGTTATGTGGGTCGTGATTGTAATGTTACATGGGTTGTATTTGCCATGTTATATGAATCATGTTTGTCATATTGCCTAGATCGCTATTGTTGTTTCAACGTGTACGGCAGGGCATAGATTATGTACGTCATGGACAAAATACATAAGCACCAAGCCGTCCATGAGACATGTCGTGTACACATATCATGCAGGCTTTTCACGGGACCGGACTAGGGCCATGGTTGTGAACCAAAAATCAACGTGGACAATAACCACGATCCAACATGGATAATAACCACGATCTAACATGCATGTGAACAACGAGATCAAATCACTAGACAGTTTCGTGGTTGTCATATAGACTGTGTCATTGTTGTTATGGACCGTAGTTTTCATTTTAGATGGGTCATGGGTATGATGTTAGACGGATCGTGGTTGTAAGATGATATGTGTCGTGGTTCTGATGTTACAGGGGTCGTAATTGTCACGATATATGGATCTTGCTTGGCATCCACGTTCAACCACCCATATACAACAATGATCCATTGTTCATGTCAACCAATGTGGCAGACAGCTACGACCCTAAGTGCAATACAACTTCGAATTGTTCACGAATAATTACGACCCATCTCATTCACCAACCCATTATAGATGATAATAAGCAAAAGAAACATTGAATGCACCTATCCATTCATCATTCAATGTCAAATCAGTGTTTGGCTTTCTTCGCTGGTGTACCTGACGCCTCTTCTGTCAACCATGATCCATTATGCAACAAACCACGTTCACAACCATGATCGTGGTTGTCATACCATACATATCGTAGATGTCATCTACATTGAGGCGTGGTTCACACCCATGACCCACATAACATAATAACCACCATACACCGTCCATATTAACCATTACCTTGCTTTGCACTGAGATGCACTGAACTTGTAGATGTGCTCGCTGAGTGGCGATGGAGGGGTCCAGCGAAGAAGATTCAAAACCAGCAAAAAAGAAAACAAGGATTAAGGATAAAAAGTGAAGGGGTAAAGTGAAGGGGTCCCAGAGAAGAAGCTCCAAGATATAGTCGATGATCCGTATGGGGACAGCTTGTTGATGTTCCGCGTTTGGAAACGTAAGCGTCCAAGATATAGTCGGTGTTCCGTAAGTCACATCGAACTGCATATTTCTCTGATCCGCACTGTCTATTTTATTTGTAACATCAAGAAACCCAAACAATGGTCAAAATACTCGAATCCAATGGACCAAACAGTTCAACCAATAGTTTCCGTAAAAGCCCATAATTTGTCATCTTTACGCAGTGTGAGCCACTGATGGCTCGATATAGGTCACAAAATTTTTTTTCGAAGGAATCCATCATCCATGAACAATTCCAACGGATTAAATTCAATTTATGATGGGCCCATAGACTTGAACCAGATGATTGACGATTGATCTTCTGCATTTGGAACCGTAAGCGAACTTCTCGCCTTTAGCACGCCATAATGTATATACATGCGACATATTCGGTACAAACTAAGATATATGGGGTTCACAGTGATATATATATGTCATCTAAAGTGACCATCATATGTAATGAACGTGTATAAAGGCATAGCATAAAAATAAGTTTGATCAGGCGAATGTACGGCCCACGTAGTTCTCAACACCTTATAACCGTTTATTTCGATGTGATCAACTACGACTGTAAGGTTCAAATTTTTGGATAAAGATTAGTATATACTCTAACAACTAATAATTGGTGTAGATTGAAAATTTACATAAGATCTGTCCCACAACCAAGAGATAACCAAATTCTTATGAGACATATAAGCATAGCACAAATACGGCGCTGACCTCACCTTTCATCTTTACCTCTGTTTACGTGTTGAAGGCATACTGGTCCGTAAAATTTGAATACAACGATCTATAACTGCAGCGATCCATATACAACGAAAACCACGATATATATCGTCATGTCAACTATGACCCATCGAACATTAACGTCATGACTCGTATAATATAATAACCAGATACAGAGTTGTGGGCCAAGTACTTGGGCTTCAAACAGGATATGGTGAGGGCTTTCGTTGTCACAACTTGATCAAAGTCGTCTTTACCTTGCACAATGACAAACACGACCCTTCATAGATGACAACCACGATCCTTCACGTTGGCAAGACACGACCCAGTTAGAGGATCGTTGTTGACTCTCTATTTTTTTTTTATCATGGTTTTCATGTAAAATGGATTGTGGTTATCAACATTTCATAGGTCGTGGTGTCGGTTCCTATGGGTCGTGGTTTTCATGTTTTATGGATAGTTGTTCTTGTATTATACGGATCGTTATTGTCATACTACAAAATAACGAGATCTTTTGTAGAGCTTTCACTTCAAGCTAGAACCCGGAAGAAGCCAGATTACATCAGCCTAGAATTCGGAGAAGCTATTACACACCAGGTCCGCCAACTCTAAGTAGGTGCTCATTGACAAAATATTAAGTTCTTTTGTAGGGCTTTTACATAAGCCTGGAACTCATAAAAGTTGGGATGGAAGGATTCAGATTATAAGGTTGTGCTCAGACAGAGACAAGCCCTATGATCGCGCTCGAGACACGATACATGGGTCGTGACTGTCATTGTATATGTATCATGGTTGTAATGTTGTATGGGTCGTGGTTGTCAAGAAATATGGATCCTGAATGTAATGATATATGGGTCGGGGTTGTCGTGTAATAAAAATTGTGCTTGATGTCTTATATGGTTTGTGGTTGACGTGAAGCATTAGTCGTAGTTGTCTTTCGATATGGGTTCGTGGTTATCATATTATACGGGTCATGGTTGTCGCGATGATTGGGTTGTGATTTATTTTTTTAATGTTTGAGATCATATAATTTGAACTGTAATATATATACTTATTGATTCATGAACCTTGGTGAGTGTTAACCATGATACAACGTGGATGATAACCACGAATTCTTGTGCATTTGAACCACGACCTATAAAGGAAATGATGAGCTTAGCGACGGGTCATGGCACCCATGACGGGTAGTTCGTGGTTCTCATATTGCTTGGGTCGTGTTTCTCTTAAGATCGTTGTGTTTGTGACAACCACAAACCATTACAACTGTGAAGCACGACCATTTTTACATGACAAACACAACCTAGATCATTGCGACTAATGCTTCACGTATATTTTAAAATGACAACAACGACCAACGTATCAGTCCATTGTAGGTTCCATGTATCATGACAACTAATACATATCCAATGTCAGTCACAACCCATGTTTCATGACAACCACGACCCAAGGTGGATGATAATAATGAGCCTTTATGCATCTGAGCCACGAACACAGATGGCAATCGTGTACATATAATAGGTCGTGGTTTTCATGCTATAATGGTCATGGTTGTCATGTAAATGGGTAGTGCAAAAAAATAGTGTCGTGGTTGTCAACAACGACACATGAAACAAGGCAACAACGACCATGTAAAACAATTAACATGAACCCATTTCAAAATGACAACTACGATCAATGCTTCACATCAACTACGAACCATATTACACGAAAACCGCGGTCCGTATAACAGGACAACCACGACCCTTTAATAATTACATTAAGGATCAAAATTTCATCACAACCAAGACCTATACAACATTACAACCAAGACGCATATCAACGGATACTAGGACCCATGAAACTTTTATCAATAGTGGGTCATGATTGTGCATTGCGTTGTGTCGTGGTTATTATAAATAGTGGATCGTTGATGTTAAATTAGAACCACGAACCATTGTTCATGTGAACCACGACCCATGTCATCTTCACGACTAACCTGCCATGCAGACCACGACCAAACCTCGCTAGGGCCCATTCGAGAATATTGTTGTTATTCATATGACATGACAAATACATCCCATATTACATTACAAACCATGACCCCCCTTGGGATCGGAGATACTCTCACCCGGCTATCATGTGTCTGTCCTAGTCGGCTGGGCGACAAATCAATCGTCAATACTCTTACTCGCCTTCCGGAGTCGTTCATCAACGACTACGCCTCGGTCTGTTATATGGTAAGCTCTCAAACTTACTCGATTTGTTGGCTCTGATTATCATTTTATACTTTCTAACTCTTTTCTTTCTCAGGCGCAGCCAATGTTTCTGTTGATTCGGGAGAGGCTAAAGGCGATAACTAAGATTGAAAGGAGAAGTTCAGGCTAGAAGAGCTCCTGAAGACTTCTGCGAGGAACAGGAGAAGCTGAAGGGCCTGGTAGGAGAAGGCCAATTAAGGGACATGATGCTCCAGATGAAGGCCAATTTAGTCTCGTTCGGACTCGGCTGAGTCCGAACTGACAACCACAAAGGCTCGTCTTGAATGGGCGGAGGAGGAGAATACACGGCTGGCTGCTAAACTGGGTCAAGCTACGCTTAACCCATATAACCTGAAAATCATGATCCATTGTAAAATTAAACAAACGATCCATGACAACTACAATCCATATAACATGACAACCATGACCCATATAATACAATGACTTTCAGAAAAGAAGCTCGGCATGCAAGCCAAGACTCTGCAAGTTTCTTCCACCTAAGTTTGCAAATGGGGATATTATCATCCTCCTCACTCGCATCTTCAGTGGTTAAAAACTACGACCCTTTCCTTCAGATTCAGAGCGTCCGTCCGGAATAAGTGCCACTTACAGCATGCAAGTCACGACCCATTTAACATGATAAAATACCATAAATGCATCTTGGCCTCCTTTCCAGCAAGACAGCCACGACCGATTTAACATGACAACTACGACCATAATGACATTTACAGTAGGAAGAAGATCTCCTTTCAGCCGGCAACCAGCGATGGTTGACGAGACTGTTCTTCCTATTGTGTTGTGATTATGGTCTTGGAAGTCATGTTACAGCGGTCGCGGTTATCATGTTGTATGGGAAGTATTTCAGGTCAACTGTGATGATTCCGAAGAAATACAAGAGCAGCGAAGGACAGGGCAGAAGGAAATGGAAGTAGCTAACGTTTTTTCGTTGGATGGGTGCCTGTTGAAATTGTCAATTTGGCGAACTTCGAAAATTGTCTTCAGAACTTCCTATGGAAGCCGTTGAGCTTCATGAAGATCATGAATGTCTTTAAGGAAACAGAAGGGATAACGAATAAAGGAAGAACGTGATGGGGGTTCTACGGTTTCTTCGAATATCTGCTCTATTATTTTGAATGAAAGAAGCAAATAAATGCATGAATGCGTATTGGCTTGTTTCGCGTAACCACCAAAGAACCCTCAGCTTCTCGACTCTGTCCTTCCTTTACCTTGGCAAATGCCTACCTATAGTTAAAACGAAATAAAATACAAACCTCGTAGTGGAAGGGGCTTTAAGACGAGAGAAGCGAAGAGGAGAAACAACGTCGTTATCTGGCTGTTGGTCCCTGGATCTTGGCTTCTCTTGATAAATAAAAGAAGAAGAAGAAGAGGGTCTTTCAAATGTACATAAGTGCGACAATTGCCCCTTCCGAAACTCGTGGTGCTGGTGATCGGTGGTCTGTGGGCCCCACCATGATGTATGTGTTTCGTCCATGCCATTCATCTAGTTTAAAATATCATTTTATGGCTTGAACTGAAAAATGAGAGTGATATAACTCTCCGGTGGACCACACTGTGGGAAAATTATAATTATTGGATATCCACCATTAAAATCCTCCTAGGGCCCACCGTGATTGAATTATGCTCGTTTTTGGTCTCCTATCATAAAATGATCTGTAGAAATATATGGACGGCATGGATGAAACACGTACGTGGTGCTGGGGCCCACAGAGTGCCGAGCACTAGCCATGGCCCGTGTGCCGAGGAGTAGCCGATCCGTCCGTTTCTCGGGAGTTGGAACAGCAGGTGACTTTTGTTTCACTCCAGGACCATACAAGTCTTAAACCAAGGTCGGCGGCATTTTCGTCCAAAGCAAAGTCTAAAAGCAGTTGGAAGCCCTTCTGGAAATATACGGAGTGTCACAGCGTTCTATGTAATTTGCCCAAACTTTGAGGCGGGTGCTGTCAATTTCCCATATTAAAATGATCTTTCAACATGGATATATGGTGTCGATTTCTCACATATCTTAAGATGTCCCATCCAGCATTCTAGCGTAGGAACTTCCTGCCAGATTTTTTTGCAGGAATTCTGTGTTCCGTGAGGGTGGCGGCTCAGCTAATCCGCCCCCTGTGGACGACGTGCCTATCGAAAGTGCCAGATAAGAGTATCTTGTTTTTATTCTCGGACTTAAAAGAAAAGCTTACGTACCCAGATCTAGAAGCAAACCTTAAAAAAAACGGTTAGATATTACATGTTGGATTGCTTACAGGGCAACTTTAAAACTGTATTATGAGATAAGATGGGAAGCGGATTGGCTGGTGTACCACACACCACCAATCTAGCTGGTGTGAATACGTATGAAGACGAGCGCTGCCGCCATGAAAGGGAGAGGCTACTTCGTATGTTACTGGTCGGTGCTCTATGAGCCCCACTAATATGTACGTGTTTCATCCATGCCTTCGACCCATTCTTCCATGTCATTTTACGGTATGAGCCCTAAAATGAGGTTGATCCAAATCTCAAGTGGACTGCAGTGTTGATTGAACGCCCACTATTAAAAACTTTTTGAAAGCCTCCAAAATTTTGGATCAAGCTGATATATATTTTTTTTCCCACGTCCAATTCTGTGTGACCTAATCAAATAACCATTACAGTAGACCTAGGAGGTTTTTAATGTTGGACATTCAATCACTACTATTTTCCCAGTTTGGTCCACTTGGGATTTAGATCTACCTCATTTTTTGATCTTCTTCTTTTTTTCTTTTTTTTTTTTTTTTTTTTTTTTTTTTTTTTTTTTTTTTTGGGTTAGCTTGTTAGTACACACCCATGTCAGTGCACACTCCATGTTAGCCACCCCCACTAGGGATCCATGCCAAGACCTCAAGTGTTGAAACGAGGTATCTCTGCTCAGTCTGCCAGTTGAGCCATGGATCTGGGTGTTACCTCATTTTTTGATAAAGATCTAAAATTATCTTTCAAAAGGGATGGACGGCACGGTTAAAACACATACATCCTGATGGGGTCAACATAGCACCGACCACTAGCTACTTACCTAGTTGGTGGCAGCCTAAGTAGCCAAACCGGTCCAACACATAACTCGTGATGGACCCACAAAACTTGTTGACGTCAACACACCATCCACGTCGGTGATGCGTCGGTGATGCATGGTACGCCAGCCAATCCACGTCGGATAAGATGGGAAACGGATTGGCTACTCCCCCAACACACTACAAGAAAGTAGGCCTTTAGCCTCGGTTCAAAAAAAGGAGGCTAAATATGGTTTTTAGCCTCGGTTGTAAAGGAACTAAGGTTAAAAATTCACTTTTTGCCTCGGTTGATGAGAAACTGAGGCCAAAACTCTGTCCTATTGCCTCGGTTGGTGAAAAACTGAGGCCAAAAGTCTGCCCTTTTGCCTCGGTTGGTGAGCAACTGAGGCCAAAAGTCTGCCCTTTTGCCTCGGTTAGTGAGCAACTGAGGCTAAAAGTCTACGTTTTTGCCTTGGTTGGTGAGCAACTTGGCTAAAAGTCTACCTTTTTGCCTCGGTTGGTGAGAAACTAAGGCTAAAAGTCTGTCCTTTTGCCTCGGTTGGTGAGCAACTGAGGCTAAAAGTCAGCCTTTTTGCCTCGGTTGTTGATAAATTGAGGCTAAAAGTCTGCCCTTTTGCCTCGATTGGCGAGAAACTGAGGCCAAAAGTCTACCCTTTTGCCTCGGTTGGTGAACAACTGAGGTTAAAAGTTTGCCCTTTTGCCTTGGTTGGTGAGAAACTGAAGCCAAAAGTCTGCCCTTTTGCCTCGGTTGATGAGCAAATGAAGTTAAAAGTCTGCCCTTTTGCCTTGGTTATTGAAAAGTGAGGT
The DNA here is from genome assembly GCA_030180095.1 of Magnolia changhungtana. Taxonomy (NCBI): domain Eukaryota; kingdom Viridiplantae; phylum Streptophyta; class Magnoliopsida; order Magnoliales; family Magnoliaceae; genus Magnolia; species Magnolia changhungtana. Next base: position 6,424,300 of record JASAUF010000459.1, read on the forward strand.
CAAAAGCCTACCTTTTTGCCTCGGTTATTGAAAACTGAGGCCAAAAGTCTACCATTTTGCCTCGGTTGGTGAGTAACTGAAGCCAAAAGTTTGCCCTTTTGCTTCAGTTGGTGAGCAACTGAGGCTAAAAGTCTGTCCTTTTGCCTCAGTTGGTGAACAACTGAGGCCAAATGTCTACCCTTTTGCCTCGGTTGGTGAGTAACTGAGGCCAAATGTCTACCCTTTTGCCTCGGTTGGTGAGTAACTGAGGCCAAATGTCTACCCTTTTGCCTCGGTTGGTGAATAACTGAGACCAAAAGTCTGTCATTTTGCCTCAGTTGGTTAGTAACCGAGGCTAAAAGTCTATCCATCATTTTTGGAAACTCATTTATGGAAGTGGGCCGAAAAATTATTTCTTGAAGAGGTCTATCATTAAAGCCTTCTTGAGGCCACCGAACTTATCACAGTGGGCCACGGTAAGATTTTAAAGGTAAATGGTCCCATTATCAATGATCCATGCATTATGGCCCATTAGAGTGTTGAATTAGCCTACTATTTTGGGTCACATTCTAAAATAATCTATCATAAGAGATGGATGATGGATGGAGCAGATGCCATGTCATGATGGGCCCTACAGAGCTCTTTGATTCAGGGGCTATTACTACAAGGGATGATTAAGGGTCGTTTGGCACCTTGGATTGGAGGGGATCAAAGGGAGTTTCAAATCCCCTTGGTTGTTTGGCAGCATAAAGCAACTGGGGATTGCCAATCCAGGGGGTTTCCAATCCCCTCTTTGAGGGGGTTTGTAATCCACAGTGAGAGCTTGGATTACACCTAAAATCATTTCAATAGTTGCAACTATTGATGTATGTTACTATACACTATCATTCTACCGAGCACATGGCCCACTAACGATGATCAACACCGTCCAAACATTGTTCATGTAGATCAGCACCATCCAAATATTTTCCAGCACCATCTAAACATTGTCCATATTAATCAACGATTAAAAATAGTTGGTTAGTCACGTAGACATGATCTTGTGCTTGCGGTCCATCTAAGACTTGAAATTTCATTATTTTTAGGTAAAACATATATTTTAGCGGGCTTATCACAACCATAGTGTCAAAAACTATATATCTCACTAACTGGGGATATTAAAGTTGATTTAGTAATTAAATTCAAACATCTGTAAATATGTCATGTATAGGTATTTTTGAATTAAAGTTGATTCACACTCTCGGGTGCCAAACACACCGAGAGGATTGCCAATCCAGGGGTTTCCAATCTTGGGGGTTGCGAATCCGGGGGTTCCAAATCCATGCTCCCAAACAGGCCCTCAAGAAACCGTAATTGCCTTTTTGCCTCGGTTTGAAAACTGAGGCTAATATCTATCCGACCAGCCCCTTTTGCCTCGGTTTGAAAACTGAGGCCAATATCAATTCCAGTAATCTCCGACTACAAAAGCAAGACCATTCCTCCTCTTCAGACGCTTTTCGGAATTCTCGATTTCTGCTCGAAAATCGCTATTTCTGCTCGGGCGGTCTCTCAGCGAGTCCAAGCAAGTCTCCCAAAACCCTCATTTCTCTCGATTTTTGCTTGAAAATCGCCATTTCTTTCTTCAGTTCCAACCATTTCGTCTATTGATGGCGAAAGGAGCTTCGGAATTCTCGTTTCTCAGACGTGCAGGTCGGTATTGCTCTTGTCCCTCATTTTCTCGTTAAATCTCGTCGAAGATCGGATGTTCTAGCTCTCAATTTCATTTTTCTTGATTTGTTTGGAATTTCTTTGCTGTTTTTCTGTTTTTTCTGGATCGAGAACCCTAGATCGTCTGGTTTAGAGAGGAATGCAGAGATTATTTATTTATTTATTTTTTTTTTTTGTGGAATTCTGTCGGATGCCCATAAAGAAGACCTTTGCGATTTCCTTGTTTGCAGATTTTGATTCTTTTCGCATGTTTTCGAGCTGCTAGAAGACCTTATCATTCAGATCTAAATCCAAATCCATTATCTCTCTCTCTCTCTCTCTGGATTGGAAGAAGGAGAGCTGCTAGAAGACCTCCTTATCATTCAGATCCAGATCCAAATCGATTCAAGGTAAGCTCAATTCTTTTCATTTCGCTCCTTCTGCTCCTTTTCTCTCGATCTCAAATTTGATCAGATTAGGAGAATAGAGAAAGATCTGTTATGTATTATGTTTTTTAGGAGCATGCACTTCCTGCATCCCACTTCCCTCTGCTAGCAGAAACTGATCCTCATTGGAGATGGATGTGATTCATATTCAATTTAGATAATTTTGCATTTGGGAGTGGTTGTGGATAACTAGTTGTAGCATGACAGAGTGATCTATTTTTATTTAACCTTGTAGATCTTAGATTTATCTGTCATCCCATCTGTTTCTTTCCCGGTTTTCTTCCTAGAGTTGTGCCAAATTTCTAGTTGTTGTGCTGCTCTTCAATTTAGATTTCTAGAACTGTATACTCTGTACTGATTTTTCTCTTTATGGTTGTGGATAACTACTTACATGTTGTCTATGCAGGATGGCATGTGCACTACATGACTTTTACATTGAGCTAATACCATTTCTCATTTATTCTTTTCACTCTTCTGAACTTGAGGCCCTGTGTCTGCTGTTTGTTGAAATGGGGATTTATGCATTACAAAAGTATATTTAAAAAAAAGTTATGTCCAGTGGCGCATTTTCTATGCCAGATAAGTCTAATATGGTAGAACGTAGTGCATTTTTATATGTGCATATTTCTGATGGATATTTATTCTAGGAATGAGATTTTAGACACCTGCAAAAAAAAAAAAAAAAAAATAAATAAATAAATCCCTCATCTTGGTTCTTTTGAGAATTCGTAGTGTGTATGGAAATGTATCTATGTGGGTCATGGTGGTATGCATGAAAGGAACCTTTTGTACTCTTTTGGGGACGATTGGAGTACATGTGAATAAGATGAGTCATGGTGCAAGAAAGGCGCGAATGTTTCAACTTTCAGTTAGCTCTTTATATTTTTTTTTTTTTTTTTTTTTTTTTTTTTTTTTTTCTACTTTTACGTGTTAGTGGCTAAGCTAGAATTCAAATATGCCTAGTTAAAATTTTATAAGGGCCCGTTTGGATGGCCCACACCAATGGGGTCGGATCATATAACCTCTATCCATTTGTAAAAATGAAAAGGAATTTTAAAAAGGGAATATGACCTATTTTCAATCTACCATTTTTTTTAATCAAATCAGATCATTTCCATTGAAGTCTTGTAAAATTTAGGATTCAAGAAGTCGAAACAACACTTTAAGATCAGTGTTAAAAATTTTTAAAAAAATAAAAAAATAAAAGAACTAGATTTTCATTTTTTAAGCCAAACAAAACCAGTTTTTTATTTTTTTTAATCTTGTAGTTTAAGTGAATTCAGTATCTATGGTCATAAGCCAACCACAATATCTCCTTTGATGATTAGTTAGTTACCATACTTGAAAGTTGATGATTCCTTACTTGGAAGGCGGATAAGGTTTTGTGAACCATGTGATATATATCTCACATAAGATATGCCCTTTGCTTCTCTATGTAAAACTACGGGTAGTTCTTTTAGCTAAAATTGCCTCACATTTGGCGGTTCCGCTAATGAGGGGATGTAATCTACATGATAGCTCTGACTCCTTCCCAGTCTAGATAACAGAGAACACCACTCCATGTCCTCCGCCAATCCTTTTCCTCATCCTTATATCCTGAAACACACAATGGGTAGGATAAGAAAGTTATAGACGAATTGAGAGACTTTGGAAGTAAGTAATTTACTAACGTATATAAGACTAAAAGGAAATTTAGATACATAAAGGACAGATGAGGAAATTTACTAACGTATGTAAGACTAATGATCGTTTTTACATGTTGGTAGCTACCTCAATGTCACATAGCTGCCACATGTACACTTAGTTTTTTTGAGATGGCAATCATTCATGCTGTGGATGTTTAGGGGTTTTGTAATTTAATTAGGTGCCTTGGAGTTCAAGTGGCAGACTGAGTGAAAATACCCATATCCAGATCCATAGCTCAAGTGGCAGATTTGTTTTATGCAATTTTTGAGGAAGCTGCAATGGTGATTGGAAGGGATTACTTTTTTTCTTTTGAAAGATCATGGTGAATTTATTAAGAAGAAACTAGGTCAAGAAATCCTCACAGAAAACTGCATCAAGGAGCACCAAAAAGAATCAGAAAACATTATAAGGGAGTGCAGAGGGCTTTAGGATCAAGGCCCAATCTATTACATCAGATCTCGCTCTGCTGAAATTATAAAATCTAGTAGCATGAAACAAAAGGCTATTAAATTCACGAGTTCTGTAGTCCATGTAAATTTGATAGACTAGAAAAGTAACAGTTACAAAGACAAAACAAAACCTAAAACATGTAGGAATTAGGCAGCTACGACCAAAGAAATTAGAAATAAAAACTGTTATTCTGAAAAATGGCATTAACTTGATGGAGCAAACTTAAGAAACCATTTCCATGCTAAAATAAGTAAACATAGATTGTGACAAATGATTTTACTGATTTTGTTAACAACATATTCAATGATTTCAAAATCATAGACAGCTTATCTCTAACAAATCTAGAACTCATGAAATGTGTATACCTTTGCCAACCTTGCTCTCAAGAGCTTTCAATATCTTAAGAGATGTTATGAGATCATTAGCCCGAATGTTATGACCGTCAACAACTCCAGCAAACAGATACTTGCTAGAAGGAAAACCCAAACTCTTGATCAATTCAAGGGTCTTCTCTCCACAAACTAGATCAAACCCAATAGTCGAGATGCCCTTCAATGACGTGATAGTCCTACAACCAGGTCAGTGAACTGGGTCAGGTCAAAAAAGATGGTGAAGAAATTAAGGCTAAATCAAGCAGATCATGATGAACTAATAATATTGGATATAAAATGCCAATGGACTTATATGCTCCGGCTGGCATATCAGCAAAGTAGGTCTCAACAATGACCTTCAGACCAGATAAGGACTCTTCCATCTGTAAATAAGCATCTATAAATGCTTTCAGTTGATGAAAGTCCAAATCTAGCACAAGCGTTGGCTCATCAAACTGCACCCAAGTAGCCCAAGCTGCTTTAGTCAGCCAAAACCTCTGCATTGATCAGTAGAAAACAAGAAAAAGAATCAATTGCTTAAATCTAACAAATTTATTGCCTTCACTCAAAACACCACAGCTAGTTAGAGGCTGTCAATCTGTCACCTCTAGTACAGATATAACACCACAACTGTCAATCATTTCATTCATATCCTGATTTTGTTTCGAACCATCTTCTATCCTAATGAAGCCCGTCGTTCCTCTCGAATTCTTTTAATTTTTTAAAATACCTTTGGCAGGTTGGTGACAACAGCACTTCAGTTCCTATTATTGATTCCAAGCCCAAAGATCCTTTCTCAACTGAATTTCTGTTCCAACTCTGTCTTCTTACAGAACATGCATCGATCTTAATTCCTTCGAACAAGAAACCAAATTGGGAAACCAACAAACCAAGCATCTTCAATTGCCGGGCAATCTTTATCAAATACCCGTTTGGCCATCCTATGGATCACCTGGTTCATATCCTGATTTTGTTTCCGAACCATCTTCTGTCCTAATGAAGCCCGTCGTTCCTCTCGAACCTCCCAATCTAGAACTCACGATTGCGACTCCAAGGCCATTGGATCAAAGCCAAACTTCCTCATCGAACTCTCTCCGAATCGGCATAAGTGTGAACTGACAATCCATCTCATAGAAGAAACTAAGCTTACAAGGATTGAATTGGAAGGAACATGTGAAAAATGTAATCCTTTAATGCCGATCGCGTTCTTCGTTTCTGCGATCAAATGTTTCAAAATGTGATGCAATTACCCTTATGGTCAACTTAAATTATACAAATTAGTATATCTGTTTATGATGCATAAATAAAAGTAGCATTCTACATACTCTTCTTGTACATGTACCTTGGCCTTAGGTGACAAGTATGACAAGAAATCTCCGTTTTGTGGGGTTTTTTAGTTTTAATTTTATAAAGAGATAGAAGATGTGTACTTGCTGTAGTGAATGTTTTGGGTTCTATGAAAGGACAGGCAATCTCAATGCATGACTGTGTCCCATGTATTTCCACCCATTGGAACCATTCAGCTTGTAGACCCATGATGAACGGCCCTCGGTTCAATAATTGAACAATTGGTTGTTCTGGTGGGGCTCACCGTGGCCCACGAAAGAATGATCAAAACTTAAAAAGTCCAACGGTCCACATTCTACTTGTGCCAATCCTTTAACTAAAAGGGAAGATCATCCAACTGACAGAGCATTTTGCAGCTTGGGTCATCAACGACGGGTTCGCCAAATGGTTTATGATCACCGATGGTGGGCCCAGGTATGGTTGTGTGGCCTTGTAACGCCCTGAAAATCGGGGGTCGAGTATGAACTCAACTCCCGAGTTCCAACGCATCACTTATGCAACATACACAATGATGGTTAAATGTTGTCTGAGTTAGAGCAATAAACATGAATGAGATTACACCAAAACAGTAAATCATACTCCAGTTCAATTGTATAAAGGCAAGCGGAAGACTGAAATTTTATATTCCAAGTATGTAAAGTAACAAAATTTTATGAACTTCAGAGTATGAGTACTAACTGAGTACCAATATACATGTATTGTTTCTAAGTCAAAAATCAAAATACAATCCTCAAGAGAGGCCCTGAAAATCCCGCGATGCAAATCTGGCCTAAGCATAGCCGTCGAGTACTGCATAAAGGAGAACTCCTCCTGATCCTCCCCGAAGTCGGGCTCCGGCTCCTGAACCAAGGCGCCATCTACACCTGTGACAGAGTCTGGTGGGTGTTGCAAACACCGTCCCGTAACGTGGGAGTGAGTAGCTAACTCAGTGGAACAATAAAGCATAGGTTAACATGTTATCAAATCAATCAAGCAGTAATGATAAAGCAGTACAAATCAAACATTTCTAACTACTCTTGTTAAGTGCAAAATGATATGACATGATGCTGTATGCCCTTGCCAAACCACCCTCAAGCGACATCATCTTACGTTCGCGAATGCTTACTCCCTCAGTGCGCCACATCTACAAAGCACATGCGGTGCGATGATGCTCATGATTACCAAGTTTTTATTAGTCCATTTCAACCAGCAGTATTGGGAAACTAAGGTACCTCCCTTGTATCATTCCCAAACATGATCCATTCTAGGGTCGTCAATCCTAGCTAATCTCATACGATATTATGGTTTGAGAAGCGTAGTGAAGGCATCGCAAAGGGCTCGTCACCCGTCAGCGCGGATACAGATCTCACCGTATGCGGCTCAATTGCTGGCCGTCAGCTCGAGTACAGGTCTCACCGTACTCGGCTCAATCACTAGCCGTCAGCTCGAGTACAGGTCTCACCGTACTCGGCTCGACTCATACTCTAGTTGCTGTGAAAGACTTGTCGCCAATCACAGACACTTGGAGTATACTCGAAGATACTACGGAGGACTCGTCGCCCGTCAGCACGAGCACAGGTCTCACCGTACTCGGCTCTCGCCGTATGTATTAACAGCTCGAATATAGTGTCCCATACCACCATAATCGGCTCACGAGTTTGGTTGCGCAATGGTCACTACGGGGAGGCACATGGCCCCAGCGTAGGCCGACAGCTCGACCACAGTGTCCCATACCACCATGCCCGGCTCATGCAACTTAGCGGATCGAGGTACCATGGTTAAACGGGATCGCCACTGGTAAGTTTGGTACCCTAGGTTCAAGCAGTAGCGACCAAACATAGTGAACACACATATACACTTCGGTTTACTTGACGAGCCTGACTAGCTCGAGCGCACCACAAGTTGAGCGATATGGAGCGCAAAAGCACTCCGTGTGGCCAACCACTATCGCCAACCGAAGTACGACTCGGGTTCGCCAGACATGTCCGTTGTGGCGATATGAATCTCAGCCACAACCGCAAGTCTGGTACCGAATGTTTGGAATATAGGCATAGTCCCAAACTCAAACACTTCTCATCAATAGCATGTGGAGTAAAGCATGATAAACAAGCAATACAAGCATGTTAGCAGGCATGTTATAAAGCATGAGGTAAAGCATGTTGTAAAGCATGTTGTAAAGAAGGTTGTAAAGCATGTTGTAAAGCACCATACACATAGGGATACAATTACATACACATCACAAGTGAGTGGTTATAGCGAACCACCGCAAGGAGGGGATCCTACATGTCTCTAAGGGAGTCGGGAATCCCATATCAGCACCTCTCTAAGGCACTAACACTCAAGCATTTACACACACAAGCATCTACGCAAACACTTAGAATACCCTATTCCAACATACATGATGTATGTTAGCAAAATACGTGTTAGGGCTGTCCCTTCGCCACGTGAGTATTTTACCCATGTATATCATAATCATACATCAAATAATCATTACAATTGTATTTCCAAAATTCACACATATGCGGTACTTCTAGAATACACAATTTCAACATACTAGGCATTTACAAGCGAACATGTATTTCAGCGACTCCTTTCGCCAAACTAGTATTTTATACATATATTGTATAATCATACATTAAATAAACATGTCATACATTTTTTCAAAAAAAATACGTATACGGTATTTCTAGAATACACTATTTCAACATACGTAGCACTTACACATGAACATGTATTTCAGCGATTCCTTTCGCCAAATTAGTATTTTATCCATATATCATATAATCACACATTAAATAAACATGTCAAACGTTTTTCCAAAAAAAAATACGTATACGGTATTTCTACGTATACCTAGAGTATGTGAAATTCCAATTTCTACAACGTTAATCGAAACAGGAAACGGAAAGCACTTTGTACATGTGCATTTACATGCAGATCATGAATCTATCATTATCTGACATTGAAAGCATTGAAAACCATAACTTATACACTTAAAGTCCTCACCTTTGCCCTTGGAATTCCAACGGATCAGCAAGGGTAGTAGAGCTTCTGTATACGGGAGTTTTCTAGCCTAAAGAGCGGAATCGGTTAGCCTTTACATAGCCTACAACGATCCTACCTCAAATCAGACCTAGGGTTAGGGTTTCTTACCTTCAAACGGAATGGAAACCGCCGGTAAAACACCTGGAATGGAGCGGTGTAGGCCGTGTGATAACCCAAAGCAGTAGGAGGAAGATCTCCCACAAATCCCAAGCTATTCTCCCTCTTTTCTCTCTCTCTCTCTCTAGGGTTTTAATCCCAAATTCGTATGGCTGTGAGAGGGGCTGTTCTAAGCCCCTTTTATAGCCAAAAACATTCCGAAAATAGACTCAGGTTCAAGGGTTACTGCTAATATAGGATATTCGTCACTTTTCCAGCTCAAAAGAGAGGTTCTAGTGGCCCTCCTTGAGCCAAACGTCAGACTTAAGCTCACCATCTATGGATCTACGTGGAATTACGTTTTCGACTTGATCGGATTCCCAAATCGCACGTGGTGGACCACTTTCAGTTCGACGGTCAGTGGGCCATGATCAGAAATTCTAAGTACATGTAAATGTTCCTGAAATTTTTCTTAATCCGAGGGTGTAATTTGGTCTGATTCTGACGGTCAGGTTGCTTAATACTGACGTGCAACCGAACGATGCCAGATCACTATTCCTGATATTTTTATTAGGATGGGAATAGTGTTTTTCACACTCCCTCGCTCCGAATCGAAACGAATGGCCGTGGAACATCGGATGGACCTGATTTTTGAGATGATTGTCAAGTCCAGTGAGGCGGTCCTAGTTCCTTAGCTTCGTGTTAATCGGACTTCCGATGTGCGATCTAGACCTAATACGAAGTTTCGTTTCATTCCCGAGAGCAGCCGGGAAATGAGTTTGGTTCTAAACTTTAGGGTAACCTAGCGTCACTTGTTTTGTAAGTTTTGGGTCTTGCAGATCGTATTTAAAGCGATCCCAACGGATTTCATGGCTAATTGAGTTTAGTACTTAGTTAACTTTGTTAAATTTCTAAGGGATTTAATCCTACGTGATTTCTGGTCGAGGTGGTACTCGACCCAATGTACGGAAATTTTCAGGTCGTTACAGGCCTGCAGCCCACACTTTAAGGTGGCCCTTTGCGTTCTAACAGACGGCTCCTACGACATCAATCATGGTTGTGAAGGTTTAGGGATGTTTAGATATCGTCCAAAAATAAGCATTAATGCAATTACTCTCCCGTGTCCACAATTTTCTAATCCAACAATTAATATTAGAATGAAGATTGCCTATCACCTAAGCATCATACGGGCCTTTTCACCAGAAATAGAGAGGTCCTTTCTAATGGTGGAGTGTTGGGTGAACGGTTCAGATTCTCGAGTCCATGGCACACATTTGCATGTGTGCTAGAGGGACACATGGTTATTAACCCCGTTTTGGGTAACTTGTTCCTTTTTTGTTTTTGTTTTTATTATTTTTTATCTTCCAACTTACAATTCTACATCACATAATGGGATTTAGTGGATTTTAACTCATGCTGTTTATACTTTGTTAGGGCCATGAAATCCAGGATTCATGATAGATTTGGGTTTTGTGATCCCTTTATTTTTTGTAGTTCACCATCATTGAATAGTTGGTCCTTTCTTTTTCAGGTCAAGTCGTATTTATGTGTATTTATGTGTTTGACATGCAAAAGAATCCAAGAGCTGTCTTGAAATGAGGGTTGTAGATTGGAAAAAGGTGGGCCATGCTTTTTTGCTTCATGCTTTGTTTGCTAATGAACTCCATTACGAGTATGCCATGTTATATGCAATTTCTCACTTGTGTGCCATATTTCTAATCACCATCTAAAGTTTTCATGTATAGTTTTTCTAACAGTATGTAGCTGTGTTTGCATTATCTACTTTGTGTAGTGTGACTTGCATGAGAGTGGCTTTACCTCAAAAGAATTCTCCTGAGGAAGAACTGGCACGTGAAAATGTAGGTTCTTGACTAATGTGGTAGGTTTGTTGCTTTGGAACAGAGAATTTATTAATCACAGTTCATCATCTTTGTGTGCTTTCTTTTGTACAGTTTGAAAACTGTTTTACGCTATATATTGTTCTTTCCATGGTTGGTGTCTTTCTTTCTTTTTTTCTTAAATCTCTTGGCTGAAAACGTATCATTCAGATCTAGATCTAAATCAGTTCAAGGTAAGCTCAATTCTTTTCATTTCTACCTCCTCATGGTTCAGGGTTCAAGCCTGTCAGATGCAAGCTCAATTCTTTGCATGGCCATTTGGATTAGGCTTGAAAGGTCAAAAGCATGTAGGAAGTTTTGGTTTTAGAAATTTGTTTTCTAATCTGTTTTTGTTGTGTTTGCTTTCTTAGCCTGCAAGGCTAGGGGATCGGATCTGAGGGTTCACTTCAAGGTACATTGACCTTCATCCTTTTAATTTTACGCTTCTAAGCATTTCATGTGAATTTTAGTAATCTTTCAAAAAACATGAATTTTAGTAATCTCATATATTTTGGAATTGTGATAGTAGTTTCAGATTCAGTTGCATTTACTTGATGACAGCTTAGTTTTTTCCCTCATCTTCTAGTATTTCTACATCTTTTTATTTAATAGAGATATTCTGAATTTCCTTTTCTATTTTAGATATCCCTAAAATTTACATGCTATCGAGTAAGGTTTATCAGAATCCACTTATTTGTGTCTTTGGAGGTGACTAATCCAACTCATATCAAGGGTTTCTGAAAGCCAATTTATTTCTGGCAGACATCTGAGTAGATTTTCTAGTTTTTCCAACTTCTGTGACCTTTCATATGTTGTTGATTATTTGGTTGTATCTCCCAAACACTCACTGGAATCATGCGATCTCGGGATCATTTGGAAAATAATCCCATGTACTCTATTGGCAGTTATTTTTATTATTCATGCCTTCTTAGTCTTCTTACTACTCTGCCACCTACTTAAAATTCATGTTCTCTGATGCATATAAGTGAATCATCTGTGGATTCTAAGTGGACCCCTTTTTTCCTTGACCCATTATGCAATTAGTTGACAGATAGGCAGTTCCATTACATCTGGTTTGAAGGGTAGACAAGATCGTGTGAAGCACATGCTATTCGTACGTACTGTCGGAGGTAAACTTTCTGGATGGACCCGAAACGATACAACACCAGTTTTACGCAGCGCGTTAAACACCATAGCTCTTCGGTTATCTCCATGCTGGATCTCTGGAGTTTCCAGACCTTTGGCTTGCTCATTTTCACTGAATTTTTGTAAGAAATCTGACCTCTTGTGTTTCTCTCTTTTCATCCAAAAGAATATGATCTATCTGATTTCATCCAAAAGAAATCTGACCTCTTCTTACTACTCTGCCACCTCATTTTAGTGCAAGAAAAAGAAAAAAGGATCCAATGGTGGGGGCACTTTTCTTTTCTCAGATATCACAGCCTACTCAATCCTTCTACCTGGCATACACGTGCCAGATCCAGACCGTTGATCTGGTCACTCTTAATGGATTAACAAACCCCAAAATTCATATTGGTCCAATGATCTAAAGAGGAAAAACTTTCCCAGTGAATCTGAGCCGTTGCCTATCTCTCCTGATAGCCCATTTGTAATAAACAAATCTTCCATGAGGATTATACGGTCGGTGGTGTGATGTATCAATTGTAAAGGATACTGGATTAACGGTTAAGATTTCCTAGAAAAGTGCCACGTGTCAGCACAAAGAGCACCTAAAAAAGGTGTCCCACATTGGATCCTCCCAGACAGAAATCTTATTCTCAACCATGTGTTTAGATTTCAATACCCAATGACTGAAAAATAAAATAACAAAACAAAACAAAAAGAGAGAGAGAGAGAGAGAGATGAGTCTGTGCATGAGGGAACAAAGGACAACATTTTCAATGGCCAGATTCTTCTGAAACAGAAGGTTCTTCCATGCACGTGACAGACAAAGTTTGCACGTGCATGGGGTGGTATGTAGCTTTGGTGGGGTATTAAAGGATGGGCCCAAAAGCACTAAAAGCCGTTGAAATTCCTCACTTTGGCGTCCATTGCTCTCTCGTATTTGCTTTTTCTTCTTTCGGTGGTTGCCGGTACACCAAATATTCAGTGTGCATGCTATGGTGATAGATGGTATACGCTCCTTGTTATGGAGTGGTGGTGCTGCCAGATGGTGGGCCCACTCAATTTTTTTATATCATTGAGATTTGAACGGTGGTGGATGGCCGCACAGATCAGACATCTCGCGTGTACACTAGATATACCGTCAGCCGTTGATCATTTTATGCGAGTTGGTTTTTGTGTAATTGAATGCTCGTATAGAGAGAACCTTTTCCAGATGGTCTGGATGATTCGAATCGTCCATCTTCTGGTCCAAAAATCACTTTGAGAAGATGATCCTAGGCATTGGAAGATGATCATTGTTTGTTCTATTAAATTATTACAAAATTGGTACCTGATCATGAAATTTTTAAGAGTAAAAATAGTTCTTGATCTGTTTCTGATGCATGATCTGCTCCTTCTATTATGCACTAGATGTTAGAGGCTCTGATATGGACGGATGAAATGATATGCATGATGAATGTGTCTTCAACTAGGATCATATGTCTATAATTCATCAGGTGAGCCACACTTGTACTGAGAAAATGGATAGTTAAAATATGGACTACCAATGGTACATGGTTGGTCCACCTATTCACCTTATTAGTGGACTGACCATATTTTAAACTAGAAAACTTTCACCAAGGGTTAGACCTGATGAATGGATTGGATCTCATACATGTATGCCATACTAACACATGTGAGGGGCCTTCTGTTTGTACTCTGCAGAAGTACAGATACAGGAAGCATTCATCTTTAACTCCATCAAATGAAAATTTTCTATACATTGTCTAATATTTTCAATTTTCTATACAGCCAAAGCATTGGGTTATATATGTTCATAGGAATGTATCAACTTGTAACCGTAACATTCTCTAGAAGTTCAGTTAATAGTTATAGCATCACTACCTTATGTGCAGGAATTGCAAAATCGGTTACAGAGGTTGCAAGAAATGCTCACTGATGTGAAGTATAGATTGAGGTACTGATGTGAAGTATAGATTGGGTTATATATATTCATAGAAATGTATCAACTTGTAACCGTAACATTCTCTAGAAGTTCAGTTAATAGTTATAGCATCACTACCTTATGTGCAGGAATTGCAAAATCGGTTACAGAGGTTGAAAGAAATGCTCACTAATGTGAAGTATAGATTGAGGTACTGTTGTATCTATAGCTAGAGTTTCTAGGAGTTAAAAGCTGTTGCACTCTATGTTTGTATTGCATGCATACACGCACACACATGCAGCCTAATTAGTTGTGTGAACATGAAGTGTTTTCTACCATCCCTTATCGACTTGGCATGAGAACAGAATAATGGAAATTCACGGAGTATTATATTTTTGGCATCAGCTGACAAGGTCATTCCAGCTAGGTCAGCAGAGTCTTTTATTCAGGAGCAGAAGAAATCTGGGAGAAAGGTATGATGAATCATACCTAGGCCAAAATGGGACTAACCAAGATCTGTTTTCTGAATAGTTCTTTACTTTTTTCAATTGCATTATTAATATAGCTACACTTTCTATTTCTTGTTATGTCTAATACATCAATTTGCAGGTGAAACCGAATGCAATGGTTAAGGACACAGCTTTCTTGGGGGCATCGCTCTTTGATCCTCTTATCATGAAGAGCAAGGTAAGTGGTTGGTCATTCATTACTTAGCTAGCGACTGTTGGATATGGAAATTCGATTCAGATTGCAATAATTAAGAAACCCCAAATTGAAACCAAATCCTGTTGGGGGAATGGTAACTGTGTTTTTAAACTTAGCGTTGCTTTCCCAAAAGGTTCTTTTTTATGCTGCTTCCTTCATTTACTTTAGTTTGTTTCATATGTCATGGTTCTTATATGTAGAACTGTTCTAATTTGAAGTTTTAACTTGCTCATGCAATTATTATTATTTATTTATTTTTAATTTACTTTGAAAACATTACACATTTTCATGTAATATCTCCACTATATTAAATGATTCACCTCAGGAGACCATTTCAAAGGAAAGAGACCTGCTTGTTTGCTGCATTTGCCGTCACAAACACGGTAATCGTATAAAGGTTTGGCTTGCTTAATCATTTGTTTTCTTCTTTAAAATTTCGTAGGTTTGACTCCAAATATGAGAGGTAGACTTTATCTTTGTTTGCTTTGCTTCACCCTACCTTCAACTATCTTGCGGTGTAATCATGATGACTGCCGAATCGCATTTCATCCTACTTGTGCTAAACGTGTTGGCCTCGCACATGGATGTGAAGACCGAGTGGAGGCAAGTTTTTTTTTTTTTTTGGGTCTGGGATTTTGGTAAATCCTGTTGTCAGGATATGATTGCAAGTGGGGTGTGGATTATGCAGCTCAACTGTAGAGCTGGATACTTTCTGGGGTTAAGGTAGCTAGGAATTCATTTGAGCTCTTTTTGTTTTTTCAGGGATGTTGAGTCTGAGAAGTGGGGTTTTATATTGTTGCTGAAAATTCATTTGCTCTGATGTTGTTTCTGAGATCCATCTACAGGTTCAAGCAGTATTTTGTTATGTGCCTCATTACTTGGTTGATTCATGCATGCAGTCTTGTTCAAAAATGAGTGGATTGAATGAATGGATTAGTAGTTTAAATAAATATTTAAAAAAACAAAAAAAAAATTATTTTTAGCCTCAATTTGTAACTGAGGCTTGAATTTAGCCTCGGTTGTTGATAACCAAGGCTGAAATTCCCGTAGCTAAAGGCTTTAGCCTCGGTTGTTGAGAACTGAGGTTAAAAATAGATTTAGCTTCGGTTGGAGGCAATTGAGGCTAAAATTTGGATTTAGTCTCAGTTGAAAACAATAGAGGCTAAAATTTTGATTTAGCCTCATTTCGAGAAAATTGAAGCTAAAAAAGTTTTTAGCCTCACTTGAAGAACCAAGGCTATAAAAGTCGTTTTAGCCTCGGTTGCTAAAACTGAGGCTAAAGCCTTTAGCACACGGGGTTTCAACCTCGGTTTGGATAACTGAGGCAAAACTGAGGCTAAAGGCTTTAGCCTCAGTTTTTAACCTTTTTAGCCACAGTTTTGAACCGAGGCTAAAGCCCCCTTTTCTTGTAGTGACACCAGCCACCTCTGGCTGGTGGTCGGTGATCTATGAGCCCCACCATGATGTATATGTTTCATTCATTCCGTTCTTCCATTTTTACAGATCATTTTAGGGCTTGATCTCAAAAATGAGAGGGATATATATATCAGGTGGATCACACCATAGGAAAACAATAGTGATTAGATATCCACCATTAAAATACTTTTAAGGCCTACTATACTGTTTATTTGACATCCAATCTGTTGATTAGGTCATACAGACCCAGATGAAGGGAAAAAACAAATATCAGCTTGATCCAAAACTTTTATGGCCCCTAAAAAGTTTCTAATGACTGACGTTCATTCAACATTGTTTCCTGTAATGTGATCCACTTGAGACTGGGATATACCTAATTTTTGGTCTCATACCCTAAAATGATTTAGAAAAATAGATGGACAGCATGGATGAAACGCATACATCATGGTGGGGCCCACGGAGGAGCACCGCCCGGCTGGTGGCAGGAGAATAGCCAATCCGTTTCCGATAAAATGAGTCCGTACTGACCGAAGAAAACAAATTATGATAACACAATAAAAAAAAAAAATAACCAATGCTTTGCGGGGCCTAGCATGTGGTAACCATGAAATCCAATCCGTTCATCATATCACAAACCTTATTTTATCCAACATAACAGTAAAAAACTTAAATATACAGCAAACCTATAGGAACAAGTGCCTAAAATTTTTTGTGACCCACTTGAGTTTTCAATCACTTTGATTTTTATATCTTCCCTTTATTATGTGATTCAAACCAAATGAGAAACCGGTTTGATGAAAGATATAAACATCGGGACCCTACAATCCAACCTATGATTGGAGTAACATCTTCATTCTTCCATGTGGTGCGGCCCACCTGAGCTGCAATCTGTTTTCTTTAATTTATTTAGTTTTGTCCCAGGTCCTACCGTCTTGGAGCGCACTTGATAGACAGAGCGGATGTCATGCAGACAGAATATGGTAGGCCACACACTTTTATTGTTGTACGCGCCGCACAGTACAGTGTTAGCGCTCAACCGACCTAATTTAGAGAAAACAGCTGACAAACAAAACTGAAATAATATTCGTAGGTAAAAGATTCCTGTAGTAGTAGCAGTTGATTCAGTCACTTGGGGAAATCACCATCGTTCATCATGGTCCACCAGTCTTCCACTTCCTCCTCTCCAAATATGTTCCACGTATCATTATCTGGTTGATTTTCAACTGCTACATTAGGTGGTGGCTGCTGCTGCTGCATTTGCTGATGTCTGTGTTCATACGCCGTATGGTTATTGGGAGATTCTTCCAGAGATGGGAAATTAAGCTTTGCGCGGGGCCCATGTAACCTGATCGCCGCTCTATCGTAAGCCTGTGCAGCGTCCTCCGGCGTATTGAATGTCCCGAGCCAGTCTCTGACTCCTTTGTTACGGTTCCTAATCTCAGCCACCCACTTTCCCCATGGCCTCTGTCGGACGCCCCGATACTTCTTCTTCTCCTTGTCCGCACCTGGTGCGATTAATACAGGCTGACTCTGCGTAGGAGGGGTTGGAGTGGAAGAAACTGCAGAACTTTCAAGAAGAGGAAATGTGGAGTCGTGGCTCCCTTTGCTACCACCGCTGCCTTGGGATAATACATGGATGAACGTGGAGACCATGATGGCCGTCTCTTCCTCTGGTGAGGGGCCAGGACGGGTATGGACTCTGCTGCATTCTCCTACTACTGTTGGGCTTCCGATTCTTTTGGATTTTTTGGAGATTTTCTGGTGTGGTGGAACTTCTGCCATTTGCTTCTCTCTTTTTTAAAGATTCTCAAACGGCTCTTAACTCGTGAGTAGGACGAATATGAAGCTTGAGTGGGAAGAAGGTTTTTTTTTTTTTTGTTATCTTATATAGGATTTCGTTGCAGTAAAAGCTTACGTAGGTGTGCCAGCTGTCGTACATGTAGGCGACCGTCCAGCGCCGACTTTTTTGCTGGACGCGGAGAAGCTAGGTGGCGCACTGTGATTTTTGTGAGAAATCCAGCAGTTATCCGTTTGGCCACTCACGTTAGGACATGTGCAGAAGACCTCAAGTGGCTGCTACATAGGAGTTTCAACACCCGATCTTCGAGTATCCATAGGTGGTGAAATCCCACTGGCGTGAGTGTGTCGGGGTGTGTGCGTGTGTTGAAAAAAAAAAAAAGAAAGAAAGAAAGTGTGCCACACAAATAGGAAAATTGGAACGGAAATGGCTACCATTGAGTTCACATGTTTATGCTCCCTTCATAAGGTCAATCCCAATGAGACGAACTGAAAATACATAAATATTAGCCTAACGTAAAGCGGCTGCTGCATAAATGTTTCAAGTGTGGGCGTTCAATCCCCACGTTTCTTGTCATGTGGTAAACTTAGAGTTTTAAATCCGCCCCTTTTTTGGTCTCATGCTACCGGACGCGGATTGGCTACTCCCCCGAACACCAGCCAATGGCTGGTGGTCGGTGCTTAGTGGGACCCACCATGATGTGTGTGTTTCATCCATGCCGTCCATCTATTTTTACAGATCATTTTACGGTATGTGACAAAAAATGAGGTATATCCCAATCTTAAGTGGACCACATTACAAGAAATAGTGTTGAATGAGCGTCGACCATTAAAAAACATTCTGTGGACATAAAAGTTTCAGATTTAAGATGATTTTTGTTTTTTCCCTTAATCTGGGCTGTATGACCTAATAAACATATTAGATGTCAAATAAACAGTAGAGTGGGCTTGAGGAGGATTTTAATGATGGATATCCAACCACTATTGTCTTCATGTGGTGTGGTAGACCTGAGATTTATTTACCCCTCATTTTTGGAATAAAGCCATACAATGATCTGCGAAAATGGATGAATGGAATGAATTGGATGAAACATATACATCATGGTGGGGCCCACAGAGCACCGACCACCAGCCCCGAGGATGGTGTCAGGGGGAGTAGCCAATCCGTTTCCCATGCTACCAAATATGAGCTGGCAAAATGGCCCTAGCTATCGACCACGAGCCGTTGCCCGCCAGCTTTTGTATTATTATTACTTTTGGTTGGTCGGTCCAGTCGTTTTCCCAGTCCCGACCACGACAGGGCGGGTCGCTGCAGTACTACAGGAAACGGCGGGGAAGCTACGTCGGGCACGAAGAGGGGCGTGAAAAAACCACTGCCTACATTAGCTTGCTTACAGTGAACGAAAATAAATGGAGATAAAAATTCAGGCAGATCTAAAACTCGGATGAGCCACTTGGTACATCTTGTTTTTAAGTCTTAAATCATTCAAAAACAAGGGTAGAATTTATTTCCCATTTTGAATGTGATTCTTCCAAAAGTTATATATTTGGGTGTGATTGGGATTGAGAGGTAAATTACAAGGTTTTCTAATTTGTTCTAGGTTTGATGGGTGTAGCTTGGGTTGATTCGAGGTTCGTTCAAATTGACTAAGTTTTTTCTCTTTGTAATTTCTATTTTTCATACTGATATCTATCGCTTTGTGCCGTGGTTTTTTGCATGTTAAAATTCAGAGTGTTTGCATTGTGCTTTCTTTGTGCGATTGAATTACCCTACTTGATTCATCTCTATGTGCTTCCGCGGTCTCCTAACAAGTAGTATCAGAGTCAGGTTGGGGCGCAGGCTTGAATTTTAAAGTGAGTATCAATGACTGCCAATCATAAATTTGATGTTAAGAAATACTTTGGAAAAAATAATTTTGAATTATAGAAGGTTAACATGACTAGCCTGTTGATTCAGTAAGGATTAGATGAGGTCCTTGAGAAGTGACCTGAATTTATAGATGGTGATTAATGGAAGAAATTGGATAAGAAAGCAAAATCTTCAATCCAATTGTGCTTAACGAATGAGGTTCTCTATAATGTCTTAACACAACAAGAAATATGTTTTTTACCGACGAAATTTTTTTTCGTCGGTAAAAAGGACTTTTACCAACGAAAATTATTTTCGTCAATAAAAGTTTACTTTTACTGACGAAATTGTAATTTCATTGGTAAAAGTCTTTTTTACTGATGAAAATTTCCGTCAACAATGGGTGTTTTGAATTTTTGAAAAAAAAATTCAAAAATTTACTTTTACCGATGAAATTATAATTTCATAGGTAAAAGTCCTTTTTATCGACGAAAATTTTCGTAGGTAATGGCAGTTTTGAATTTTTTTTAAAAAAAATTCAAAAAATTTACTTTTACCGACGAAATTATACTTTCATAGGTAAATGTCCTTTTTACCGACGAAAATTTTCATCGGTAATGGCCATTTTGAATTTTTGAAAAAAAAATAAAAAATTTTACTTTTACCGACGGAATTAAAATTTCGTAAGTAAAAGTCATTTTTACCATCGAAAATTTTCATCGGTAATGGTTGTTTTGATTTTTTGAAAAAAAAAAATAAATCGAAACTTTATTTTTACCAACGAAATTTTGATTTTATAGGTAAAACTATTTTCTCGACGGACATAAACTGTCAGCAAAAATCCGATACAATGTTATTACCGACGAAAACTATTTTCATCGGTACAAGTGTTTTTCCCGACGGACCTAAATCATTAGCAAAAATCTGGTACAATGTTTTTACCAACGAAACCCATCTTCATCGGTAAAAGTGCTTTTCCCGACGAAGTAAAACCGTCGGGAAAAGGTTTCCGTCACGGACCAAAAAATCCCGCTCCGTCCGAAACTCACTTCTACCAAATCCGCCCTGTCCGAAACTCACTTCTACCAACGAAATGTTTTTGTCGGTAAAAGTTTTTTTTACCAACGATTCATTTCGTCACTAAAAATAAATATAAAATTTATATACAGTTTTTATATTATATGAGTGGAAATTTTTTTATTTATAATTAAAAAGTAATATTTAAATGATTTATAATATCACATGAAAAAGAATATTGAGAAGTTCAAAATTTTTAACAATGTTTGAGAAAAATTTTGAAAACAAAATGATGCTTTTGAAAAAAAAATTGGCATTTTGAAATTTTTGAGAAAAAAAAATTAAAATACGAGAAATTTTTTGAGATTTTAAAAATAAAAATTCAGAATTTGTATTTTTAATTTTTTTTTGAAATATTTTATAATAAAACATCACGGTGATCCCCGGGAAGATTTCAATGGTTAATGTTTCCGTTCTCACCACGTGTATGGATAATTTATGGCCCAACTTAATTTATGTGTTTAATCGATGTCGTTCATCTATTTTTCAGCTTATTTTTGGTTAAAAGAAAAAAAAATGAAGTATATCCAAGCTTGTAATAGATGACGCAATAGAAAACTGTGGGAATAATAATGTTCACAGTTAAAACCTTGCTAGGGCCTGCAGTGATGTTTGTTTTTCATCCAACCTGTTGATAAGGTCAGAAAGATGTCGATGAAGGAAAAACGAAGATATTAACTTGATTCAAATTCCCACTTTTCCTGTGGTGTGGTCCACTTGAGATTTGGATATGCTTTAGTTTTGGGATCTAGTTCTAGAATTAATGAGCTGAAAACATGGATGGACGGCGCCGGATACAAAATACATTTATCAATATGGGCCCCACAGTCAGGATGGCACCATGTTGGATGAGATTGAGGCGACATCTAATCCGCTCGCTTAAAAAGCCTGCATTCGCTAATGATGGATCAATCAATAGTAATTAAATATACAAAAAATTTTAGTGTTACTTTCGTATGGAAGAACGCGTTACATTTGTTGGTTTGTTCAGGATGGATTCATATGGATAAGATCTAACCCGTCTATAAGGTGGCCCACCATGTATTTATATAAAAAATTAAAAATTAAAGAGTTCCGATTCTCTACACAATGGGAAAAATGAGATCAGAAATTTGTTAAAATCTTCTTAATTGTGTGTAGGATCACCTTACTATATACACACAATCCAATATATTCATCCGATCCTAGACAAAACGAAGATTGAGTTTCCTGAAATCAATTGTATTCAAATGTTCATGTGTGAAAAAATGTGAATTTAGATGTTTTATACGTGATTTCACACTTTTCACTGTGATGTGATCTACATAACTATTATATTTGAATGACATTTCAGATACGTGGTGAAAATATGATTTATTGTCTGATGGACCGAATAGATCATGGGCCGTGGACACTTTCAAAGCCAAGATGGATAAAAAAAAGAAGAAGTCCCGACAAAGTGGGTATTGAACGTCCACCATTAAAAATAACATTCATAGAAGTTTTGGATCAACCTCATGTTTGTGTTTTCTCTTAATTCATATCTTTTTTATATTCTGAACATGTTGGATGTCAAATAAACATTACTGTGGGCCCAAGGAAGGAATATATCAACGGTAGAAATCATTATTCCACATTGTTTCTGTAACATCTCGGATTTTTACCAACTTGGAAATAGACGTCTTTGGGCAATGGGTCGATCATAACACCTTGGTAACTTCTCATAACTCAATCCCAAAGCCAAAAATCCCTTTTTAACCCATTTCCTTCAAAATCTCATCTTTCTTCACCTCATTCTTCAAAATTTTCTAAGTCCTTTCATATTAAGACTAGTCCTCAAGGTTAAGTGATGGAGAACAATACTTAAACTCAAATCTAATACAATTAGTAAATTTAGACATAAAATGGGTTTTTTTTGCCATTAACCTTACGGAATCTTACAAAATAAATATGTTAGTTAGATGGATCAGCGTCTCCTACCCCAAAATCAAATATTACATGTTAAATAAACTCATTCCGGTTTACAAATTGGACCCGAAAATGTCTCACAAGGACACGGGGGCCAAACGACACAAGTCGGGAGGACCTGAGGTGGGTCCCGCATGTATCTGACACCTCCAGGGGGACTGGGGGGAGAGGACATCACTCCGGGGTCTAGTGGGTGGCGAGGCTTCGCCAAATTGCAGGCCTGGCAGGGCCGCAGCGGGCCGGTGGCCCGTTTTCAGCAGAAAAATTCTGCAATTTTTGTCCAACTTTGAAAAATCATATCTCCCTCGTTATAATTCTGATTTAGGTGATTCAAAAGTCAAATTGAAGCTTGATAAGTCTAATTTCATATAAAAATAATTGAAAATATAATAAATTGTTTAATATAGTTAAATATAGGTCATTGCAATAACTATCTGAAAATCATCAGTTTGGACAGCTGCTGCTTCTAGAATTTTTAAAATTTTTCTACAACACAAAACCTAATAAAATTTGGTAGAGATGAAGTAGACTTGGTGATAAACTACTAGAAAAATAATTAAAATAATATACTAATTAAAAGTACCAGAAAGGGGCGTAGAACTGCCCTAGGACCTTATTCTGTCGTAATTAAGGCACGCTTTAGTTAAGTACTAAACTGAACAATCAGTAGAATTAGCTTGAACTACTTTAAATATGAACTGTAAGACCCAAAACTTACAGAATCATTAACGCTATATTATCCTAAAATCTAGGATCAATCTCATTACCCAGTTGTTCTCGGGAGCACATTGAAACTTCGTATCGGGTCTGGACCGAGCGTCGAAAGTCCGATTACCGCAAAACTAAACCGTTATGACCACCTTATTGGGCTTGATAGCCACCTCAGAAATCAAGTCTTGAATGTGTCCAGAAATATACAACTTGAGCCCGGAGCGAAGTGTGTGAAAAACGTGAATAGTTTTGGAAATAGAATCCAAACTCAAGTAAACTGAGACGCGTCGCTTACAGGCCAAATACAAAGATTCAGACCGTTAGAATTTGACCCAAATATACCCTCGGATCAGGAAAAATTTCTCACACATGTCAGTACACTTGTGGTCCTGATCGAGTACCGGTGACCGTTGAACTGAAATTGGTCTACCACGGTCGATCTGTAAATCCGATCGGACCAAAAACTTAGCTTGACCTAGATCCAATACTAGGGAGCTTAAGTCTGACCACACATAGAAAGGGGGCCTCTAGAAGTGCTCCGTTGAGCCGAAACAGATGGGTTTTGGCTATAACCTAAGTATACCTTAGCCCTGGGGCCATTTCCATCAGTTCTGGGCCTATATAAGGGCCTTAAACTCTCACTCTCTCATCCCATACGAATTTGGAAAACCCTAGGAGAGTGAAGAGAGAAAAGAGAAGGAAAGAGAGAGAGAGAGAGAGAGAGAGAGAGAGTTAGAGATTCATCTTGGGATTTGATCCCGCTACTCCAACACTTGTTTACCATGTCTGTATCGCAAATCCGGTGTTTCCGACAATGTACTTGGGTAAGAAATCCTAACCTTAACCTGTTTTAGGGTTTCCAACTAGTGTAATAGATGAATTAGCTAACCTATTCCCTGTTATAGGTTATTGTGGTGCCGTAGACAAAGACTTAACATTTAAACTGATTTTGTTTTGCGTCTACCAGTAAAAAGTGTGGACTATAAACATTTAGGTTATGGTTTTCAAGGCTTTCAATGTCGGTTAATGATTTATAACTGACTTTGGTGTTATTTCACATGCTAAATGTCATGTTTCCCTCGCTTTACAGAGATTTATGAACTATGTTGAGTATAGTGCATTCCTTGTATTTGTTGAAATATTTGAATGAGTTTGGAATTTGGATTCGTGCTTAACATGATTATCCGTCATGGATACATGATGGTTGCACGTGTGACAACCCCTTGGCGAAAGGATTTTCCCAAATACAGGTTATGGCCAATATAAATCATGTAGGCTATAGTGTGTAGTCTAAGTGTTTGTTGAAATGACTGAATGAATATGGGATTATGATTTGTGCCTGCCGTGTCTATGGAATGCAATTACATGACTGTTGTGTATGTGACAACTCCTTGTTGGAAGGATCTGTCCAAGTATAGGTTAAAATTAACATATGTTATGTATGTCGATATATACAGTCTAAGTGTTTGTAAAAATGTATGAATGAGTAAGTAGTTAGTAAATTGTAATTTATATGGGTGTTGAGATAGGATTCCCAACAACCTTAACTATGTGTATGATTTCCTCCATGTACCATATATTATAGTGTCTGTTTTATTTATTGAACATATACGTGTAAATTCATGTTTAAGTTGTACTCCATAATATACTCCAATGATTGTAGAATTTGAATTATTTATTCATTACTGTTTTGATTATCTCATATGATTACTTGTTGTAATTGAACGTGGTTAGGACTATGTTATAGTCCAGGCAATCGATAACAGACCCTGATTTGATGGCTGAGGTTATTTTCGCCACACAGGACATGTTCGATGAACCCGACCCGTACTTCGGTTGTCGACAGTAGGTAGGCTACACGGAGTGCTCACGCACTTCATGTCGATCAATTCGATGTGTGCTCATGCTAGTCGAGTTTGTTAAGTAACCCGATTGACCTGATGTATGTTTACCATGTTTGGACGCTACTGCTTGAACCTAAGGTACCAAACTTACCCGTGGAAACCCCGTTAACCTTGGTACCTTGATCCGCTAAGACTCATGAGCTGGACATGGTGGTATGGGACATCGTGGTCGAGCTGTCGACCTACGCTGGGGTGACGAGCCCACCCGTAGTGACCAGTGAGCAACCAAAGCTCGCACTACGCCAAAACAGTAAAAAAAGGATGGTCCAAAACCTTCTCAAATGACCAAAAAGGACGGTCATGGACCGTCACATAGGCCGTCAAATTTTGACGTGTCCTATTTTTTAAAGGACGGTTGAAAACTGTCATTCTTATTAACGAAAAAAATACGGTCATGGACCGTCCTAAAAAAGGATGATCATGGACCGTCCTTTATGAGCCTAAAAAGGACGGCTATGGATCGTCCTTAAAAAGGACTGTCATGGACCATCTCTTATGAGCCTTCAAAGGACGGCCATGGACCATCCTTTAAACGGACGGCCATGGACTGTCCTTAAAAAGGACTGTCATGGACCGTCCTTTAAACGGACGGTCATGGACTGTCCTTAAAAAGGACTGTCATGGACCGTCTCTTATGAAGGACGGTCATGAACCGTCCTTTAAAAGGACTGCTATAGGCCGTCTCTTATGACCCTTGAAGGACATTTTCAAATTTGACCTGTTTCAATATTCTTCATACACCTGTTATACAATATATTTCATCACATTCACATTCACATCCATCTAAACCCAAACTACATAAATCTATCCAAACATAAACTACATCCATCCAAACACAAACAATCTTATCCACATTATATTCATCCATACATATAAAGTTTAACTTCGTAAGTCAAAAAAAGGAAAAAAATCAGCAACAATTTTCGTTTTGTCTTTCATCTAATAAAAAAATATTCAACCAACAAAACATTATAATTCAGAATCATGAAGAATTGCAGAAACTTCATCCAAAAAAGTGGGCACTTTTTAAAAATAAAACTGATCATTAAAATAAACATAATATGAGCAAATAATGCAAAAAAGTGTTTCAATTAATAAAAACAACAAAAAAAAATAAAATTAAAGCTTTGTAAAAAGGGGCATGTGTTAAAAGGGATACATTCTTGTTTGTCGCCATGTGATTGGGCTACATTATTACAGCAATCGGGTTTGGGTTCGGTATCGGGTTTAGGTTTGGGTTTTCAAGTTTAGGTTTAAGATTAGGTGTAGGTCAAGTTTAGGGATTTGAGAATACATTCAGGTTTTAGGTTATAGGTTTAGGTTTAGGTTTAGGTTTTAAGTTTAAGTTAAGGTTTAGGTTTAGGTTAAGGTTTACGTTTAGGGAATTGAGAATAGGTTAAGGTTTAGGTTTAGGAAGTCGGGATCGGGTTTAGGTTTGGGTTTTCAAGTTTAGGTTTAGGTTTATGTTAGGGAGTTGAGATTAGGATTAGGTGTAGGTTTAGGTTTAGGGATCTGAGAATACATTTAGGTTTTAGGTTTATTTTTAGGTTTTAGGTTATTGGTTAAGGTTTAGGTTTTAGGTTTAGGTTAAGGTTAGGTTATAGGTTATAAGTTTAGGTTATAGGTTATAAGTTAAGGTTTTAGGTCAAGGTGGTTTAGGTTAAGGTTAAGGTTTTAGGTCATATAAGCTATAGGTTTAGGGAATTGAGAATATGTTAAGGTTTAGGTTTAAGAAATCGAGTTCGGGTTCGGGATTGGGTTTAGGTTTGGGTTTTCAAGTTTAGGTTTAGGTTTAGGTTAGGGAGTTGAGATTAGGATTAGGTGTAGGTTTAGGTTTAGGGATTTGAAAATAGGTTAAGGTTTAGGTTTAGGAATTCGGGTTCGGGTTCGGGATTGGGTTTAGGTTTGGGTTTTCAAGTTTAGGTTTAGGTTTAGGTTAGGGAGTTTAGACTAGAATTAGGTGTAGGTTTAAGTTTAGGGATCTGAGAATAGGTTAAGGTTTAGGTTTAGGAAATTGGGTTCGAGTTCGGGATCGGGTTTTAGGTTTGGGTTTTCAAGTTTAGGTTTAGGTTTAGGTTAGGGAGTTGAGATTAGGATTAGGTGTAAGTTTAGGTTTAGAGATTTGAGAATACATTTAGGTTTTAGGTCATAGGTTTTATTTTTGGTTAAGGTTATAGGTTTAGGTTAAGGTTAAGGTTTAGGTTTAGGTTTTAAGCTATAAGTTTAGGGAATTGAGAATAGGTTAAGGTTTAGGTTTAGGGAATCGAGTTTGGGTTCGGGATCGGGTTTAGGTTTGGGTTTTCAAGTTTAGGTTTAGGTTTAGGTTAGGGAGTTGAGATTAGGATTAGGTGTAGGTTTAGGTTTAGAGATTTGAGAATACATTTAGGTTTTAGGTTTAGGTTTAGGTTTTAGGTTAATGGTTAAGGTTTAGGTTTTAGGTTTAGGTTTAGGTTAGGTTATAGTTTATCAGTTTAGGTTATAGGTTATAGGTCATAGGTTTTGGTTTTAAGGTTATAGGTTTAGGCTAAGGTTAAGGTTTTAGGTCTTATAAGCTATAGGTTTAGGGAATTGAGAATATGTTAAGGTTTAGGTTTAGGAAATCGGGTTTGGGTTTGGGATCGGGTTTAGGTTTGGGTTTTCAAGTTTAGGTTTAAGTTTAGGTTAGGGAGTTGAGATTAGTATTAGGTTTAGGTTTAGGTTTAGGGATTTGAAAATAGGTTAAGGTTTAAGTTTAGGAATTCGGGTTCGGGTATAGGATTGGGTTTAGGTTTGGGTTTTCAAGTTTAGGTTTAGGTTTAGGTTAGGGAGTTTAGATTAGGATTAGGTGTAGGTTTAAGTTCAGGGATTTGAGAATAGGTTAAGTGTAACATCCCGAAAATCAGGGGTCGAGCATAAACTCAACTCCCGAGTTCCAGAACATCACTTATGCAACAAAATGAATGATGATTGAATATTGACTGTATTCGTGCATTGAACATGAGTGAGATTAAGCCAAAACATCATATCATACTCCAGAGACAGTTAAATTGCAAGCGGAAGACTGTGATAGACATATAAAATATAAAACTGTGGTGAGTCTCCAGAGTGTGACAATGTAACCAGGTTAAATAATTACAAGTACAATTTTAAAATATACCAAATGTGAGGAAGTGTAATGTCTCCTATCCCAAGTACCATAGCCCCGTCAATACAATACCAAGTCTTCATAGACCTTTCAGAGAGTTACATGTAGGAGAACTCCTCCTCAACATCATAGTAGTAGTCCGGCTCTGCTTCATAAGCATCGCCATCACCTGAAACTCAACAAATCTAGTTGGTGTGTACAACACCGTCCCGTAACGTGGGAGTGAGTGATCAACTCAGTGGAGCAATAAAGCATAGGTTAATATGCTATCAAAACAGTCAAGCAATAATGATAAAGCAGTACAATCAAACACTCCTAACTACTCTTGTTAATGCAAGTATGAATGCAGTCATGATGTATGCCCTCACCAACATACTCCCTCATGCGACACCATCTTCGTTCACGGCATGCTTTCTTTCCTCAGTGCTACACATCTTCCAGGCACATGCAATGCATGATGAGCATGATTACCGAGTTGTTATTAGTCCATTTCAAACAGCAGGATTGGAAAATTAAGGTATCTCCCTTATATCATTCCCAAACATGATCCATTTTAGGGTCATCAGTCCTAGACAATCTCATACGATGGTGTGTTTCTAGGTCGCTGCAAGGGCTGCCAGGGCTGTTACACGGAATCGTTGCACCACTCCCCCATCACCTTATCAATACAGGCTTAGTTTATACTCTGTTACTATGGGAAGGCTCATTGCCTCACCGCAGATTTAGAGTATACTTGAGGTCACTACACCGGGTACGGTTAGTGCTGCCAGGGCTGTTACATGAAATCGTTACACCACTCCCCCATCACCCATCAAGTAGTGTAGGCCGATAGCTCGAATATAGTGTCTCATACCACCATAATCGACTCATGAGTCTGGTTGCTCATTGGTCACTACGGGGAGGTACGTGGCCCCAGCGTAGGCCAACAGCTCGACCACGGTGTCCCATACCACCATGCCCGGCTCATGAGTCTTAGCGGATCAAGGTACCATGGTTAACGGGACTCCACTGGTAAGTTTGGTACCCTAAGTTCAAGCAGTAGTGACCAAACATGGTGACCATACATTAGACAGATCGGGTTACTTGACGAGCTCGGCTAGCACGAGCGCCCGTTGAGTTATATGACATGAAGTGCATAAACACTTCGTGTGGCCTAACCACTGCCGACAAGCAACGCACGACTCGGGTTCGTCAAACACGTCCTACACGGCGAATGAATCTCAGCCACAAATTCGATCCCATTACCGACTGCCTGGACTATATAATAGCCCCAATCACATTCAATTGCAGATAGGAAAAGCAGTAATGGATCAAGATTCAAATCATACAATCAAAATCTGGTATTATCCGTTTAGGGCTGTCAGGGCTGTTGCACGGAATCATTACACCACTCCCCCATCACCCTTCATGGATTTCATGGAATACAACATAAACATGTGAAGTAAACATAACAGAATTAAATAAACATGTAATTCAAGCACGTTAACAAGCATGTCATAAAGCATGATATAAAGCATGTTATAAAGCATGTTATAAAGCACTATATAAACAAGAAACACAAACACATATATTTCATAAGTAAGCAGTTAAAGTAATTAACCACACGGAGAAAATCATACCGGTCTCTAAGGTAGTTAAGAATTCTATCTCAACACCTACCTAAGGCATCATCATCCAAACACTTACTCTCTCAAGCGCTTTCACAAACACTTAGCATACACTATTTCAACATACTTAGTGTATGTTAGCAAACATGTATTAGGGCGAGTCCTTTCGCCAAGTATTTTACGCATATATAATATATTTATACAACAAATAATCATGGTAAACATATCTCTAAAAAATATATGTATACGGTACTTTCTACAATACAGTATTTCTATATACATAGTGTATATTAGTAAAACATGTATTTGGGCGAATCCTTTCGCCAAATAAGTATTTTATCCATATATCATATATTCATACAACAAATAATCATGTCAAATACATTTTCAAAATTTATACGTATACGGTATTTTCTACGAATACCTAGAATATGTAAAATTCCATAATCTACATCTTTAATCGAAACAGGAAACAGAAAGCACTTTGTACATGTGCAATTGCATGCAGATCATGAATCTACCATTATCTGACATTGAAAGCGTTAAAAACAATAACTTATACACCTAAAGTCTACACCTTTTATCGTAGAATCGTAACGGAGTCGATAGGTTTGCTAAGCTTCCGTATTCGGCAGTTTGGCAACCTAGAGTACAAAATACGTTAGCTATTTCATAACCTACAACCTATACAACCGCAAAATAGATTAGGGTTAGGGTTTCTTACCTAGAAACGGAGCTGGAATCGCCGGGAAAGCGATTAGAACAGAGTGGTGGAGCTCGTGGAGCAGCCGGGAAACATGGCAGGGAGATTCTCCCACATCTCCCACACTTTCTCTCTCTTTTCTCTCTTCTCTCTAAGGTTTCTCTCAAATTCATATGGCTACAATGAGAGAGGGTTTAAGATCCTTATATAGCCTAAAAACTCACTGAAATAGACTCCAGGTCAAAGTATACTTAGGTTATAACCAAAGCGGACGGTTTCAGCTCAATGGAGGACTTTTGGCGGGCCTCCTTGAGCCAAAGGTCAGACTTAAGCTCACAAACTATGGATCTAGGTTCTATTAATTTTTCGTTCCAGTAGGGTTCTCAGATCACGCGTGGCGGACCAGTTCCAGTTCAACGGTCAGCGGATCTCGATCGGAGATTCCGAGTACATGTAAATGTTTATGAAAATTTTCCTGATCTGAGGGTGTAATTTGGTCAGATTCTAACGGTCTGGTTGCTTAATACTGATCCGCAAGCGATGAGTCTCAGATTACTATTCAAGATATTTATTTTGTAAAGAAACAAGTGTTCTCACACTCTCGCTCCGGACTCAAGCGAACAACCGTGGGACACTATCTGGATTTGATTTCCGAGATGGTTGTCAAGCCCAGTGAGGCGGTCCTATGTCCTTAACCTCGTATTATTCGGACTCCCGATGTGCGGTTCAGATCTGATACGGAGTTCCAACGTGCTCCCGAGAGCAGTCGGGTAATGAGTTTGATATGAGATTTTAGGGTAACCTAGCGTCAATGATTCTACAAGTTTTGGGTCTTACAGATCGTATTTAAAGTGATTCTAGCGGATTTCGTAGCTAATCTAGTTTTGCACTTAGTTACTTTGTCTCATTTCTAAAGGATTTAGTCTTATAAGATTTCTGTCTGAGTTGGTACTTAGTTCATTGTAGTTTGTATATAAAGTGATCCAAGTTATACTACTTAGCTAGTTTAAGATAGTGTTTAGGGTGAAAGTACTTAGAAAAATTGAAAGATCAAGGTGGTGAAGGGTGGGATTTGTGAAGAAAATGGTTTGAAAAGGAATTTGAGGCTTTAATTGAGTGTTTGAGAAGTTAAACCAGTGTTAGGATTGACCCATCGCCTAAGGACGTCTAATTCTAGATTGGGAAAAATCCGGGCTGTTACATTAAGGTTTAGGTTTAGGAAATCGGGTTCGGGTCCGGGATCGGGTTTTAAGTTTGGGTTTTCAAGTTTAGGTTTAGGTTTAGGTTAGGGAGTTGAGATTAGGATTAGTTGTAGGTTTAGGTTTAGATATTTGAGAATACATTTAGGTTTTAGGTCATAGGTTTTGGTTTAGGTTAAGGTTATAGGTTTAGGTTAAGGTTTAGGTTTAGGTTATAAGCTATAGGTTTAGGGAATTGAGAATAGGTTAAGGTTTAGGCTTAGGGAATCGGGTTCGGGTTCGGGATCGGGTTTAGGTTTAAGTTTAGGTTAGGGAGTTGAGATTAGGATTAGGTGTAGGTTTAGGTTTAAGGATTTGAGAATACATTTAGGTTTTAGGTTTAGGTTTAGGTTGTAGGTTATTGGTTAAGGTTTAGGTTTTAGGTTTAGGTTAAGGTTAGGTTAGAGGTTATAAGTTTAGGTTATAGGTTATAGGTTAAGGTTTTAAGTCATAGGTTTTGGTTTTAAGGTTATAGGTTTAGGTTTAGGTTAAGGTTTTAGGTCTTATAAGCTATAGGTTTAGGGAATTGAGAATATGTTAAGGTTTAGGTTTAGGAAATCGGGTTCGGGTTCGGGATCGGGTTTAGGTTTGGGTTTTCAAGTTTAGGTTTAGGTTTAAGTTAGGGAGTTGAGATTAGGATTAGGTGTAGGTTTAGGTTTAGGGATTTGAAAATAGGTTAAGGTTTAGGTTTAGGAATTCGGGTTCGGGTTCGGGATTGAGTTTAGGTTTGGGTTTAGGTTAGGGAGTTTAGATTAGGATTAGGTGTAGGTTTAAGTTTAGGGATTTGAGAATATGTTAAGGTTTAGGTTTAGAATTCGGGTTCGGGTTCGGGATCGGGTTTTAGGTTTGGGTTTTCAAGTTTAAGTTTAGGTTTAGGTTAGGAGTTGAGATTAGGATTAGGTGTAGGTTTAGGTTTAGAGATTTGAGAATAAATTTAGGTTTTAGGTCATAGGTCTTGGTTTAGGTTAAGGTTATAGGTTTAGGTTAAGGTTAAGGTTTAGGTTTAGGTTAAGGTTTAAGTTTAGGTTATAAGCTATAAGTTTAGGGAATTGAGAATAGGTTAAGGTTTAGGTTTAGGGAATCGGGTTCGAGTTCGGGATCGGGTTCGGGATCGGGTTTAGGTTTGGGTTTTCAAGTTTAGGTTTAGGTTTAGGTTAGGGAGTTGAGATTAGGATTAGGTGTAGGTTTAAGTTTAGGGATTTGGGAATACATTTAGGTTTTAGGTTTAGGTTTAGGTTGTAGGTTATTGGTTAAGGTTTAGGTTTTTAGGTTAAGGTTAAGGTTAGGTTATAGGTTATAAGTTTAGGTTATAGGTTATAGGTTAAGGTTTTAGGTCATAGGTTTTGGTTTTAAGGTTATAGGTTTAGGTTAAGGTTAAGGTTTTAGGTCTTATAAGCTATAGGTTTAGGGAATTGAGAATATGTTAAGGTTTAGGTTTAGGAAATCGGGTTCGGGTTCGGGATCGGGTTTAGGTTTGGGTTTTCAAGTTTAGGTTTAGGTTTAGGTTTGGGAGTTGAGATTAGGATTAGGTGTAGGTTTAGGTATAGGATTTGAAAATAGGTTAAGGTTTAGGTTTAGGAATTCGGGTTCGGGTTCGGGATTGGGTTTAGGTTTGGGTTTTCAAGTTTAGGTTTAGGTTTAGGTTTAGGTTAGGGAGTTTAGATTAAGATTAGGTGTAGGTTTAAGTTTAGGGATTTGAGAATAGGTTAAGGTTTAGGTTTAGAAATTGGTTTCGGGTTCGGGATCGAGTTTAGGTTTGGGTTTTCAAGTTTAGGTTTAGGTTTAGGTTAGGGAGTTGAGATTAGGATTAGGTGTAGGTTTAGGTTTAGGGATTTGAGAATACATTTAGGTTTTAGGTTTAGGTTAAGGTTTAGGTTATAGTCTTAGGTTTAGGTTTAGGTTATAAGTGTTGGTTATAGGTTTAGGTTTAAGTTATGTTATAGGTTAAGGTTTAGGGAATTGAGAAAAGGTTAAGGTTTAGGTTTAGGAAATCGGGTTCGGGTTCGGGATCGGGTTTAGGTTTGGGTTTTCAAGTTAGGTTTAAGTTTAGGTTAGGGAGTTGAGATTAGGATTAGGTGTAGGTTTAGGTTTAGGGATTTGAGAATAGGTTAAGGTTTAGGTTTAGGAAATCCGGTTCGGGTTCGTGATCGGGTTTAGGTTTGGGTTTTCAAGTTTAGGTTTAGGTTTAGGTTAGGGAGTTGAGATTAGGATTAGGTGTAGGTTTAGGTTTAGAGATTTGGGAATACATTTAGGTTTTATGTCATAGGTTTTGGTTTAGGTTCAGGTTATAGGTTTAGGTTTAGGTTTAGGTTTAGGTTATAAGTTATAGGTTTAGGGAATTGAGAATAGGTTAAGGTATAGGTTTAGGAAATTGGGTTTGGGCTCGGGATCGGGTTTAGGTTTGGGTTTTCAAGTTTAGGTTTAGGTTTAGGTTTAGGTTAGGGAGTTGAGATTAGGATTAGGTGTAGGTTTAGGTTTAGGGATTTGAGAATACATCTAGGTTTTTGGTCATAGGTTTAGGTTTTAGGCTTAGGTTTAGGTTTAGGTTGTAAGTGTAGGTTATAGGTTTAGGTTTAGAAAATCGGGTTTGGGCGGGATCGGGTTTAGGTTTGGGTTTTCAAGTTAGGTTTAGGTTTAGGTTTAGGTTTGGGAGTTGAGATTAGGATTAGGTGTAGGTTTAGGTTTAGGGATTTGAGAATAGGTTAAGGTTTAGGTTTAGGAAATCGGGTTCGGGTTCGGGTTCGGGATCGGGTTTAGGTTTGGGTTTTCAAGTTTAGGTTTAGGTTTAGGTTAGGGAGTTGAGATTAAGATTTGGTGTAGGTTTAGGTTTAGAGATTTGAGAATACATTTAGGTTTTAGGTCATAGGATTTGGTTTAGGTTAAGGTTATAGGTTTAGGTTAAGGTTTAGGTTTAGGTTTAGGTTATAAGCTATTGGTTTAGGGAATTGAGAATCGGATAAGGTATAGGTTTAGGAAATCGGGTTCGGGTTCGGGATCGGGTTTAGGTTTGGGTTTTCAAGTTTAGGTTTAGGTTTAGGTTAGGGAGTTGAGATTAAGATTAGGTGTAGGTTTAGGTTTAGGGATTTGAGAATACATTTAGGTTTTAGGTTTAGGTTAAGGTTTAGGTTATAGTCTTAGGTTTAGGTTTAGGTTATAAGTGTTGGTTATAGGTTTAGGTTTAAGTTAGGTTATAGGTTAAGGTTTAGGGAATTGAGAAAAGGTTAAGGTTTAAGTTTAGGAAATCGGGTTCGGGTTCGGGATCGGGTTTAGGTTTGGGTTTGGGTTTTCAAATTAGGTTTAGGTTTAGGTTAGGGAGTTGAGATTAGGATTAGGTGTAGGTTTAGGTTTAGGGATTTGAGAATAGGTTAAGGTTTAGGTTTAGAAATCCGGTTCGGATTCGTGATCGGGTTTAGGTTTGGGTTTTCAAGTTTAGGTTTAGGTTTAGGTTAGGGAGTTGAGATTAGGATTAGGTGTAGGTTTAGGTTTAGAGATTTGAGAATACATTTAGGTTTTATGTCATAGGTTTTGGTTTAGGTTCGAAAGTTATAGGTTTAGGTTTAGGTTTAGGTTTAGGTTTAGGTTATAAGTTATAGGTTTAGGGAATTGAGAATAGGTTAAGGTATAAGTTTAGAAATTGGGTTCGGTGCTCTGGGTCGGGTTTAGGTTTGGGTTTTCAAGTTTAGGTTTAGGTTTAAGTTTAGGTTAGGGAGTTGAGATTAGGATTAGGTGTAGGTTTAGGTTTAGGGATTTGAGAATACATTTAGGTTTTAGGTCATAGGTTTAGGTTTTAGGCTTAGGTTTAGGTTTAGGTTGTAAGTGTAGGTTATAGGTTTAGGTTTAGGTTAGGTTATAGGTTAAGGTTTCGAGAATTGAGAATAGGTTAAGGTTTAGGTTTAGAAAATCGGGTTTGGGCGGGATCGGGTTTAGGTTTGGGTTTTCAAGTTAGGTTTAGGTTTGGGAGTTGAGATTAGGATTAGGTGTAGGTTTAGGTTTAGGGATTTGAGAATAGGTTAAGGTTTAGGTTTAGGAAATCGGGTTCGGGTTCGGGTTCGGGTTCGAGATCGGGTTTAGGTTTGGGTTTTCAAGTTTAGGTTTAGGTTTAGGTTAGGGAGTTGAGATTATGATTTGGTGTAGGTTTAGGTTTAGAGATTTGAGAATACATTTAGGTTTTAGGTCATAAGATTTGGTTTAGGTTAAGGTTATAGGTTTAAGTTAAGGTTTAGGTTTAGGTTTAGGTTATAAGCTATTAGTTTAGGGAATTGAGAATAGGATAAGGTATAGGTTTAGGAAATCGGGTTCATGTTCGGGATCGGGTTTAGGTTTGCGTTTTCAAGTTTAGGTTTAGGTTTATGTTAGGGAGTTGAGATTAAGATTAGGTGTAGGTTTAGGTTTAGAGATTTGAGAATACATTTAGGTTTTAGGTCATAGGATTTAGTTTAGGTTAAGGTTATAGGTTTAGGTTAAGGTTTAGGTTTAGGTTATAAGCTATAGGTTTAGGAAATTGAGAATAGGTTAAGGTTTAGGTTTAGGAAATCAGGTTCGGGTTTGGGTTTTCAAGTTTCGGTTAGGGAGTTGAGATTAGGATTAGGTGTAGGTTTAGGTTTAGGGATTTGAGAATACATTTAGGTTTTAGGTCATAGGTTTAGGTTTTAGGCTTAGGTTTAGGTTATAGGTTTAGGTTTAGGTTATAAGTGTAGGTTATAGGCTTAGGTTAGGTTATAGGTTAAGGTTTTGGAAATTGAGAATAGGTTAAGGTTTAAGTTTAGGAAATCGGGTTCGGGTTCGGGATTGGGTTTAGGTTTGGGTTTTCAAGTTTAGGTTTAGGTTTAGGTTAGGGAATTGAGATTAGGATTAGGTGTAGGTTTAGGTTTAGATTTGAGAATACATTTAGGTTTTAGGTCGTAGGTTTAGGTTTTAGGCTTAGGCTTAGGTTTAGGTTTAGGTTATAAGTGTAGGCTGTAGGTTTAGGTTTAGGTTAGGTTATAGGTTAAGGTTTAGGAAATTGAGAATAGGTTAAGGTTTAGGTTTAGGAAATCGGGTTCGGGTTCGGGATCGGGTTTAGGTTTGGATTTTCAAGTTTAGGTTTAGGTTTAGGTTAGGGAATTGAGATTAGGATTAGGTGTAGGTTTAGGTTTAGGGATTTGAGAATACATTTAGGTTTTAGGTTTAGGTTTCGGTTTAGGTTATAGGTTTTAGGTTTAGGTTTAAGTTTAGGTTAAGGTTTAGGTTATAAGCTATAGGTTTAGGGAATTGAGAATAGGTTAAGGTATAGGTTTAGGAAATCGGGTTCGGGTTCGGGATCGCATTTAGGTTTGGATTTTCAAGTTTAGGTTTAGGTTTAGGTTAGGGAGTTGAGATTAGAATTAGGTGTAGGTTTAGGTTTAGGGATTTGAGTCTAGGGTATAGGTTTAGGATTAGGTTATCGGTTTAGCTTTAGGTTTAAGTTATAGGCTTAGGTTATAGGTTATAGGTTATATGTTTAGGTAAAGGTTTAGGAATTCGGGTTCGGGTTTGGGTTTGGATTCTGGTTTAGGTTATAGGATTTGGGATTTGAGAATAGTTTTAGGTTATAAGTATAGGTTTAGGTTAGGTTATAGGTTAAGGTTTAAGGATTTGAGAATAGTTTTAGGTTATAAGTAAGGTTTTAGGTTTAGGTATAGGCTTAAGTTATAGGTTATAGGTTATATGTTTAGGTTTAGGTTTAGGAATTCGGGTTCGGGTTTGGATTCGGGTTTAGGTTATAAGATTTGGGATTTAAGAATAGTTTTAGGTTATAAGTATAGGTTTAGGTTAGGTTATAGGTTAAGGTTTAAGGATTCGAGAATAGTTTTAGGTTATAAGTAAAGTTTTAGGTTTAGGTATAGGCTTAAGTTATAGGTTATAGGTTATATGTTTAGGTTTAGGTTTAGGAATTCGGGTTCAGGTTCGGGTTTGGATTCGGGTTTAGGTTATAGGTTTTGGGATTTGGGAATAGTTTTAGGTTATAAGTATAGCTTTAGGTTAGGTTATAGGTTAAGGTTTAAGGATTTGAGAATAGTTTCAGGTTTAGGTTTAGGGATTTGAGAATACGTTAAGGTTTAGGTATAGGAATTTGGGTTCGGGTTCGAGATCGGGTTTACGTTTGGGTTTTAGGTTTAAGCTAAGCGTTTAGGGATTCAGATTCGGGTTCAGGATCGGGTTTAGGTTTGGGTTTTCAAGTTTAGGTCTAGGTTTAAGTTAGGGAGTTGAGATTAGGATTAGGAGTAGGTTTAAGTTTAGGGATTTGAGAATACATTAAGGTTTAGGTATAGGATATCAGGTTCGGGTTCGATATCGGGTTTACGTTTGAGTTTTAGGTTTAGGCTAAGGGTTTAGGGATTTAGATTTGGGTTCGGGATCGGGCTTGGGTTTAGGTTTAGGTTTTACGTTTAGGTTAAGGTTACAGGTTTAGGTTATAGGTTTAGGTTTAGGTTATAAGTGTAGGTTATAGGTTACGGTTTAGGGAATTGAGAATAGGTTAAGGTTTAGGTTTAGGAAATCGGGTTTGGTTCGGGTTGGGGTTTGTGTATGGATTTAGGTTTGGGTTTTCAAGTTTAGGTTTAGGTTAAGAAGTAGATTAGGATTAGGTGTAGGTTTAGGTTTAGGGATTCTCTAGTATTATCTACTATTGAACCTAGTATTATCTACTACATACTAGTAACATACAACTAATATTGGGGCACCATACCATAAGCTACAAGAATTTTATGTCCCCCTAAACAAGGTATCCTCCATTGATAACATATATATATATTATAAGTTTTTTATTTTCATTTACATTCCCAAATACATTCATCATCCATCCAAGAAAATTGAAACAAGTACTGTCAATCTATCTTATCTTATCGACCGCCTTATGTTTCTTTTCACCTTTGTAACTCTCATGTCTGTTGCAGTTGCTAGTTCACCATCAGTAGTCTCCGTAACCAAATCTTTGTGCAGTCCCTCTATTTGAAGCAGTGGCTGAAGTTACAAGAAGGACTGATTAGTCTTTCCATATTTTGAAAAAAAAAATCAAATTCTTTATTTTGGCTGCAAGTTACTTATAAACATCTCATCTCTCTCTTTCTTGTATGTATGTTTGGACAGCTGAACGATGAAATAAAGGAAGAAATGACTATTTATAAAGATAAGAGGTCCACTAATTTAGAAATGAATGGTTGTTTTTTCATTTAAAGTACTTTAAAATAGATGGGGTGGTTAGTTTTTCTTGGATGATAAATTTAAAAGGCTACTAAATAGGTGGAGTTTCTAAGTTTGAGAAATGATTCAATGCTCTTTTGGAGCACTGTGAATTACACGGTTTTTAGTTGCATTGGGTAACTTGGACAATTTAAGAGATAGATCTAGACCATCTATTAAGTTTAGAACATATTTATGAGATAGATCTAGACCGTCTATTATGTTTGAATTCATTATACAACAACTTAAAGAAGAAAAGGAAGAAAATGCATACCAAATAGGTTTAGGTTATAGGTTATAGGTATAGGTCAAGGTTTAGGTTGTAGTTATAGGTTTTGGGATTTGAGAATAGGTTTAGGTTATAAGTATAGGTTTAGGTTAGGTTGTAGGTTAAAGTTAAGGGAATTGAGTTTAGGTTATAGGTTATAGGTTTAGGTTGTAGTTATAGGTTTTGGGATTTGAGAATAGGTTTAGGTTATAGGTTAAGGGTGTGGTCCCTGCAAATACAGATATAAACACAGCCTGTCAAATGGTCAGGCCACTCCAATGTTGTCCATAGGAAAAGAACAGCTTCATCGTGGTCATAACAGCGGTTCCCACCTTCCAGGGACCCCCGCTCAACATCCGGATAGCTCTAACGCACATCCGGGTCTGCTCCATCAATTTCGAGCAAATACAGATATAAACACGGCCTGTCCAAATGGCCAAGCCACTTCAATGCTGTCCATAGGAAATGAACAGCTTTATCATGGTCCTAATAGCGGTTCCCACCTTCCAGGGATCCCCGCTTAACATCCGAATAGCTCCGACGCACATCCGGGTCTGCTCCATCAATTTCGAGTAAATACAGATATAACACGGCCTGTCCAAATGGCCAGGCCACTCCAATGTTGTCCATAGGTTATAGGTTTAGGTTATAGTTATACCTAGGGAAGGCCTCCCATATTCGTATTGTTGGTTATTCATCCCTTTATCTACAAGCTACAATCGACCAATAATTTCTATCGCTACCTGTACTCTGAAACCAACACAAATATAACTGAAAAACAATATAAGGAATAAGAAAAAATGAACTTACCAAAGTTATCCAATGATT
Organism: Magnolia changhungtana; assembly: GCA_030180095.1. Lineage (NCBI taxonomy): Eukaryota > Viridiplantae > Streptophyta > Magnoliopsida > Magnoliales > Magnoliaceae > Magnolia > Magnolia changhungtana. Next base: position 6,464,685 of record JASAUF010000459.1, read on the forward strand.
TATAACAGGGAAACAATATAACGATGTATACACTATCTTATTGACATCTGGCTATTTGATTTATCCAATGGGACCCATGGTTAATCATTGATGATACTCCAAAGTTACCTCAAATTCATTCATTTCTAATTCTATCATTGTCTTGCCACTCATCCATCTGAATATCCTTATTTCAGCTACACTCATCCTATGAATGCGTTCTTCCTTGGCTGCCCAACATTCAAGCCCATAAAGCATGGCTGGTCTTATAGCTATCCTATAAAATTTCAGCCCACTATTACTGTTACAAGCAATAAGAAAGATTATGTGTTGTGTTCACAAGCACATGATTGTGTGTTGTGTTCACAAGATAAGGAAATGAAAAATTAAAATAGGGGCTGACTTCTCCTATTTCTTGTTCATAGTAATTACAATAAGAAAGAGGAAATGGAAATTTGGCATTTACCTTATCTTCGTTGAAGTGCAAGTCAAGCCAATTCCCTTTTGAAGCTTTAGACAGTGTGACAATGACTCAGTTGGGCTTAACAACCACCTAAAAAAGAAATAGATAATGACCAGACAATAGATAGTTTTCAATGTACCTAAAAAAGAAATAGATAATGACCAGACAATGTTCTATCAAGTATGAACCACAATGCCAGAAACCCACTTACCTGTACTCGAGGATTTTGGAAATCATCCATTGTAACGCCCTGAAAATCGGGGGTCGAGTGTAACTCAACTCCCGAGTTCCAACGCATCACTTATGCAACATATTTAATGATGTTTGAATGTTGTCTGTGTTAGAGCAATAAACATGAATGAGATTATACCAAAACAGTAATTCATACTCCAGGTCAATTGTATAAAAGCAAGTTTTAAGACGGAATCAGATATATATGTATGTAAAGAAACAAAATAAACGTTTCATTCTCCAGAGTATGAATCCATCTGAGTCCATATACATTTCTGTTTATAATCAAAAAGTCAAAAATAAACTAGGTACAATCCCTGTAGAACCCGTCGATCCTGGCAACCTAGTCAAAGCCGCCAGAGAACTGCATATACAAGAACTCCTCCTGGTCCTCGTCATAATCGTGCTCCTCCTCCGAGTAGTAGGATCGCCTAAACCTGAGAGCAGTCTGGTTGGTGTGCGCAACACCGTCCCGTAACGTGGGAGTGAGTAGCTAACTCAGTGGAACAGTAAGGCATAAGTTATCATGTTATCAATACAGTCAAGCAGTAATGATAAAGCAGTAAGTCAAACACTCCTAGTTACTCTGATTAATGCAAGTATGAATGCAGGTATGATGGATGCCCTCACCGACATACTCCCTCATGCGACACCATCTCACGTTCGCATATGCTTACATCCCATAGTGCTCCACATCTTCCAGGCACATGCGATGCATGACGAGCATGATTACCGAGTTTTTAATTAATCCATTTCAAACAGCAGGATTGGAAAACTAAGGTACCTCCCTTGTATCATTCCCAAACATGATCCATTCTAGGGTCGTCAGTCCTAGTTAATATCAGATGATGGTGTGTTTTCTAGGTCACTGCAGAGGCTGCCAGGGCTGTTACACACAAAGGTTGCACCACTCCCCCATCACCCCTTAAACGATTCATCACTATACAGAAACAGGCCTAGTTCATACTCTATATATCGCGGCGAACCCTAAGGCGCACTGCAACTTCAGAATATGCTCGCGGTCACTACAAAGGGCTGCCAGGGCTGTTACACACAAAGGTTGCACCACTCCCCCATCACCTTATCAATGTAGGCCGACAGCACGAATATAGTGTCCCATACCACCATAATCGGCTCACGAGTTAAGTTGCTCACTGGTCACTACGGGGAGGCACGTAGCCCTAGCGTAGGCCGACAGCTCGACCACGGTGTCCCATACCACCATGCCCGGCTCATGAGTCTTAGCGAATTGAGGTACCATGGTTAAAAGGGTTTTCACTGGTAAGTTTGGTACCCTAGGTTCAAACATTACCAACCAAACATGGTGAACATACATAAGACACACGGGTTACTTGACGTGTTCGGCTGGCTCGAGCGCACAACAAGTTGGGCGATATGAAGCGCAGAAGCACCTCGTGTGGCCAACCACTATCGCCAACCGAAGTACGACACGGGTTCGCCAACACATCATGTGTGGCGGAACGAATCCCAACCACAACTTCACGTCTGATACCGGATGCCTGGACTATGGACATAGTCCCAAGCTCAATCAAGTCCTAACCATAGCATGTGAAATACAACATGATAACATGGTAATTCAAGAACACTAGCAATCATGTTATAAAACATATCATGAAGCATGTTAATAAACAAATTACAAAGCATGTTCAAAAGCATGTTATAAAGCATTATACAAATAGGGATACAAATACATATATTTCATAGGTGAGTGGTTAGAGTGAATAACCACATGGAGGGTATCATATGTGACTCTAAGGTAGCTGAGAATCCCATCTCGGCACCTACCTAAGGTTCTAACACTTAAGCACTTACACTCACAAGTGATTTCACCAACACTTGGAATGCACTATTTCAACATACATGACGTATGCTAGAGGAAAGTGCACTAGGGTTGTCCCTTTACCAAACTAGTATTTTCTACATATACATCATATTTATACAGCAAATAAACCTGACAATCACATCAGCAAATTTTATACGTATAGGGTACCTTCTATTATACCCAATTTCGACATACATAGTGTTTACAAGGGAACTTGTAATACGGCGATTCTTTTCACCAAGAAATTAACTTATACGCACTTAATATAATTATACAACAATTAATCATGAAAAACACGTCGCAAGAACATACACATATACGGTACTTCTTACAATACCGTATTTCTACATACATGGCGTATATTAGTAAACATGTATTTAGGCGAACCCTTTTGCCAAATGAGTATTTTATCTATACATTATATGTCCATACGACAATTAAACATGTCAAACACATTTCTCAAAAAAATACCTATATGGTATTTTATACGAATACCTAAAGTATGTGAAATTCCAAATTCTACACTTCTAATCGAAACAGAAAACGGAAGGCACTTTGTACATGTGCAATTGCATGCAGATCATGAATCTACCATTATCTGACATTGAAAGTGTTGAAAACCGCAACTTATACACTTAAAGTCCTCACCTTTGCCTTTGGAATCGCAACGAATCAGCAAGGGTAGTAGAACTTCCGTATACGGGAGTTTTCTAGCCTAAAGAGCGGAATCGGTTAGCCTTTTCATAACCCACAACGATCTTACATTAAATCAGACCTAGGGTTAGGGTTTCTTACCTTCAAAAGGAATGGATACCACCGGGAAAACACCTGGAATGGAGCGGTGTAGGCCGTGCGACAACCAAAAGCAGTAGGAGGAAGATCTCCCACAAAACCCAAGCTCTTCTCTCTCTTTTCTCTCTCTCCCTCTAGGGTTTTTCTCCCAAATTCGTATGGCTGTGAGAGGGGCTGTTCTAAGCTCCTTTTATAGCCAAAAACATTCTGAAAATAGACTCAGGTTCAAGGGTTACTGCTAATATAGGATATTCGTCACTTTTCCAGCTCAAAAGAGAGGTTCTGGTGGCCCTCCTTGAGCCAAACGTCAGACTTAAGCTCACCATCTATGGATCTACGTGGGATTACGTTTTTGACTTGATCGAATTCCCAGATCGCACGTGGCGGACCACTTTCAGTTCAACGGTCAGTGGGCCACGATCAGAAATTCTAAGTACATGTAAATGTTCCTGAAATTTTTCTTAATCTGAGGGTGTAATTTGGTCTGATTCTGACGATCAGGTTGCTTAATACTGACGTGCAACCGAACGATGCCAGATCACTATTCCTGATATTTTTATTAGGATGGGAATAGTGTTTTTCACACTCCCTCGCTCCGAATCGAAACGAATGGCGGTGGAACATCGGATGGACCTGATTTTTGAGATGATTGTCAAGTCCAGTGAGGCGGTCCTAGTTCCTTAGCTTCGTGTTAATTGGACTCCCGATGTGCGATCTAGACCTAATACGAAGTTTCGTTTCATTCCCGAGAGCAGACGGGAAATGAGTTTGGTTCTAAACTTTAGGGTAACCTAGCGTCACTTGTTTTGCCAGTTTTGGGTCTTGCAGATCGTATTTAAAGTGATCCCAATGGATTTCATGGCTAATCGAGTTTAGTACTTAGTCAACTTTGTTAATTTTCTAAAGGATTTAATCCTAATTGATTTCTGGTCGAGGTGGTACTCGACCCAATGTACGGAAATTTACAGGTCGTTACATCCATAGCTGAGGCTAATGTATGCAACACCCGTTGATGATACTGAACTTGAAGGTTTAGTCCCAAATCTGTAGACAATTGCCCATTTGAATTAATAGCAACCTAGCGCACACGAGGGTGGGGATCTTGGAACGAGTTTAAAACCATACTAAACTATCAACTATCAAGTATTTTCTATAACCAGATCCAATGGTATAAAAAAAACCCACAGATGTAGTATATGATGTATAGCAACAAAGTGTATGGTGCCATTTATTCCTAAAAAATACACTTTTATTATCCAATCTTGTGTCGCCACAATATGTAATTTTTTATTCAGTTAAAGAATTGTTCAGCATAGTGTCATCATGAAGAAAAAATGTAAAGTAAGCAAGGTGGAGTTCCTAATGTTCTGAGAACTGAAGCTCGAGGTTACAACTTCTTACTTTGAAATTAAGCTTGAACCGGAAAGCACCAAAAAGACAACAAGTTATTAAGGGAATAGAATGAACAGTTTTTTATCACATATGAATGCAAAGTTGCCAATGCATCTGTGAATAAGCATAGCTCTTACTACTAGTATCCAATTATTGTACAAGACGCTGATTAAAATTGTTGCATGTTGGAGTTTGTATATGTATGGAATAACACACCAGATGCCTCATGAATACCAAAGCCATGCATGATGACAAAGAAGCTACACATTCATTGATGAGTAACCATACCTCTGATTTTTTCAACTACACTAGTTGGCTTTTAAGATTGTTAGCCTCCTCTTTAGCAGCCTTTCTTAAATGGATTTCACTTTGAAGCAACTGGTTGACTTCAGCAATTTCCTCTGCAACAGATACTGGGCCCTGTGCACCATGAAGAAAATGGAGACAGACAGTGAAAGTGAATTATTCTACAGAGTTATCATGCAATTGGATTTTTCTGTTTTAAATCTTCTAACCAAAATCCACTTGAAACAGTTCTTTTCTGAAAGGGCCATCATACTTCCAATTGCATCTATAAAATATGGCATTCAACCTAGCTGGTTTATGCAAAAAAATCAATTCAAGTCATTTCCTTATTTTATCCATATTAGAAGGATAGCACACAAACCAAATACTCATGAACAAGATACGCTAAGCCGGTCCATAAATGGTTTAAATATCTTCTCCAACAGTAACAACACTTTTTGACACAAGATAGCTCATAAGAAATGAGAATACACACAAAGAATATAACGGGTGGGGAGCGTACCTCACATATCGTGGAACCATAACATGTACATGTAAAAGATGATAACATCAGCCCCTCGTCATGTACATGTAAAAGTTTCAGGACAACAGGATGTAGTCATACGATACACTCATACTCAAGATAAAGATTCAAAGATTAGCAAAGAGAATGTTCTTCTTTTCCATATGCAAATAAAATAGAACCGATATATTTCTACTTCTATATCTTACATGGAGCCACAATCCAAGAAACGGTACAAGCAGGCAAAAGAATGCAAGATGCATGATGTGGACTGCAAGGCTAATTTGAGTGTCATTACCACAAGTTAGCTCTATATAAATTGAATGAATCTGAATGAGGAATGAACACTTATGAAGGTTTCTAATTTCATGACTTTGTAGTCACACAAGCTATAAGGATAACTCTGCCCATATATGACCTTGGTGCAGTACTGAAACTCACTTGCCTAACACACAACTTTCATGAATCTGATCATCCAAGTTATTCCCAACTGTATGAAATTCTATACTGAGCAACACAAAACTAAAATGGTTGTGACACAACATACCTGAAATATAACATTTTCCATTAGCTTGGTTGTATATTTTCCATTAGCTTGTTTGTATAACTAAAATGGTTGTTCCATACCTAAAATGGTTGTATATTTTGGTCCATTTGAGGATGAGACTACCTGATTTTTGAGGTAGAGATCTAAGCATTATTACCAACCAAATGGAAACATTGACTCTTGCGAAGGGTTTAGCTGACACCATAAAAGAGAAGTGCGAACTTGAAAAGTTGATCCATGGCTTCATAAGTTGATAAAGCAGACTACATCTTCCTTTCTTTCTAATGGGTAGGAGAGAAGATTGCACCTTCATAAACTTGAGGCCATCAGCCGTGGAAAAATGGCTTTAACTTCAAGAAAATCATAGTCCATAGCTAGTTATTTAGACTCAATTTAAAACTTGAGCAAGTATGAACTAGACATGGCTCTAACTTTAAGAAAATCATAGTCCATATCTAAAAGGGAATTTAAATATTGATAGAAATGAAATAAATAGTTGCACTGTTATGATTGCAGAACTTATCAAAAATACATTAATTTTCAGAAGGAAAGCTACAGGCATTAGGGCATTTGGAAATGCCACCAAAGTTACCTTAGAAGCAAATCTGTTAATACCATGCCTAGCGACACTATATGTACTCCAAACTTGGATCGCTTGCACTCCTTCAAATGCTTAGAGTTGCCTTAGACCACACTTGGTCGAACCATAGCTACAAATTCAAAGAATATAAAGAACAAATTAAATATATATATCAGAATAAAGAAAAAGGATAGCTAACCAAGCTTAACCTCAAAGAATGCATCAATCTTTCTAATTGCATTACCCAAGCCACCCTGAAGGTTTTGAAGAACCTCACCTAAATGGGCCAAGAGAACTTGCAATCCACCCTGATGGCTTATAATTTTCATGTTTCAAAGACAGAGAATGCAATCATGCAAACCTTAGTTACATGAAAATCCAAATGTAAATTCACTCATTGTCACCATCATCATAATCATAGCCTTTTGGTCCCATATGTCTAATATTGGATCCCTAGTATATAACAATTAGAGGTAAATGAAGGTACAACATGCATAAAAGTTGAAAAGATGGTGGGAAGCTTAATGGTTACCAAAAATACACCACCGCAAAGGGGCTATCTGTTGGTCCCATAATTGTTGCTTGCCGAGTGGAACATGTCACCAGCAACACGACCTATAATCATATAAAATAACTAATTGAGAAAAGTTGAAAACCAACCATAAAAGACCTTAGAGCTAAATAGGAAGCCAAACCCAACTATAAATTAGAAACAACTAGAAAATGGACTGTGGAAGTAATTTCCAGCAGATCGCTAGTCTATTCAACTAGAAAGAGAAGACAAAAATAACTAGTGCTTGAGAAATTAGAGCAACTAATTCTCAGATTAAAACATGTTTGCTAGTCTATTCAACTAGAAAGAGAAGACAGAAATCGGTCTGGAACTAGGTAGGCCTTGACTGAGAAACCATTCAGGCGTTGACTTGAACCCAAGCTCAGCAAAAAAATAAAAAATAAAAAATTGAATCCACAAGTCTGATCCATGGTGAGACTAAAACACTTACATCACTGTGGGCTAAAAATGAAGCATATCCAAAGCTCAAATGGACCACACTACAGGAAAGTGTGTGAATTGAACATCTACCATTGAAAATTTCATGGAGGCCACAAAAGTTTTAGATCAATCCGATATTTGTGTTTTCATTTCATCCATGTCTTTGTGATATTACGAACAGGTTGGATGACAAATAAGCATCACTGTGGGCCATAGAAAGATTTCAATGGTGGAAACATTATTCTAAAGAGATTGTTTCTGTCAGGCATTTCATCAAACATGCAACAGGCATCGTCAAGCTAGACCATTGGATGTATCTAGAGGTCATGCAATTCCATGCAACGAGATCAAACCCATCAATTTGCTTGAAGATGGAGACATATGAATCTAGTATCAAACTTAAGAAAGAAAAAGATCTCCACTATCAAAATCATAGGAATTGCAAATGAAAACCGTAGGAAGAGAAGTCACAAAATTTACATTTAAAAAAGAACATTAATCTTCCAAACTGTAGGAATTGTACATGAAACAAAGAAAATCCATAAAAATCAACAGACCTTTGAGTATCCATCCGTATGAAAAGCTTTTCATACTCATGGAGAGATGCAGTACACTCGCCACTTGCACCTGCCACAACGAGTCCACGAACCGGAAGACGAGCGATGGCTTCCAGCTCGTCATCTAGAGAGGCATTCTCCAGTGAGTTCAACGACATTAGAGAAAAGAGGGAAATGGAAATGAGAAGAGGGAATTGGAATTAAATCCCTCTTCCGAAATGAGATGTTAGTTTCAAATCCGCAGGTTATGAGTTTTCCATAATTCAGCACATCAACTACATTAATAACTCTACATTTAAGGGACCATTTAATGGATGATTAAGATAGTTTTATATAGTAAAAAGTTTAAATATTAATCATTAATAACTAGACCCATTATTTAGATGGTCTGGATAACTCTATATCATTGCCACTATTATTAAGAATGAGTCACCACTATTTTACATTTAACACAAAACTCACACATTGTTTCTATACACCAAATAACGTCGCTTGCGCTTTAGATCTGGTATGGCTCTGTGGGCCCCACCATGATGCATGTCAAACATCTACTCCATCAGTTAGATTCAACATTTCATTGTGGGCCTAAGGATTAAAAATAAAATCAATATGTGACTTGTGTGGGCCACACCACATACAAAAGTTGAGAAGGTTTACCCTCCATTAAAACATTCATAATTATTTTTTGGGCCCACAGAGATGTGGTTCAAAAATCCAACCCATCCATTACATGTGTGCCACTTGGATGAGAGGTCATACCAAGTTTCAGATGCATCCAAATTTCAGGTGGGGCCCCACCAAGTACTTTTATATGTTTTAGGCATGTCTTCATATGATTTTAAATGGTATGGCCCACTTGAGTTCAGTATACTGCTGATTTTTGGGATATCCCATAATTTAAAGGGGACCCATCAAATGCACGGTGTTGATTTTTGACACACGTCATGGTGTGGCCCACACAGCTCGACCTCATGGGGGAGATCCCATGAGCTTGACGTATAGAACCTTATATATATATATATATAGGGAAAAGGTACTATGCGCTCGAGCGTAAAGCGGTCGTCCGTGAGGTCGAGCTGGTGTGGGCCCCACCGTGATTTCGTTCGAAAATCCACACCGTCCACCAGATGCTCCATTCCAGAGGAGGTCCACACGGCTGAAAATTAAGTCAATCCGTGACTTTTGTGGGCCACACCACGTACAGAAGTCGAGAGGGGCCGTGCACCATTGAAACATTCAAAACCATTTTTGGGGACCTTTCGAGACGTTTTTTGATGATCAACATCGTCCATCATGTGTGTCCCACTTGAATATAATTTTATACCAAGTTTCAGGTGGTATCCACAACTCATGTGGGGTCCACCAAGTGCATTTACATGTTTCTGCGTGTATACTTATGTTTGCCGATGGTATGGCCCACTTGAGTTACATGGACGGCTGATTTTGGGCCGTGTGGGCCCAACCTAGGCTCGCACATATGGTGGACGGTGTGGATCTTCGAATGACATCACGCTAGGGCCCACACAGCTCGACCTCATGGACGACCGCTTTACGCTCGGGCGCATAATACCTTTTCCCATATATATATATATATAGATATATATATATATATATATATATATATATCTATCTATATATATATATATATATATATATATATATATATATATATATAAACCTATGATGTATTTGTTATATCCACACCGTCCATCAATTTTGATATCATTTTAAGTCATGAGCCAAAGAATGAGACAAATAAAAATCTGTAGTGCACCCCGCCACAGAAAACAACGGGGAGGGTGATTCCCACCGTTCAAACTATCCTAAGGCCCATTGTAATGTTTATTTGAAATCCAACTGCTTCAAAAGTTTTTTTTTTTTTTTAAATGGTTGCCTTAAAATGATTGTTTGTGCTGGGGTCCATCATCTGTGCTGGGGTCCACTGGAGCTTTAGATTTAACTCATTCTTTGGACATTGCCCTTAAATGATCTCTCCAAATAGATGGACGGCATGGATTAAACACATACATCATGGTGGGGCCCATAGAGCACCAACCACCAGCCATTGGATGGTGTCAGGGGGAGTAACCGTTTTGTTCCCCTTATTTGTGGTGTGGTTCATTTAATTAATCTTTGGATATGAATCATTTTTTGGATAATTCTCTAAAATGATCTCGAAAAATGGATGAACAGTGTGGGTTAATCCCGAATTTTTGGTAAATCCAAAACTCAAGTGGACCATGCCACACAAAACAGTGTGGAATAATGATTTCCACCAATAATACCTTCCTTGGGCCCATAGTACTATTTATTTGACATCCAACATGTTCATAATATCAGAAAGATATATGAATGAAGAGAAAACACAAAAAAATATGAATTATTGTGGGCCAACTTTGTGGTTCATTTAATCTCTTTACTTGCCTCGCGTTTAGAAAGTACAGGAGATCATGGTGAGAGAATAATACTAGAAAATATTAATAAAAGAAATCGTATAAAATAACGTTCAAGGCTGTTTTCGTCTCAAAATTTTGAAAAAAAAAAGTCATAAAAAATGTTCAAGGTCATTTTTGTCTCAAAAATTTGAAAAAAAGAATCGTATAAAAAATGTTCAAGGCCATTTTCGTCTCAAAATTTTGAAAAAAAGAAATCGTATAAAAAAATGTTCAAGGCCATTTTCGTCTTAAAATTTTGAAAAGGTGTTCCATTTGTACGGAAGAAAAAACCGAATACTTAGAGCCTTTACTTGGCAGCAGACGAATGCACACAAAAAAAGACAAAATCTAGTAATAAATTATGTTAAGGAAGGAAAAGGCTCAATTAATTAACATCTAAGATAGTATAATCGTAGAAATTTTAGTTAAAGGTTAATCAATGGTCGATTCCACAAGATTAATAGCGAACGTTCAATCCACACTTTGTAGTCCACTTAAGCCTTCGACCCACCCCATTTTTTAGTTAATATCTTAAAATGATCTGAGAAAAGTGTTGAACGATATGGAGAAATTTAATCCATGACTTGGGTGGGCCAAGAGCTTAAAAATAAAGTCAATCTATGACTTGGGTGGGCCACACCTCACAATATAGTGGAGAGGTAAAAAATTCATAATCATATATTGGGCCTGCCTAAATGTGATTCACATATCCAACCCACTCATTATGTGTGTCTCACTTGGATGAGGGGTCAGACCAATTTTCAGCCGCATCCAAAACTCATGTGGGCCCCACCAAGTGCTTTTATATTTTTTAGGATGTCTTCACATAGTTTTAGATAGTATGGCCCACTTGAGTTTCGTATATAGATGATTTTTGAGATATCTCATAACCTAAAGGGGACACATCAAATCCACGGTGTTGATGTTCGACACACATCATGATGGGGCCCACAAAACTTAATAACATGAATTCTTAGGTTCTCACGAGGTCACTAAGTTGGGTCACAATTTTGACCAGAATATTTAGCCCATTTTACATGTATGGTCCGTTCACTCTATTTTATTGATCAATACCCTCCATTTGAGTAGTTACTCACCTCAATCAGTTTACATATGAAAAAGATATTAGGCATACAAGATTGATCACACAATTTCAGTGAAATTTGATTTAAACATCTGAAGTTATTTATTCATCAATCTGAACTAATTAGATTGTCCAAAAATGATTAAAGGTTTAACTAGTGGATGTGCCTAATAATTTAGTAATTTTATTTTTCACAGATAAATTTCATTGTCCATTTAAAAATAACATTCTTTTTTTCAAAATGTATATATTTTTACTCTTTTAACAAAATATCATTTTTATTATAAAATATTTCAAAAAAAAAATTTATAATACTAATTCTAAATTTTTATTTTCAAAATATCAAAAAATTTCTTATATTTTAATTTTTTTCTCAAAAATTTTAAAATGCTGATTTTTTTTTTCTTCAAAGGCATAATTTTGTTCTCAAAATTTTTCTGAAACTTTCTTAAAATTTTAACCTTTGATTTCAAAATTTGAGGGCAGGTGATTCAATTTAGGAGAAATTGGTGAATTTGATTTAAACATCTGAAGTTATTTACTCTTCAATCTGAACTGATTAATTTGTCCAAAAAGAGTTGATTAAAGGTTTAATTAGTGGATGTCCCTAATAATTTAGTAATTTTATTTTTCATAGATAAATTTCAATTTCCATTTAAAAATAACATTTTTTTTTCAAAATGTATATTTTTTTACTCTTTTAACAAAATATTGTTTTATTATAAAATATTTCAAAAAAAATTAAAATACAAATTTTGAATTTTTATTTTCAAAATCTCAAAAAATTTCTCATATTTTAAATTTATTTTCTCAAAAATTTCAAATTTCCGATTTTTTTCTTCAAAAGCATCATTTTGTTCTCAAAATTTTTCTCAAACAGTTAAAATTTCTGAACTTTTTAATATTCTTTTTCATATGATATTTTAAATCATTTAAATATTACCTTTCAATTATATATATAAAAAAACTTTTCAAGGCAGCGGGAAGATTTTCTAAGAGAAAAATACAACACTTATATTTTCTCTAACTTTCTTTTTAATTTTTTATATTTTCTTTTTCAAAATATCATTTTAGGTTCAATTTTGTTTAATTTTTTATATTTTCTTTTTCAAAATATCATTTTTTTATTGAAATCTTCTTCTTTTTTTCAAAATTATCAACATTATTCAAAGTTCTTAATTTTTTTTTTCAAAATCTAGATTATTATAAAATCACAATTTTTTTTTTCAAAATTTAAAATTTTCTTAAACATTGTTAATTATTTTTTTTTCGAAATTCATAATTTTTTGGTTGGGATGTGTTGACCATTATAGAGACAGTACCGTCTCTAATGTAGATGGTCTCAGATGACCGCTATAAGACGGTCAAAGACAGTCTCTAATTAAGACGGTCTTTGACGGTCTCAAATTAAGACGGCCAATGACTGTCTCTAATTGAGATGGTCCTTGACAGTCTTAGATTACCAGTAAAAGACGGCCAATGACCGTCTCTAATTGAGATGGTCCTTGACAATCTCATATTACCAGTAAGAGATGGCCAATGACCGTCTCTAATATGGACGGTCTTTGACCGTCTCAAAAGGCCGCATATAAGATGGTCAGAGACCGTCTCTTTTCCAGATGGTTGATGGCCATCTTTTTTCTGCAGTTAACGATGGTTTTTGACCGTCTTAAATAATTTATGGACGTTCACTTTTTTAAGGCAATATTAAGGACGGTCAAGAGCCGTCTAAAAGTTTAGAGACGGTTTACGGCCGTCTCTAAAGCGTCTTTAAACCAAGCAATTTTAGAGACGGTCCAGAACCATCTCTAAATCTGTCATTTTTTTTTTCATTTTTCACGTAGTGTCGTGAGCCGAATACGGTGGTATGGGACACTGATTCGAGCTGTTGGCCTACACTGATAAGGTGACGAGCCCTTTGCAGTGACCTCGAGCATACTCTGTGGCTATGTTGAGGCGACGAGCCTCCCGTAACAACTAGAGTATAAACTAGGCCTACACTGATCAGGTGACGAGCCCTTTGTAGTGACCTAGAACCGTAACTTCGTATGAGATTTACTAGGACTGACGACCCTAGAATGAATCATGATTTGGGTATTGATAAAAGCGAGGTACCTTAGTTTCCCAATCCTGTTGTATGAAAAGGATTAATAAGAACTTGATAATCACGCTCATGCACAGCACTGCATGTGCCGTTTGGTGTTGGGTAAAGCACTGAGGAAGTGGCTGACATGCACGACCTTTAGATGAATATCGCAGAGGGAGTACAGGCGAGGGCATACATCATTCTTGCATTAATCAGAGTATTTAGGGATGTTTGATTGTACTGCTTTATCATTACTACTTGACTGAATTAATAACATATTAACTTTTGCTTTATTATTCCATGAGTTGATCACTTACTCCCACGTTACGGGACGGTGTTGTACAACCAACTAGACTCTGTCTTAGCTGCAGGTGGTGGCAATGCTTATGAGGTAGAGTCGGACTTTTACGATGACAAGGAGGAGCTCTTCTATATGTAACTCTCTAACGGGTCTATGTAGACCTGGAGTTGCACTGACAGGGCTATAGGGTTTTGGATAGAGAACATTACATTTTCTTATTTGTATATTTTGGAACTAAACTTGTAATTATTTAACCTGGTGACAATCATACTCTGAGGGCTTACTATCACTTTTATACAGTTTATATACATATCACAGTCTTCCGCTTGTGTAATTTAAATTGCCTATGGAGTATGATATGCTGTTTTGGTATAATCCACATCATGTTTAAGGCACTAATACGGACAACATTTAATCATCATTATCTATGTTGCATAAGTGATGTGTTGGAACTCGAGAGTTGAGTCTATGCTCGACCCTCAATTTTCAGGGTGTTACAGTTTCGCGTGTCATGGTACACTTGAGTTTTGGATTTACTTATAAATTTGGGATCAACCCACACCATTCATCCATTCTTCGAGATCATTTTAGAGAATTACCTAAAAAATGAATCATATTCAAAGATTAAATGGACCACACCACAAATAAGGGGAACAAATTAGCTACTCCCCCTGACACCATCCAATGGCTAGTGGTTGGTGCTCTATGGCCGGGCCACACCATGATGTATGTGTTTAATCCATGTCGTCCATCTATTTTTAAAGATCATCTTATGGCATGAGACAAAAAATGAGGCATATTCCAATCTCAAATGGACCACATTACAGGTAATAGTGTTGAATGAGTGCAACTATTTAAAACATTTTGGGGGCCATAAAAATTTTGGATCAAGATGATTTTTGTTTTTCCCCTTCATCTAGGCATGTATGACCTAATAAACAGATTGGATGCCAAATAAACAGTACAGTGGGCCTTACGAGGATTTAAATGATGGATATCTAATCACTATTGTTTTCATGTGGTTTTGTCCGCCTGATATTTATATACCTCTCATTTTTGGGCCCCACCATGTAACATCTCGGGAAAAATCCGTACAAAAACCTGAGAAACACCTCAGGCAAAAATCCTTAAGGGTCGTGTTTTGTAGAAATTTAGGCAAAAAAATTAATTAAGTACTCACTGGATTAATCGATGGATTTAACTCTAACCACTATTTATACAAATGGCAAGGCCTAAAACCATCAAAATCGCTAACTTAGCACTACTTAGAAACCTAGGAAAAATCCCAAAAGCCTGTTGCTCTCGAGAGCACATTGAAACTTCGTATCGAACATGGACCGTGTGTTGAAAGTTTGATGACTGTGAAAATATAGGGTTTTGTCCACCTTACTAGGCTTGACAACCATCGCAGGAATCGAGCCCAGATAGTATCCAGAAATGCATAACTTCAGCCTTGAGTAAAGTGTGTGAGAAAACGCGAATACCTTTAGAAAATGTATTAAAACTTAAGTGAATTGGGTCATTCGCTCATGCATGAAATTGACGATTTCGGACTGTCAGTTTCTGACCAAACTTCACCCAGGGGAAAAGGAAATTTCCCGCACTTATTCGTATAACTGTGGCCCCGATCGAGTAAGTATGACCGTTGATTTGATACAGGTCTTTTGTAAAATCCCAGATTTTTACCAACTTGGAAATAGACGTCTTTAGGCAATGGGTCGATCATAACACCTTGGTAACTTCTTATAACTCAATCCCAAAGCCAAAAATCCCTTTTTAACCATTTCCCTTCGAAATCTCACCTTTCACTATCCAATCCTTAAAATATTTCTAAGCACATTCATAATACACACCAATCCTAGGGTATTAATGATGAAGAACAATACCGAAACTAAAACTTACCATAAGTAGTAAATAAATGGATACAATGGATTTTTGACCCTTAACCTTTTGTAATCTAACAAAATAAATAGGTTAGTTGGATAGATTAGTGTCTCTTACCCCAAAATTATATATTACATGTCAAAAAAACTCATTTCGGTTTGCAAATTGGACCCAAAAATGCCTCACACAGACACGAGGGCCAAACGACACAAATCGGGGGGACCGGAGGTGGGTCCCGCATGTATCCGACACCCACCGGGGGGAGGGGGACATCACCCCTAGGGTGAGCCACCACCCAGGGGTGTAGTGGGTGGCGAGGGCCTAGGTGGATCGGCGAGGCCTCGCCAAATTGTGGGCTTGGCAGGGCCGTAGCGGGCCAGCGGCCCGTTTTCGGCAGAAAAATTCTGTGATTTTTGTCAAACTTCAAAATATCATATCTCCCTCGTTATAACTCCGATTTAGGTGATTCAAAATCTAGATTAAAACTTGATAAGTCTAGTTTCGTATAAAAATAAGTAAAAAATATAATAAAAATTTTATTATAGTTAACTATAGGTCATTCTGAAGACTGTTAGGAATTAATTAGTTTGGACAACTGCCGCTTCTAGAATTTTTAGAATTTTTCTACAATACGAAATTTAATGAAATATAGTAAAGATCAATTAAACTTAATGATGAACTACTAAAAAAATAATTAAAATAATATACTAATTAAAAGTGCTAGAAAAGGGCATAGAACTGCCTTAGGACCATATTCTATCGTAATTAGGGCATAATTTAGTTAAGTACTAAACTGAATACTCAGTAGAATTAGCTTGAACCACTTTAAATACAAACTACAAGACCCAAAATAAGTAGAACCGCTAACGCTACGTTACCTAGAACCTTAAGATCAATCTCAAAACCCAGTTGCTCTCGGGAGCATCACGAAACTTCGTATCGGACTTGGACCGCACGTCGAAAGTCCAATAACCGCGAAACTAAACACTTATGACCGCCCTGCTGGACTTGACAACCATCTCAGAAATCAAATCCAGATAGTATCCAGAAATGCACAACTTGAGCCCGGAGCAAGTGTGTGAGAAACGCGAATATCTTTTGAAAACTACTCAAATTTAAGTGAATTGAGTCATTCACTTGCAGGCCAAATATAAGGATTCAGACCGTCAGAATCTAAGCCAATTACACCCTTAGATCAAGAGAAATTTCTAACACATGTCAGTGTACTTGTGGCCCTGATCGAATGTCGGTGACCGTTGAACTAAAACTGGTCCGCCATGGTCGATCTGTAAATCCGATCAGACCGAAAACTTAACTCAACTTAGATCCAATCCCAAGGAGCTTAAGTCTGACTGCACGCAAAAAAGGGGCCTCTAGAAGTACTCCGTTGGATCGAAACAGACGCCCTTTGGCTATAACCTAAGTATACATGGTCGTGGGGCCAGTCCGATCAGTTCTAGGCCTATATAAGGACCTTAAACCCTCACCCTCTCTTCACATGCGAATTTGCAACCCTAAAGAGAAAAGAGAAAAGGAAAGAAAAAGAAAGTGAGAGAGAGAGAGAGTTAGAGTTTGATCTAGGGTTTCTTCTCTGTCATTCCACGTGCTTAACTATCACATCGATTTCGCTATTCCGGCGATTCTGATCCCGTTCTTAGGTAAGAAATCCTAACCCTAACCTGTTCTAGAGTTCCAAATAGTGTAAGGGATAAAATAACTAACCTATTTCATATAGTAGGTTATCGTTGTGTCGTAGACACAGACTCGGTATACAAACTGAGTCTGTTACTCGTTTACTGGTGAAAGGTGCAGACTATAAATGTTTAGGTTATGGTTTTCAAGGCTTTCAATGTCAGTTAATGATTTATGACAAGCTTGAATGCTATCACATGCTTAGATAAGATGTTTTCCGTACTTTACACATACATATGAACTATGTTGAATATAGTGAAATCCATGTGTTTGTCGATATGCTTGATTGAATATAGAATTATGAATCATGCTTGCCATGATTATTTGTCATGAATATATGGCCATTATGCGTGTGACAACTACTTGTTGAAAGGATGTCACGCTCTAGACTCTGTAACTGGAATCACAAGGAACCCAATGGCCGGTTCTAGCCGTAACAGCCTCCATAGTACCCCATTCTCGGCTCCTGAGGCAGGTTCCGATCCTGGGATCCTAGAAGGAGGATTTTTTATAACAATATAATCATTACCAATACGAGCATATCCAAGATCACAACAAGTATATCTGAGAATAACAAAGGCACACTCGCAAAATCCACTATAAATTTGAACTTTTACAATCATCCATAAGGTCCAAAAGGACATACATGAGATAAAAGGAAAAGAGAGAAAGGTCAGCAACACTGGAGTCCTCAAATGCTCAGCTATACTCCATGCTCTACTACTATGTCGCCTACCTAGGGTATCCTGCATGCATCAATCATGCATAAGCTTATAGAGCTTAGAGGGTGGTGTAGGTGTGTGATAATGGTGTACAGAAGAGTAGTAGGAGATACAAGGAGAGAAGCATGGTCAATGAGGATATCACTAGCCTTACCCAGGCTTATCATGAATAAGATGCAATGAGTACTGGGTGCCATGCCAAGGCAATGCATGAAGGGGCTTATACAACCAATGCTAATGCAATGCAAGTAATGTCAGTGCTCATATCTAAACCACAAGTCATGTATATTTTTGATCATAAGAAAATCACTGGGGTCCATTACACTGCTGAATGACTACCGCTCTACAGACCCCGTACTGTTAAACAAGCGTAAGAGACCTCACTACCCGCCCGTGGATAGCCAATCACCAACAAGGCCTAAAGGTAGTGGACCCATTTACGAGCTGGTCAGACTCAGCCTAGCAATGCCTCCTCACATCAGGCAGGTAAGGCCACACCCCTATCCAACCGACTACACGATAGTGGGAGTCGTGGCCTAATGGTATAAGGCCCTCGTGCGCTCATATATTTCACCCGGTCACGGCGTTAGAGCAGATCCTTGGTACCATAGAAGTTTTGAAATTTTCACCCATGGACATCCTATGCACCCGGTATGCTCAACTAATATTTTCGGTGTCCACACATATGGCCATCCACGAATACCCCTGTGGAGGCAAGGCCCTGATGAAGTAAGGGCGGATATCCATAAGCTATGCAATGCCAGATGCATGAATCACACAATCACCTATGCATCAATCCCAAGCATCCACCTCTCGGAGAGATACCAACATGTCCTACATAATGACACAACCATGGCCAATCATACCTCAACCAAGCATGCATATGATGCGTATGGGAGTGGGCCATGAAGATGAATAGGGGTGCTAATGAGGTGAAGATGAACTCTCTACCTAACCATGAAGGATCTAGGTACTTAACCAATTCCTTATAAGGAATACAACCTCTAGTGGGGGTCCATATACCTGGGGTAGCCCACGAGACTAAGGAGAACAATGATATGGGCCTAAATAGATGAAACGAGCCTAGTAAGGATCTATGGTGGGCCTTTAACCATCCATAAAAGCCCATGGGCCTACCTTAGGGCCACCAATGTAGACATCCCACAATTGGTCCCCAAGAGGTAGCCCATCTCTAATTGATTATGGATCAAGGCCCAAGGCCCACACAACATTAGAAATAAGAAATAGGCAGCCATTACATACCACATACATTCATGTTGGGATTCAGAAAGGCGGCCCAAGGCCTATCCAAAACATGGGTCCAAGGGGAACACACATAGCCCAACCCATATATACCACTATGGGCCCATAGAGGAAAGGTTAGGGCCCAACATAAAGGCCACTAATCTCATATATTGTGGTGGCCTAGTGGGCAGCCCATTGCTCAAATCACATGGGCAAATGTCATGCTCTTAGTCAAGTAAGTTGGGCTTACAACCCGGTCCAAGTATAAAGTTGATTTGGTGGGCAACCAAGGGCCCATATACTTGTGTAGTCCGGCCCACTAATCCAACACAATAGTATGGTAAAAATGGCCCAAGAGTTCAATGGGCCTATCTGAAAAGTTCCAGCCCAATTGGGCCTAAAGAGTTCAACAACTAGCTACATTCATGGACCCAATTAAATCAACTGTGGTGGGCCTCAAAAGTGCATTTATTAAGCCCAACATTTAAGGAACTAAAGGTATAAATCATTACCTCTAAGATTCTTCATAATGTGTTGGGCCCCACTCCTCAAAATTTCAGCCCAAAGACCAAGCATAATTATGACATGTTGTTGTCTTAAATTTGGGCACTCCATTGGAGTGAGCCTAGGGCCTATAAAACTCTAGGAATTGAGGGCCAAGGTCTCTCATCATGCCTACAATAAGAGAAAACCCAAAAAGGTGGCCCACTATCAGAGGAGACATTTTTGCATATTGCTGGACTGCACAGCAGAAAATTCTGGCAAGCCAACCATCTTGGCCCATTCTTTTGGATGCCCAAATGGGGTCAGTTGGGGCTGAAATTTTACAGAGTGATACTTTCATAGGTGGGACACACCCCAAAAAAATTTTAGAATTTTTGGATATTCTTAAGTATTTTAATTAATTTAAATAAGACAGTCTGTCCAAAAATCGGACAGACCTAGACGTCCCAACGTGGTGGGCCAGTCCGGCCCTCGTCACGGAGTGCACAGGGGTTCATTGGCTATGAAAATTGGTAGATAGGTCCCACCATAGGTTTAAAATAACTCTACAAAATTTTAGAATTTTTAGACATTTAAAAATATTTTAATTTATTTAAAGAAATCAATCTATCCTGAAAATCGGACTGATTTGGATACCATATTGTAATGGGCCGGTCCAGCCACCACCATGGTGTGTAAAAGTGTCCATTGGCTCCAAAATTTTGTAGGTTGGTCCTACCATGAGTGGACCACCTTCTTGTAAATTTTTATAATTTTTAGACACCCAAAAGTATTTTAATAAATTTCGGAATTCCAACCTGTCCAGGGTGGAATGTTGCTGGAACAGTGTAGAAAATCCAGACTGTCCACCTCACTTGGACCACACCTTTGGGACCCCAACGAAGGTCAGATGGGGCTGAAATTTGATATGGTTGTAGGTGGGTCATAAGGCTACAAGAATTATATATTATTTTGACCCATAAATCAAGCCCCAAGGTGGCCCAAAAATCTGTCCAGGCAGATTTGGACAGCAACATGTAATAGAAATGATTAAAATATAAACATGATTTTTCATGGGATTTAACCCCAGGAATTTGTGTGGTGGATCACCCCAGTGGGCCCCAAAAATGTCCAGACCTTCTCCGTCATCAAATACCCCCTTGCATGTGTCCCATTTAGGTGGATTTTGGGGCAACATGTCTAAGGATGGACCGCTATGGGCGTCCAAGCTCCATGGTTGGTCTGGATTTTTGTTGGCCTACAAGGTGGGCCACACATGCAAAATCAAAATTCTATTATAAAGAAAATAAAATAAAAAAAAATAAAGAATCAGCCACAAGAGGAGGGGCTCCTCCACATTGAGGCCCTCCCCTTCATCAATCACACCATACATTCCTTCTATTCATATGTTACAAGAAAGATCCACCACATGCATGTTCTAGATTCAAGATCAATGGTTGGGATGCCATCCCAACCATGATTCTAGGGTCTAGATGACCTATCATGCTATGGAATCCAAGTAATCCTCCATGATGAGGGCCTATAGAGGGAAAACCCCATGCATGGACATGCATGCATCAAATAGGCCATTTGGCCACAACTAAGGGATGATGTAGGATCTCCACCATGGATTGGTGGGTCCTACACTTCCCACAAAAGGAGATCTAAGGATATGAAAATAGAAATCCTAATTCTTAGGAGTACACCCACCTTAGATTGCTCCAAACTTGGACCCCCTAGCTCCTAGTGCACCAAGGGATCCATATTAATGGGTGAGATTGGATTTAGATGGTTAGATGTTGGGGGATTAAGGAAGAAGGTGGCTAGAAAACTGAATGAAAATGGGATGGAGAAATGGAGGAAAATTGCTAGAGAAGAGAGAAGAGAGAGAAATGAGAGGGAAAGAGAGGAAAAAGCTTTTTAAGGGAAGTAATCATAACCTATGGTGATACAAACAATGTTTGCTAGGGTAGGTTAGGTGTGGGTAGTGTTTAGGGTGGGTAGTGTTTATTCCATGGGAATTGTAGTGGGTGTGGGTGGTGTGCATGGGAACTTGTGTCATGAGAGTGGTTCATATGCTTTTGTACAAAAAGTGGGCCACATGATGAAATGCTCACAACTTTTGATCTATAAGTCAGATGGACGCACAAGACACGTCGTTGAAACCGCAACGATGATATGAACGAGATGGCATAGGTCTCAGGTCGATCTGAGTCGAGTCTACGAGACTGAACTCAAGATGACTGCCAACACAATCTGAGGGTCGCGGGTCGCCGGAATTCCACCGGTAGGACCGCAAGACCATAATGAACAAGATGCATACTCATACACACACATGCACACATGGAAACTAGGGTCGGGTCTCACAAAGGATTTATCCTAATTCTTATTATCGCCAACATACGTTACATATGTTGTAGTGTGTAGTCTAAGTGTTTGTAAAAATGTCTAAATGGATATGGAATTTAGATTTGTGCTTGCCATGATTATTAACTATGAATATATGCTTATTGTGTATATGATAACCCCTTTATAAAAGGGCATGCCAGGACATGTGTTATAACTAGCCTAATACATGTAGGTTGGAATGTGTAGTCTAAGTGTTTGATAAATTACCTCAATGAGGATATACCTATGGAAATGCATGCACTGAGGGTGTGCGATAGGATTCTCAACTCCCTTGACTGTGGTTATAGTTTTCCTTTATGTATTCTATAATATTACTACATGATATATGGTTGAATGCCTATGTATGCTAACATGTATGCTATGTGTTTGTTAAAATGCTCAAATGAAACATATATTTAAGTTGGTTGCTACATGCTGTATGAGACTAGCACATATGTATTCCTATCTTACTTGAGTTGTGTTTGGGACTATGATATAGTCTAAGCATTCGGTAATAGATTCTAATCAGGTGGTTGAGGTTGTCTCGCCACACTGGACGTGTTCAATGAATACGAGCCATACTTTGGTTGTCGGCAGTGGTTAAGCCACACGGAGTGCTTACGCACTTCATGTCAATTAACTTGAGGTGCGCTCATACTAGTCGAGCTCATCAAGTAACTCGATTGACTCAATGTATGTTCACCATATATGGACGCTATTGCTTGAACCTAAGGTACCAAACTCACTAGTGAAAACCCTATTAACCTTGGTACCTCGATCCGCTAAGACTCATGAGCCGGACATGGTGGTATGGGACACCGTGGTCGAGCTATCGGCCTGCACTGGGGCGACGAGCCTCCCCGTAGTGTCCAGTGAGTAACATAGCCTTGTGAGCCGAATACGGTGGTATGAGACACTGTATTCGAGCTATCAGCCTACACTGATAAGGTGACGAGCCCTTTGTAGTGACCTCGAGCATACTTTGAGCCTACGTAGAGGCGATGAGCCTTTCCGTAGCAACTAGAGTATAAACTAGGCCTGCACTGCATTAAGGTGACGAGCCCTTTGTAGTGACCTAGAACTGCAACATCATATGGGATTTACTAGGACTGACAACCATAGAATGGATCATTGTTTGGGAAATGATATAAGGGAGGTACCTTAATTTCCCAATCCTGCTATATGAAAAGGACTAATAAGAACTTGGTAAGCACGCTCATGCACCACATTGCATGTGCCGTTTGGCGTTGGGTAGAGCACTGAGGAAGTGACTGACATGCGCGACCGTGAGATGAAGATCGCAGAGGGAGTGCAGACGAGGGCATGCATCATTTATACATACCATTCTTGCATTAACCAGAGTACTTAGGAATGCTTGTTGTATTGTCTTATCATTACTGCTTGACTAAATTGATAACATGTTAACCTTTGCTTTATAGTTCTACTGAGTTGATCACTCACTCCCACGTTACGGGACAGTATTGTACACACCAACCAGACCCTGTCTTAGCTGCAGGTGGAGGTGATGCCTATGAGGCGGTGCCGGATTACGAGGATGATGAGGAAGCATTCTCTTTCATGCAGTTTTCAGGCGGGTTCATATGAACGTGTCTTGATCGACGGGGATCTCTGGGATGTTGACTAGATGCCATCACACTTGCTATTCTGTCTTTTTGAAACATACTTATATATTCATTTTTGGTCTATTTTGGAAAGTATACATGTATATATTTAACCTGGTAACATGTTCACACTCTGGAGACTTACAACAGTTTATATATGTTATATATCCATCACAATTCTTCCGCTTGTGTAATTTATCTGTCTCTGGAGTATGATATGTTGTTTTGATGTAATCTCACTCATGTTTAATGCACTAACACGGAAAACATTTAATCATCATTATCTATGTTGCATAAGTGATGCGTTGGAACTCGGGAGTGGAGCTTATGCTTGACCCCCAATTTTCAGGGCATTACAAGTTAGTATCAGAGCATGATTTGGATTAAACTGGATCTAGGTTATGGTAACACGACACACACTGACGCACTCTGATTTAGGAAGGGAGCAATGAAATCTAGAAACCACATTAGTATTCCAAGTTTCATCGACGGGCGAGATTAACTACAGTAGTACAGCCCGTACGTTACCGAGACCATGTAAAATGATCTCACATCCCCACTCCTATTCACTCAAGCTTTTGTCTTCTTCTACATCTTGCACCCATCCACCACCATTACCCAAAAACTACTCCTTGCAACTCTCCACCTTCCTTATATCCCCCTCATTTGAGCACAAAACCCACATTTTTGTGTCTCATAACCTTCACAACCTCCAAATGTTGGGACATTTAGCGCCCGTTCGGCCAACTGCATTAGGTGAGTTTACGGTGGATGAAATTGTAAAAGTAACAATAAATGCATGTGTAAGGTATTGTCCCATGTTTTCCAATCCCTTGTTTGGAATGTATGCAATTAAAAGTAAATCCCGGGATTTCTTTTCAAATTACACTTGAAAATTCATCATCATGGGATTTAGAAATCCCACCTCACACTTTCCAACATAAGACTCATTTTTCAAAGCCTATAAAATTAATTTTAATCCCATCCCACCCTCCTTCCAAACATGTCATTCTCAATCCTGAGGTGGGATTAGCAATGCAGTCCCATTTAATACAACTTAAGACCACTGGCCAAATAGGCCCTTAGAGTTTTGGACCTAGAGTGGTGCTCCTAGATTTCGAAAGACCCGACAGTATGAAAAATCTAATAATTGATAACATGAACCCTAGGACCTCCTTAGCTGGTATGGTCATGTGTGAAGTGCTCGAGCGCAGTTAAATTTAAGTTCGGACAACTCAATTCCAATCAGACAACTTTTAACCCCAAGCAATAAAAACAATTTCTTATATTAGAAATGGTATAAAATCATCTAGAGTATGAGCGTAAACTTTAAAGTAGTACAAAATCATCTAGCCCATAAGCTATTGGATTACCGCTACCCCTAAAATTAAGATTAGGCTACTGGTTATACTAAGGGACGTAAAAGACTAATTATGCTAAGATATTTGAAAAAATAGACCTAGTAGTTGACTTGATTAGGTTGGAGTGAGACCTCATTCTTTCGTTGAATTCCCTTGATACTTATAGACTTCTTTCATAACTCTTAAGAAGGTTGTTTTGATTAAAAACTATTCACGCATAGGGAAAACTTATATATATCCCTTGGATTGAACGTTAGGTCAAATCAACACACCCCTTAGAATTACCTTCTCAAGGGCTGATTACAATTGGGAACACAGAGTAGAGAAACTATATATAAGCGAAATGTTCGCGGTTTGAATCGAATTCTCAAACCTAGTAGCTACCAATGAACTCAATGCTCTAATCAAGAAGAAGATCAGGATTAACTAGGATTAAGAACTGATACGACAAACTATCTGTCATAGCTAAGCAAAAGGTCCATGTATCCGACTCAGACCCACTACACAACTTTCCTTCCGTATTGGCCCGACCACTTACAACTAAAAGTTTATTATTTCATCTTTGAGAAGTGTTAAGAACATATAGCCAATAGAGATTTTCTCTTTAGGCTCAAGGAATTTTCCAAATGGGCAACAGACAGTTAGGAATTATGTCCCAAATCACATGCTATGTTGGCATACATATTGTGCATATGAACTTAGAAAGATAGCCTGCCTGTTAAGCTAGACATGATTAAATAAGGTAAGTCAGTTCCATGGTAAAAGTCCTCCTTTGGTAGGATTAGTCGTCTTGCCATCAACTCACACCCGTCCCTGAAATCAACCACAACCCCCATTGTTTTGTTCCTTTCTATAACCATAGGTACCAATGTTGCAGTACACATCAACGATGGAAGGAAGACCAATGTATTGAGAGGTCATTTCTCATTTCATGTCAAGGATAGGTTCTAAATTACACCTTACTCTTACATATGGATCAGGACATAGATTCTTAAGCCTTGAGAGTAGAAATTATTTTTAAGGGGGGTAGAACATTATGAGCCCAATCTAGTTGAGTCAAGCGATGCATCCATTGGATCAGAGTGGCGCAGCGGAAGCATGGTGGACCCATGCCCCACTGGCCTAAGATCGAAGGTAACTGATCCAGGTTATACCAACGGTTAGGTCCCTCAAAAGGAGCTGAGCCTTCCTTAGAATGTCAAGAATGAAGTTATTGAAGGAATCCAATTAGGGTTCAAGTATTAAACCAGTTCGTATTAAAGAATAGGCCTAATAAAGGGTACAAGATGAATTACAATAACCAAAGTCAATGTATCCACAAATATGCTTGTTGAATACGAACTCAATAAGTCTTAACCAATTTCGAGGATGAAATTATTTTTAAGGGAGTAGATTGTAACATCCCAGATTTTTACCAACTTAGAAATAGACGTCTTTAGGCAATGGGTCGATCATAACACCTTAGTAACTTATCATAAAACAATCCCAAAGCCAAAAATCCCTTTTTAACCCTTTTCCTTTGAAATCTCACCTTTCACCATCCTATCCTTAAAATTTTTCAAAGCACATTTATAATACACACCAATCCTAGGGTATAAATGATGAAGAACAATACTGAAACTAAAACTTACCATAAGTAGTAAATAAATGGATACAATGGGTTTTTAACCCTTAACCTTTTGGAATATAACAAAATAAATAGGTTAGTTGGATAGATTAGCATCTTTGACCCTAAAATCATATATTGCACGTTAAATAAACTCATTCTGGTTTGCAAATTGGACACGAAAATGCCTCACACGGACATGGGGGCCAAACGACACAAATCGGGGGACCCGAGGTGGGTCCCGCATGTATCCGACACCCCCTAGGGGGGGAGGACATTGCCCCTGGGGTGAGCCATCGCCCCAAGGTCCAGTGGGCGATGAGGGCCTCGCCGGATCGGTGAGGCCTCACCAAATTGCGGGCCGATGGCCCATTTTTGGCAGAAAAATTCTACGATTATTGTCAAACTTCAAAAATCATATCTCCCTCGTTATAACTCCAATTTAGGTAATCAAAAATCCAGATTAAATCTTAATAAGTCTAGTTTCGTATAAAAATAAGTAAAAATATAATAAAATTTTATTATAGTTAAATATAGGTCATTCTAACGACTGTTCAGAATTCATTAGTTTGGATAGCTGCCGCTTCTAGAATTTTTAGAATTTTTCTACAATACAAAATTTAATGAAATTTGGTAGAGATGAAGTAGACTTGATGATGAAATACTAAAAATATAATTAAAATAATATATTAATTAAAAGTGCCAGAAATGGGCGTAGAACTGCCCTAGGACCATATTCTGTCGTAATTAGGGCATAATATAGTTAAGTACTAAACTGAATACTCAGTAGAATTAGCTTGAACTACTTTAAATATGAACTACAAGACCTAAAACGAGTAGAACCACTAACGCTATGTTACCTAGAACCTTAGGATCAATCTCAAAACCCAGTTGCTCTCGGGAGCATCATGAAACTTTGTATTGGACCTGGATCGCACGTAGAAAGTCCGATAACCGCGAAACTAAATGCTTATGACCACCTTGCTGGACTTGACAACCATCTCGAAAATCAAATCCAGATAGTATCCAGAAATGCACAACTTGAGCTCGGAGCAAAGTGTGTGAGAAATACGAATATCTTTTGAAAACATACCCAGATTTAAGTGAATTGAGTCGTTCACTTGTAGGCCAAATATAAGGAGTTAGACCATTAGAATCTAACCCAATTACACCCTCAGATCAGGGAAAATTTCTAACACATGTCAGTGTACTTATGGTCCTGATCGGATGTCAGTGACCGTTGAACTGAAACTGGTCCGCCATGATCGATCTGTATATCCGATCGGATCGAAAACTTAACTCGACCTAGATCCAATGCCAGGGAGCTTAAGTCAGACCGCACGCAGAAAAGGGGCCTCTAGAAGTGCTCCGTTGGATCAAAACAGATGCCCTTTGGCTATAACCTAAGTATACCATGGCCCTGGGGCCATTTCGGTCAGTTTTGGGCCTATAAAAGGACCTTAAACCCTTACCCTCTCTTCACATACGAATTTGTAACCCTAAAGGGAAAATAGAAAAGGAAAGAAAGAGAAAGTGAGAGAGAGAGTTGGAGTTTAATGCAGGGTTTCTTCCCTGTCATTCCACATGCTTAACTATTGCATCGGTATCACTATTCCGGCGATTCTGATCCCGTTCTTAGGTAAGAAATCCTAACCCTAACCTGTTCTAGAGTTCCAAATAGTGTAAGGGATGAAATAGCTAACCTATTTCATATTGTAGGTTGTCGTTGTGCCGTAGACACAGACTCGGTATACAAACTGAGTCCGTTACTCGTTTACCGGCGAAAGGTGCAGATTATAAATGTTTAGGTTATGGTTTTCAAGGCTTTTAATGTCAGTTAATGATTTATGACTGGCTTGAATGCTATCACATGCTTAGATACAATGTTTCCCGCACTTTACACATACATAACTATGTTGAATATAGTGAAATCCATGTGTTTGTCGATATGCTTGATTGAATATGGAATTATGAATCAAGCTTGCCATGATTATTCGTTGTGAATATATGGCCATTATGTGTGTGACAACTACTTGTTGAAAGGATTTGTCCTAATTCCTATTATCGCCAACATACGTTACGTATGTTGTAGTGTGTAGTCTAAATGATTGTAAAAATGACTGAATGGATATGGAATTTAGATTTGTGCTTGCCATGATTATTAACTATGAATATATGCTCGTTGTGTATATGACAACCCTTTTGTAAAAGGGCGTGCCAGGATATGTGTTATAACTAGCCTAATACATGTAGGTTGGAATGTGTAGTCTAAGTGTTTAATAAATTGCCTCAATGAGGATATACCTGTGGAAATGCATGCACTGAGGGTGTGAGATAGGATTCTCAACTCCCTTAACTGTGGTTATAATTTTCCTTTATGTATTCTATAATATTACTACATGCTATATGGTTGAATGCCTATGTATGCTAACATGCATGCTATGTGTTTGTTGAAATGCTCAAATGAAACATATATTTAAGTTGGTTGCTACATGTTGTATAGGACTAGCACATATGTATTTCCATCTTACTTGAGTTATGTTTGGGACTATAATATAGTCCAAGCATTCAGTAATAGATTCTAATCAGGTGGCTGAGGTTGTCTTGCCACACGGGATGTGTTCAATGAATACGAGTCGTACTTTGGTTGTCGGCAGTGGTTAGGCCACAAGGAGTGCTTACGCACTTCATGTTGATTAACTCGAGGTGTGCTCGTACTAGTCGAGCTCATTAAGTAACCCGATTGACTCAGTGTATGTTCACCATGTATGGACGCTATTGCTTGAACCTAAGGTACCAAACTCACTAGTGAAAACTCCGTTAACCTTGGTACCTTGATCTGCTAAGACTCATGAGCCAGACATGGTGGTATGGGACAACGTGGTCGAGCTGTCGGCCTGCGCTGGGGTGACGAGTCTCCCCGTAGTGTCCAGTGAGCAATATAGCCTCGTGAGCCGAATACAGTGGTATGGGACACTGTATTCAAACTGTCGGCCTATGCTGATAAGGTGACGAGCCCTTTGTAGTGACCTCGAGCATATTCTGAGCCTGCGTAGAGGCGATAAGCCTTTCCATAGCAACTAGAGTATAAAGTAGGCCTGCACTGCATCGAAGTGACGAGCCCTTTACAGTGACCTAGAACCGTAACATTGTATGGGATTTATTAGGACTGACGACCCTAGAATGGATCATCGTTTGGGAAATAATATAAGGGAGGTACCTTAGTTTTCCAACCCTGCTATATGAAAAGGACTAATAAGAACTTAGTAAGCACGCTCATGCACCGCATTGCATGTGCCGTTTGGCGTTGGGTAGAGCACTGAGGAATTGACTGACATGCGCGACCGTGAGATGAAGATCGCAGAGGGAGTGCAAGCGAGGGCATGTATTATTTATACATACCATTCTTGCATTAACCAGAGTACTTAGGAATGCTTGTTATATTACCTTATCATTATTGCTTGACTAAATTGATAACATGTTAACCTTTGCTTTATAATTTCACTGAGTTGATCACTCACTCCCACGTTACGGGACGGTATTGTACACACCAACCAGACCCTGTCTTAGTTGCAGGTGGAGGCGATGCCTATGAGGCGGTGTCGGACTACGAGGATGACGAGGAAGCATTCTTTTTCATGCAGTTTTCGGGCGGGTTCATATGAGCTGTGTCTTGGTCGACGGGGATCTCTGGGATGTTGACTAGATGCCATCACACTTGCTATTCTGTCTTTTTGAAACACACCTATATATTCATTTTTGGTCCATTTTGGAAAGTATACATTTATATATTTAACTTGGTAACATGTTCACACTCTGGAGACTTACAACAGTTTATATATATTATATATCTATCACACTTCTTCCGCTTGCGTAATTTAACTGTCTCTGGAGTATGATATGCTATTTTGGTGTAATCCCACTCATGTTTAATGCACTAACATGGACAACATTTAATCATCATTATCTATGTTGCATAAGTGATGCGTTGAAACTCGTGAGTGGAGCTTATGCTCGACCCCCGATTTTCAGGGTGTTACATCTTTCACAATCGATCAGCCCATCCGATCACACCACAAACATAGTCTTAGCATAAATCCATTGTCAGGGATCTTACCCTGTGGCGTAGGAGAGTATTGGGCCTCCCCGTGAGCCCCGTTTGTCAAAAATAGTCGCCCAAAGGATGCAACGTATATATATAGTGGCCCTGAGGCCATTTGCATTACTTCTGAGCCTATATAAAGCCCTTATTTCACCCCATTTCACTCCCATACGAATTTTCTCCAAACCCTAAGGGAGAGAGAGAGAGAGAGAGAAAAGAAGAGGAAAGAGGAGGGAGAGAAGTGAGGTTCAAGGAGATTGTTACAGGAATCTTCCCACACGACTCTACGTGCTAGATCGCTGCTTCTTTTTGCTATCTGACCTATTTTGGCTATGAATTTGGGTAAGAAACCCTAACCCTAATCTTGTTGTAGAGATCCAGGTTGGTAGTTTGTTAAGCTACATAACCTATTATGTCGTGTAGGTGTTTAACATCTCATTTTCGGAAACGTACAATCTGAACCGGGTCTGATTCGAGTATTTCGATGAAAGGTGCAGACTATAAATGTTTAGGTTATGGTTTTCAATGCTTTCAATGTCAGCTAATGGTTTATGTCTAATATGATTGTTGCCATGTTGTCTTAGATACACCGATTTCTATATAAAATACATGTATAAACTATTTTGGGAAAAATATGCATTCCATGTGTTTGTTGAAATGTTTAAAAGAGCATTTGAATATGATTTGTGCTTTCCATGATTTATGAACTAGGGTTAATCATTGACATATGTAAGTTAACCTCTCCATATAAGGAATCACTAAAATATGTGTTGTAACAAACCTAGCCTATGTATTTGGTAAAGTATAGTCTAAGTGGTTGTTAAATTGTCTGAATGAGAAACTGTTGGTGATTTGTACTTATTACAAGATTAAGATAGTATTTTGCATTACCCTGTATGTATGTCTAATTTATTTCATGGAATCATATTTGCCTCTACGCAATTTATAGATTAAATTAAAGTGTTAGTTAACATGTTCAAAGTGTTTGATAAAATGCTCAAATGAAGTATTTACTTGGATTGTTTGTCAAATGCTGAAATGATTATCACATGTATTTATTTACTACCTCTAAGGAAGATTGGGGCTACAACGTAGCCCAGGCAATCCGTAACAATCCCTGTTCAGGTGGCCAAATTAATCGCGTCACATTACAAAATTTTGACGAATCCAGGTCGCACGAGGATTGTCGACAGTAGTTAGGCCACACATGGTGCTTATTCACTCCATGTCGATTAAATCGGCGTGTGCCTGTACCAATCGAACTTCCCTAACAAACCAATTGGCCTATTGTATGTTCACCATGTATGGATGCCACTGCTTGAATCTAAGATACCCCCACCAGTGTAAAAGCCCATTTTAACCATGGTACCATAATCTACTAAGACTCATGAACCAGGCATGGTGGTATGGGACAACGTGGTCAAGCTGTAGGCCTACGCTGCGGTGACGAGCCTCCTCGTAGTGACTAGTGAGTAACCCAAACTCATGAGCTGGGTAAGGTAGTATGGGACACCGTGTTCGAGCTATCGGCCTACGCTAAGGTGATAAGCCTCTCGTAGTGACCTCGAGTATAAACCTTTGAATTTACCTATCGACTGCTTTTCATTAGGGGCGATGCCCTACAACTTGCCTATCATATGTGCTTAACTAGGATTGACGACCCTAAATGGATCCCTCGGTTCGGGCAAATGATATAAAGGGAGGTACCTTAGCTTCCCGAACCTGCTGTATGAATAAGTTTAACTAAGTACTCTACTAACATTACCATACATCGCACTGCATTAGTTAGGAGGTGCGTTTGGCGAGGAAGGGCACTTGAGGGAGGTTGGCATGCGCGAATTAGGTTGACAGAGTCGCTTGTGAGGGAGTTTGTGTGAGGGCATACATCATTACTTGCACACCATTCCTACATTAATAAGAGTAGTTAGGAAGTCATTCTTGTATTGCTTTATCATTACTGCTTGATTGACTTGATAACATGTTAACCTTTGCCTTATAGTACCACTGAGTTGATCACTCACTTTCACCCTGGGATGGTGTTTTAAAACACCAACCAGACTATGGTTTAGATGTAGGTGCAGATGATATTTGTGCCATGGAGCAGGATTTCATGGATGAGGATGAAGAATTCTCCTATTTTTAATTATCAGGCAGGTCGATGTAGACTTCATGCTGATACGCAGGGACACTGGGATTATTGGCTTAGTTGAACACTTTACATTTCCCCATTTTGTATATTTTGAAACAATACTAGTACATGTTCAGCCTGGATACATACTCATACACTGGAGTTGATAAAATACACATATATTTTGATATATACATTTCAATCTTCCACTTACTTAATTTTAATTATATCCGGAGTATGATATGCTATTTTAGTATAATCTCACTCATGTTTGACTCATTAATATGGACGTAATATGAACATCATTATCCATGTTACATAAGTGATGTGTCGGATCTCGGGAGTAGAGCTTTGCTCGACCTTCGAAATCCAAGGCATTACACACCATGATGTATGTTTTATATCCACACCTTCCATCCATTTAGAGAGATCATTTTAGGGCAATATCCAAAGAACGAGTTAAATCCAAAGCTCCAGTGGACCCCAGCACAAAAAACAATGGGACAATGATGCCCACCATTAAAAACTTCTATAGGCAACAAAAGTTTTATATCAAGATGAGTTTGTGTTTTCCCTTATTTAATGTATTTTTTAACTTTTGAATAGGTTGGATTTCAAATAAACATTACGATGGGCCTTAATATAGTTTCAACGGTGGGAATCACTCTCCCCACTGTTTTTTGTAGTGGGGTCCACTACAAATTTATATCTGCCTCATTCTCTGGCTCATGACTTAAAATGATATCTCGAAATGGATGGATGGTGTGGATATAACAAATACATCATAGTGGGGCCTACAGAAAATGGTGACATCAGTCCAAGAGAGCCTACTCGTTGCAGCGACTCGCAAAACGCCACTCATGGCAAAGGCACATCCGTTAGAAGTTTTATGGGGCCCACCACAATTTTTGTATTTAATCTAAGCCGTCCATCCATTTTGATATTAATTTTAATACATTAGCCCCAAAAAGTAGGTAAATTGAAACCTCAAGTGGACCACACCATGGGAAACAATAGAGATTTAGTGCCTTTTGTTGATTTCTGGTGTGGTCCATGTGAGCCTTCTATTTTCCAAATTTTTTGGGATAAAGTCCTAAAAAAATTAGTTGAATTTAATGGATGGCATAGATAAATGACATATATTAGGGTGGGGCCACACGTAGCCCCTAACACATCACCGTTCATCTCAAGTGGGCGTCCGTGTGCACAAAAAACACCCAATTTCATTCTCGCACCCACAATTCATTCCAGTGCCACAAAAATAGCCCACTCGCTCCTTTCTCTCATCTTATCCCCACTTCTCTCTCTCTCTCTCTCTCTCTCTCAATCTCTCTCCATCTTAACTCCCCATCTCTCTCAATCTCTCCATCTCGACTCGACAAAAACAAAATTTGCCCCATCCTCAACTCTCCATCTCTCTCCCTACCCATCCTCATTTGGCCGAGCGATTGTCCAAGGCCCTCCCTATCCACACACCACCTTCATTCCTCTCTCAATCACGACCTCCCCTTCTCTCTCTCTCTCTCTCTCTCTCTCTCTCTCTCTCTCTCTCTCTCTCGATTGAAGCTCGATTGAATTAGATTTACGAACACGAGGTATTTCTCTCTCTCTCTCTCTATCTCTCCCTCCCTCTCTCTCAATCTCTCTTAATCTCAATGTTGATTTATGAATTTGGGGATTTAGTAATTTGCGAATTTCCAATTCAAATGTGGACCCTCATTTAGGGATTTGGGGATTTTAGGGCTTACAGATTTGAATGTGGACCTTGAATTTGGGTTTTTCTGATTTTATAAATTGGGGATTTGGGGATTTTAGTATTTTGGGAACTTGAGAATTTTAAAATTAGGGATTTCACCTTCCAGATTTGAAAGAGTGATTTTGGTCTCAAGTTGTGCAGTTTAGATTCACTCAAAGATGCC
The DNA here is from genome assembly GCA_030180095.1 of Magnolia changhungtana. Classification (NCBI taxonomy): domain Eukaryota; kingdom Viridiplantae; phylum Streptophyta; class Magnoliopsida; order Magnoliales; family Magnoliaceae; genus Magnolia; species Magnolia changhungtana. The sequence continues at coordinate 6,499,929 of JASAUF010000459.1, forward strand.
CCATGCATGTGTTTTATGCAAGAATGTTGGCGATCGTAGGCACCAGTTTTTTTTTGGATGGCGATCGTAATTTACGAGCTTGGGTTGTCAAGGTGATTACGAAATTAGATTCTTGCTATTCTTTTTAAGTAGGATTTATCAAGCTGCCATTCCTGCTAATTTCGTGTTGCAAAAGCATAGGTCATGTTGGATTTCAATCTTCTGTCATTTAGATTGAGTTATATAATAAAGTATTCTTCATGTATAAAATAGTTCACTAAAATATACTAACACCATTTAAATTACTTGGTGCTTTCATAGGATTAGGGACTTCATTGAATGGGCTTAGTGTCTTTTACTTGACTTGGTCTCCAGATATATCCCCTCAGATAACAATGAGATATTTAACATAATGAATCTCCTTGAAGACCGCCGTGATTAGGCCGCTTTAGAAGCCCGCTTGGCTAAGATTGAAGAGAACAAGGCCCACTTAAAATAGAAGCTCAAGGAGAACCAAGCCTACCTGAAAAAGAAGTTCAAGAAGATGTCGCGTACCCTAAAGGCCCTCCTGTGTTGTATGCAGGATAAGAGGGCGCCACCACCTTCGCCAGAGTCAGAGGACTAGCTACGAGTTGTCGTTGTTTTCATATTTTCTTTGTTTCGTGTTTTCTTTGTAATAGCCTTGGTTGGCTTAGTTAGATGTTAGAGTAATTAGTGTTAAAACTTCTCATTAAATTAGCTCACATGCATTCTCTGTCATAATTCATGTAATACTACATTTCATGTATTGTGCCAAATTTTGGTTAATGAAATGCATAAAGCTCTTTTGGTTGGAACTGTGTAGAATGTTTGGACAAATGGGTAATATTATCCTAATCTTACACACGTTTCACCTTATGTTGCATATAGGGAATGCCTCCTAAAAATACTCGGAACATAACACGTCTCACACTTGGCGGATCGATTGACGAGGCACCTCCCTTGAGTGATAGCCATACTGACCCCAGTTTGGGCCCGGATATTGAGACAATGCCAGATTCATAGCCGACCATTGGCCCTACAAATGGGCCAACACTGAATGCACCACCAGTTCTAGGACAGAACCGTGTGTCTACATCGATGCCACATATGCCTCAGGCGGCTTCTCCTCCTGATAAGTTGGAGCAGATGATGCTCCTAATGCAGCAATAGCAACAAGTTTTGGCTACGATCACGGGGGCTATTGTCCAAAACATGAATATGGTCCCGCCTGTACCGCCCATGCAGCCTACGAAACTATGACTACGAGTGGCTTATTTGAGCACTTTCAATGCCTTCGCCCTCCCACTTTTGCAGGTACTCACAGACCCGAGGAGGCTGAGTATTAGTTAGACCGCATTTTCAAAACGTTGAGGCCGTTGCATTGTACTGAGGCAGAGCAGCTTGAACTAGTCACCTACATGATGGAGAAGGAAGCCAGCCTATGGTGAGATAGTGTACTGCGAACTGTTCCAACAGAATATGTATGGACCTGGGACAAATTTGAAGTACGCTTTCATGAGAAGTATTTCCCCCTCCGTACCATAATGAAAAGGAGGGAGAATTTCTCCGCCTCCGACAGGGAGGAATGACTGTGATAGAGTACGAGAACTGTTTCATGGAGCTGACAAGATATGCTCCTTTAATTTTGGCAAACCAGCCGATGAGAATGCGGCATTTTTTTAAAGGACTAAGACCTAATATCCACACCAAGATGTGCTGCGCTAGCATACCCAACTATGCTAAGCTAGTGAGCATGTCCCTGCGAGCTGAGCAAGATGGTGAGAGAGTGTCCCAGACATGCATGCTAGTGGGCCCAAGGCCTAGGCCTGAATTTCCAAGCTGACCGTTTCTCGACAAGAGGTCAAGTATGAACTCGCCTCCTGGGCCAATGGCTCCCCCGACTCAACAGAGGCGATCAAATCTTTAGTGCACTTCTACAAGAAAGTGGGCCACACTTAGACTTATTATTTTACTAAGATGAGGGACAATGGCTTCACACCACCTCAGAGGGACAACTGCCAGCCACCACATGTTATATCAGCTCCACCCTTGCGATCTGCACCGCCAGAACAGCCCTTCAATCGACCTCCTACACCCCGAAATGGGCCTCCTCAACGACCTATGGCAGCGCATCCAAATTGTCCGCAACAAGCGTGTGTACATGCTCTCGCCGCTGAAGCATCTGAGTCTGCTATTACAGTACCGTAGGCATTTGAAGTTACCGCCCACATCCAAGGTACACCAGTATTTCTATTAGTGGACACTGGGTCCACTGTCTCCATGATTGCATGCACTACTGTCAAGCGATTAAGGCTAAACACTACCCCTATGGTTGGGGTGAGAGTCATCGCAGCAGCAGGAACCTTCTCTGATGCCACCAAGTTGTGTGAGAATTGCCCGATAGACTTAAGAAGCAGAATGGTGTGTGTTGATCTGATCGTCACCGCCCTATACCATTTCGACGTCATCCTCGACATGGATTGGCTCACCAAAATGAAGGTAGAGATCGACTGCGATACCAAATTGGTGACAGCCCATAGACCGGAGGGCATGACCTTCACTTTTCTCGTTTAGGTCAGTTGGCCCTATCGCATCAGCTATTATATTTCCCTGGTAGAGAACTATGATCGTCCGACCCTTGGGGGCACGGTAGTAGTCCAAGATTTCATGGACGTGTTCAGAGCGATCCCTGGACTACCTCCTCAGTGCGAGATCAATTTTACCATCGACCTAGTGTCGGGTGTGAACCTATTTCCTTACCGACGTATCGCATGCCTCATTATGAAATGGAGGAATTAAGGAGACAGATTGATGACCTGTTGGATTCAAGTTTCATACAACCGAGCGTATCTCCTTGGAGAGCACTTGTGTTGTTTGTAAAGAAGAAAGACAGATCGCTGTGATTGTGTATTGATTATCGCAGACTAAATCACATCACCGTCAAGAACAAGTATCCTTTACCCAGGATAGATGACCTGTTCGACCAATTGAAAGGGGCACAATATTTCTCAAAAATCGACCTACAGTCTGGGTATCATCAGTTGCGTGTCAGAAATGAAGACGTGTAAAAAACAGCATTCAGAATCAGTTTTGGGCACTACGAGTTCCTCGTGATGCCATTTGGGCTTACAAATGCATCGGCATTGTTCATAGACCTCATGAACCTGGTGTTTCGGTTGTATCTATACCGATTCATCATCGTGTTTATGGATGACATTTTGATATACTCAAAGCATCGAGAGAATCACGAAGAACACCTGCGAGTAGTCTTTGATACTCTTAGGAAGAATCAGTTATTTGCTCAGTACCGAAAATACGACTTCTAGAAGGAAGAAGTCAAGTTTCTGGGGCACGTGGTGTCCAAGGAAGGAATTGTCGTAGACCTGGCCAAGGTGACCGCGATGCAGGACTGGGAGCAGCCCAGTTCCGTTACAGAAGTGAGGAGTTTCCTCAGACTCGCCGGCTATTATCGCCGATTCATTAGAGACTTCTCCAAGATAGCCCGGCCATTATCTCAGCTCACCCGGAAAGATCTTAAGTTTACTTGGAACGAGAAAGTAGAAGCAGCCTTTTAGGAATTAAAAGACAAGCTGACGTCTGCACCCTTGCTAGTACTGTCAGAGCAAGGGGTCAAATATACTATATACACCGATGCCTCTCGTGTTGGTTTAGGTTGTGTACTTATGCAAAAAAGATAGAGTGATTGCCTATGCATAGCGACAGTTGAGGAAACACAAAGAAAACTACCCCATGCACAACCCGGAATTAGCAGCATTCACCTTCGCATTAAAGCTCTAGAGACATTACCTCTACGGAGAGAAGTTTGAGCTTTTTTGCGACCACAAAAGCCTCAAGTACATCTTTGCTCAGAGAAACCTGAACATGAGGCAACAACGTTGGATGGAAACCTTAAAAGACTTCAAGTTTGAGGTCTCCTACCATCCTGGCAAGGCCAACCTGGTGGCCGATGCGTTGAGCCGCAAGAAGACAATAGAATTTGTAGCTCCGCTGATGATAGAAGAGTGGAATATGGTAGAGTTTGTGCGAGATTTTGAATAGAAGCTAACAGTGGAGGAGCCATTTGAGAGCATCGCACACATCCATGTACAGCCACTTATTGATGACCGAATCATTGTGGCTTGGAAGGAAGATGAACAGTTGGTGAAGATGAGAGAACGATCAAGTGATAGTGAAGAATCTGAATAGAGAATTGGTTCGGATGGGGGTTTACGATATCATGGCTGCTTATGCATCCCAAACCGTCATGACTTGAAGAGAGAAGTTTTAGAGGCCGCTCACAATTCAAAGTCAGCAATGCATCCTGGTAGTACAAAAATGTATTGAGATGTAAAACGTTCGTACTAATGGGATAACATGAAAGCTCAAATAGTTGACTTCATGTCACGATGCCTCACGTGTCAGCAGGTTAAGGTTGAGCATTGCCTACCCCTTGGTTTACTTCAGCCCATGCCCATAGCTGAATGGAAGTGGAATTTCATATCCATGGATTTCATTTCTGGGTTACCCAAGACAAGAAAGGTGCACGACTCCATTTGGGTGATCATGGACCGATTGACGAAATCGGCTCATTTCCTCCCGATTAGAGTTTCAAACTCAGCAGACGATTTAGCCAAGCTGTACATCAAGGAGATAGTATGGCTGCAAAGGGTCCTAATGGAGATTGTGTCGGAACGAGACATGCGATTCACGTCCATTTTCTGGACTCGAATTCAAGAAGCAATGGGAATGTAACTGAAGTTTAGTACCGCATTCCACCCACAGACTGATGGGTAGATGGAACGGGTAAATTAAATACTTGAAGACATGTTACGAGCGTGCGTGCTTGATTTCAAGGACAGTTGGGATGACTGTCTCCCTTATGACGAGTTTGCTTATAACAACATGTAATGCCCTGAAAATTGGGGGACGCATATATACTCGACTCCCGAGTTTCCGGAGTCACTTATCATACATTTTATGGTTTTATGATTAGTCAAATTAATTGCGCAGTTTGGAACAACCTAGAACATGAAGAAATCACCACCGCATACCAACTGAAATTGGGAGAGACCCAAGGCATATGCATACATATATACATGTCCAAAAGAATAAAGGGGCGCACGTAGCGTCACCCAACAAAATTGCAAAAATAATATCAAGTCCAAAAGAATAGGGCTGAGCCCTCAGCTCAGCGACCCCATGATTCATCTACGGGTTCGATGCAGCTCCGCCCATCAACTGAAAATAGGAGCACTCCTCCTCATCCAGACTCACGCTGCCAGGCTCCTCCTGATCATCGCCACCTGCATTTATGAAAGCGTCTGGTTGGTGTTTTAAAACACCGTCCCAGAGTGGGAGTGAGTGATTAACTCAGTGTGAACTATTAACCTTAAGTTATAACAAGCATCAATTATAATATGGATATAATGAAAAGCAGTCAATCAACAACACCTACAACTCTTATTAAGTGCTCATGCAATGCGATGATATGATGCATGCTCTCGCCTCAACGCTCCCTCGAGTGACTCCATCTAACGATCGCATATGGCAACACTCCCTCAGAGCGACCTCGACTGCCAAGTCGCCACCCTAACCAATGCGATGCAATACGAACGTGTTAGCCAAGTTATTAGTTAAGTTCATTCATCCAGCAGGTTGGGGATTCTGATTCACCCTACATGTCACTGCCCTAAGCTAGTTGCGAGACCAAGGCCCCATCAACACGTGAGGCCGAGTTCCCGCGGTCCGTGATCCCGTCGGGGTCTTCATTCCCGACTCCAAGCACATGAGGAGTGCCGATAGGGAAGGGATTGCTCGCGGTCACTATGGGGAGGCGCGGTACCCCAGCGTAGGCCGACAGCTCGGACACAGTGTCCCATTCCACCATGCCCAGATCACGAGACTGTGGACCAATTGTAATCTAGTTATCAATGGGCCACAACGGTTGTAGGGTGCATCAGGTTCTATACATATGTGGGCGAACATGGTTAACAAACAGGGTTGATCAGGCAATAGGCTTGTCCGCACAAATCAGGCGAGCATGAGACGAATGACCTCGGGCACAAGGGTCTCATGTAGTCAAACTACAGCCACCCGAACACTCCCACCCAATTCGCGGGTCTAGCCCTAGCATAATCCTACCGATGGGACTACCCTCTCTCGTCAGGTTCCTGACCTTCCCAAGAGAGTGAAAAGGGGATCTACAGCATGCCCACTACTCATATTATCAACTAGTTCATCCATATCATATTCTCATGCATCTTAACCATACAAAACAAATACCTCTAACAAGCAAGCAAGTATCATCATGAAATTAAGGTGCATGTGAGTGTATGGGTTGTGTGAGGAAGTTAAACACTTCTTCTATCTTGAGGAATCATGAGCATAACGGCAAATAATCACACACACAATAAAGCACCACATATGAGAGAAATGAATCGACAACCACAAGCATGTTATCATCGACCATAATATCATGTGAAAGGCAAGATCTATATCACATTTGAGAGTTAAACATGCACAATCTAACAATTCCAACAAACATGAAATCCCTAGGGTTTTCTCTAGAATTTCAAATATGACATCCAAGCACTCAAAATCATTAAACCCACACTAAAATTAGTGCTAGGCCACCTAAGAGCAATAGTCTGCACCTATGGATCGTTGGCGACTCGAAAAATGTCCTAGGAAAGAGGCTTTCGAGACGACCAACTGGAATCCCTAAACTAAACTCTTGCATGTTAGCTTTTGAAGCCAATATCTCCTTTATACATGGATTTTCAAGCATGAGAGGTGAAGGATCTTACCTAGACGGCCCATGGACGATTGTTGAGGTTTGGGCGAAGAGTTTCCCTTGGGAAATTATTAGCGTGTTGAAGGGTCGATCCCCTCGGGCCCCAACTCGATTTAGGGTCCACCACAACTCACCCTCACCCCCTCTTTACTCTCCTTGGACGTTGGAGATGTTAGAAGTCAAGAGGGAGAGGGATTCGGTTGTTGGGAATTGAAGGAAGTTATGAGGGAGAGAGATGTATTGTGGATGGGTGGAGTTATGAGGGAGAAAGATTGATTATGGGAGATTGAAGGAAGTTATGAGGGAGAAAGGGCTTGTTTTTGGAGAAGGGAGAAGGGTTATGAGAAAGAGGGCATTAGGGCTTTATTCCCTAGACTTGCCCCCCTTGGCCCCAAGCTTCCAAAATTTCCAAAATAGACATATGGGACTCCTATTGGTATTGGGGTGGCCCTAACGCCCCTCTGGCCACCAAATTCGACGTGTAGTTGTCTAATGGCCCGGCTAAGGTCCATGCAAAAATTGAGGATGAACGGATGAACGGATATATGATCTGAGCAGCCACTTTTGTCCCATAAATGGCCCTATGGGGGCCGATCTGGTGATTGGGACAGTTCTGCCGACCCTCTGGCCACGAAACTTGTAGGGTAGATGCTCCATGGCCCGATGAAGGGCCATGCAAAATTTGGGAATGATCGGATGCGGGGTTTGGTCGTACAGGTCCGATTTGCGATCAACGGTCATCGTTCCACGATCAGGTTCCAGATTTGGTGGACGAGTGTAGAAAAATACATTAAACCTTCACCACAAATTTGGAAGGAATCTGACGGTTGGAACGCCTGGTATTCCGATTTCATTTGTAAGTGCCAGATTCTAATTTTGACATTGGTGGGGTGCATTCGGCTAGTGTCAGATCCCAGTTCTAGGTGTCCACTGGGTCTGCTGTCCACGATGGACCACAAGCCCAGTGAGATCTATTATTTCCTAAAGTTTTAGATTTTTCTGACATTCCTCGGTCACTGGGTGGCCCACACGGGCTATTGTCAAGTGTAAACGGCCATCAGGCTTGGCGGGCCACGCCAGGTCCCATCATGGCCAGCCTGGTCTATTCTAATGGGCTAATCCTAGGTTAATTTTACTGGTGGTACCTCCCAGAGCAGTTTAAACGGATGGTCCTACGGTAAATCCGACGTGGACGCCCCAGGATACTGTGCTGGTTGGACGGGACGTTACAATCTACCCCCCTTATAAATATATTTCATCCTCGAAATTTGTACCTGTTCGTATTGCTAAAGCAGGCTTGGGTAATGCTTGCGGACTTCTGCTTCTGTCTCCCAAGTGGCCTCTTCTTCATCGTGATGGGTCCATAGGACCTTGACCAATGGGATGACTTTGTTGCATAGGACCTGTTCCTTCCTATCCAATATTCTAGTGGGTTGAAGAATGTATGTGGCATTTTCCTTGAGTTCCACATGTTCCCACCTGATGATATGCGAAGGATCGGGGACGTACTTCTTCAACATGGATACATGGAAGACGTTATACACTCCAGTAAGTGGCGTAGGTAGGGCCAAGCGATAGGCAACTGCACCTACCCGGTCTAAAATCTGGAAGGGCCCAACGAATCGCAGCGTGAGTTTTCCCTTCTTGCCGAAGCGTAAAACGCCCTTCATTGGGGAGATTTTAAGAAATACATGGTCCCCAGCCTCGAATTCCAAATCCCTTCGCCTTGCGTCAACGTAGCTCTTCTGCCTGCTTTGACCCGTTAAGAGGCGGCGCCGGATGATTCCAATCTTCTCAATCGTGATTCGTACCAAATCTGATCCTAGCAAGCTCTTCTCGCCAATTTCTTCCCAACAATGCGGGGCTCGGCATGGACGCCCATACAAAGCCTTATAAGGCGTCATGCCGATGCTAGCTTGGAAGCTATTGTTGTAGGCGAACTCAGCATACGGGAGACAATCGTCCCAGCTCTCCTAAAAGTCTAGAACACAAGCCCGCAACATGTCTGCCAAAATCTGGTTCACCCGCTCGGTCTGTCCATCTGTCTGCGGGTGGAAGGCAGTGTTAAACTTCAGTTTTACTCCCATAGCTTCTTGAATGCGGGTCCAGAAAATCGACGTGAAGCGAGTATCTCGGTCCGACACAATCTCCAATGGGACGCCATGGAGCCGCACTATTTCCTTGATATACAACTTAGCCAAATCATCGGCAGAGCTTGAAGTCTTGATTGGCAGGAAATGGGCTGATTTGGTTAGCCTGTCCACAATCACCCATATCGAGTCATGCCCCTTCCTAGTCTTGGGCAAACTGAAAATAAAATCCATTGATATGAAGTCTCATTTCTATTCTGCTATGGGCATGGGTTGCAGAAGGCCTGGTGGTCGGCGGTGTTCAGCCTTGCCTTGTTGACATGTGAGGCATCGGGACACATACTCCGCTATTTCCTTCTTCATGTTGTCCCACCAATAGTTTCGCTTCAAATCCTGGTACATCTTCATACTACCAGGGTGCATCGCCAACTTAGAGTTGTGAGCAGCATTTAGGACTTCCTCTCGCAGTCCCAAAAGGTTAGGAACACAGAGGCGGCCTCGGTAGCGCAATCCCCCACCTTTCCCAACTCTCCATTCGGACTTCACATCATTCCTCGCTCTTTCCCTCATCTTCTGCAATAGCTCATCGCCCTCTTGGGCTTCAATGATTTTGCTATCAATCATTGGCTGAGCTTGAAGGTGGGCTACTACCTCATACGGCTCCTCCATGGTTAGCTTCATGTAGAAGTCCCGTATAAATTCTACCATGTCCCACTCTCTCACCATCAGTGGGGCCGCAAATTCAATTGTCTTCTTGTGACTCAATGCGTCCGCCACCAGATTGGCCTTGCCAGGGTGATACGAGACATCGAACTTGAAGTCCTTCAACGTCTCCATCTAGCGACGTTGCCTCATGTTCAGGTCCTTCTGGGTGAAGATGTATTTGAGGCTCTTGTGATCAGAAAAGAGCTCAAACTCCTCACCGTAAGGATAGTGTCACCAAATCTTCAATGCGAAAACTACCGCCGCAAGTTCGAGGTCATGGGTAGGATAATTCTCCTCATGTTTCCTTAATTGCAGAGATGCATAAGCAATTGCCCTATCCCTTTGTATGAGCACACAACCCAAGCCCACATGAGAAGCGTCTGTGTAGACAATGTACTTGACCCCTTGCTCAGGAAACACAAGCACAGGTGCCGAAGTCAATTTATCTTTCACCTCTAGGAAGGCCGCCTCCACCTTCTCATTCCAGGCAAACTTGAGGTCCTTTCGCGTCAGCTGGGATAGCGGCCGAGCTATTTTTGAAAAGTCCTTAATGAACCTTCGATAATAGCCGGCGAGACCGAGAAAACTCCTCACTTTCGTGACCGATTTCGGTTGCTTCCAATCTTGCACGGCCGCAACCTTGGCTAGATCTACCGATATGCCCTCATTAGACACTACATGACCCAGAAATTTGACCTCCTCCTCCAGAAGTCGCACTTCCTAAATTGCGCAAATAACCGATTTTTCTCAAGGGTTCTAAGAACCGCCCTTAGATGTTAACTAAATCAATATGTCGTCGATGAACACGATGACGAATCTATATATGAATGGCCTGAAGATTCTGTTCATGAGATCCATGAATACCACCGGGGCATTGGTGAGCCCGAACGACATAACTAGGAACTCATAATGGCCAAAGCAGGTCCTGAAGGCCGTTTTCTGTATATCCTCGTCCTTGACTCGCAGCTGATGGTACCCTAATTATAGATCGATCTTTGAGAAGTATTTGACACCCCTCAGCTGGTCAAACAAGTCGTCAATTCTGGGCAATGGGTACTTGTTCCGAACTGTCACTTGGTTCAATCTCCTGTAATCCACACACAATCGTAATGAGCCGTCCTTCTTCTTTACAAATAGGACTGGGGCTCCCTACAGCGAGACACTGGGCCGGATGAAGCCTTTCTCTGGCAAGTTGTCAATCTGAGACTGTAGCTCTTCCATCTCACATGGGGGCATGCGGTAAGTAGGCAAGGAGATGGGCTTAGCACCCAGAGTCAGATCGATAGTGAAATCTATTTCCCGTCGAGGAGGAAGTCCAGGTATGGCTTTAAACACATCGTCGAAGTCTCGGACTACGGGAGTGCATGTATGTGAGGGCCCATCATACCCGTCCTCCAAAGAAGCATAACATAAAATCCTACGATCGTAGCTATCTTGGACTGAAAACGTGAGAGAAGTGCCGTCGTCTTCGAATATTTTCACTGTTAGGGTCTCACAGTCAATCTCGGCCTTCATCGTGGTCAACCAATCCATGCCCAGGATAACATCATAGTGGAAGATCTTAGTCACTATCAAGTCCACAAATGCCACCTTGCATCCTAAATCGATGGGGCAATCACGGCATATCTTCGTCGCTTCTGAGACAGTACCGGCGGCGGCAATGATCCTTACCCTATCAAAGGGGGTAGCGGGTAACCCTAGACGCTTGACAGTTGCATGTGTTATGAGAGACGTAGTGGACCCCGTGTCTACCAACAAAAAGATGGGGGTACCTTCGATGTGTGCCGTCACCTCGAAGGCCGTCGGAGTGGGGATGGCAGCATCTTGGCCTTCTGCCACCAATGTATAGATTCGTGCCTGCTGTGGGAAGTTCGGTCATTGCATAGGCCGTTGTGGCAGCCTAACTTGAGGTGCAGGGGGACGGCGAAACTGTGGGCTGGGCCCCATCGTCCGTAGGGGCGGAATCTGTATTGCCTGTTGTGGAGGCCTGTTGCTGTGCTAAGGCGGCGTGACGCCGAGGTCCCTCATCCTGGTAAAGCAGTATGGCTCGGAATGGCCCGGCCTCCGACAATAGCTGCACGTCTAAGTACGTCGTGTAAGAGGTGCCGGTCCAGCAGCTAGTCGTGGTGGAGAATTTGGGCATGACCTTTTTCCCGTAAAAGAAGAGGACGATCCTTCCATCCTATTTCGGGGCCCCAGCTGTGTATGGGCCCGTGAGACACGCTCCTCATCCTGTTCAGCCCGGGTAGACATCTCAACGAGCTCCACATAAGTCCCGATGTTCATGCAACACAGTTTGGAGCGAATGCCACTCCTCAGCCCTGTCGTGTATCACCTCATCTTGATCGCCTTATTGGCGATCATTTCGGAAGCGTGGCGAGATAGTTCGGTGAACCGGTTCTCATATTATGCTATGCTCATTCCCCCCTGTTGGAGGTGGAGGAATTCATTCTCCCTCTCATGCTGGTAAGATTGGGGAATATACTTCCCGTTGAAATGGGTTTTGAACACCTCCCACGTCCATACGTGGCCCTCGGGAAGGGACCGGAGGACGCTCTCCCACCATAAATCCACCTCTTTCTCAAATAGGTAAGAGGTGAGCTCCACATTCTCCGCTTCAGAATAGTGGAGAGGCCATAGCAACTTGGTGACTCGATTGAGCCAGTACTCCGCTTCCTTTGGGCGGTGGGTGCCGGCAAAGGTAGGCGGCCTATGCCTTTGGAATTGCTGAAATAGGTTATTTACATTAGTCGCAGGCGCGGCCATAGTGGGTAGTTCCGGTTGTGGCGTGCCCAAATTCTAGGCTAAGGCCCCCATCACAGTGGCCAACATGTGTTGTTGTTGTTGCATATTTGTGAACATCATCTGTTATTGCTGTTGCATACTCGCGGCCATCATCTGTTGTTATTACTGCATGAGAAGCAACATTTGGCCCATCTGGTCCATGGACGGTGGCGGAGGGGGTACATGTGTCGCGGCTTGTGGTGGCGGAGCATTTGGGGCCGCCTCCTGGGTGGTACTACCCGTATTTTGGGAACCGTCAGCCCCTTGTGGGCCTTGTTGCTCGACAGGGACCTAGTCCCGATCGACCAAGCCACCGTGAGGGAGGCGGACAAATCGACCCTCCTGTCGCAGAGGCATTTCCTGAAAAATGTCCCTGAATGGGTTAGGTACTGGAACATTACTCATATCAAGGTCATGCTTAATTACTTGGATCCATATATTTCTTATTCATGCACATACCCAAACATACACTCAAGCATTCTCATGGTGGCAAAGACATTTCAAGGCAACCCATACATCCACATTGATTTCAAAATGCCATTGACATGGCCAGTTACATGTTGCAGCATGGATTACAAGCATCAGTAAACATGCTAGACAGAAAGGAAAGTACAAGTTAGATAAGTAAAGGTCCTAATTATCTTCCAGTACAGGGGATTATGTCTAATTGACTTAAAGAAACTACTAGTTATCAGTAAGGTCGCGACGCTACTCGTCTGAGTCAGGCGAAAGTGGAGGCGCTTCTTCCCCCTTGCTGCAGCAGATTAGGGCCTTTATGGCCTGATATATCTTCTTGTTCCACTTCTCATGCCTTGCTTGGTTCACCTCAATCCTTGCTTGGCTCTCCTCGATCCTAGCCATCCTAGTGTCGAGTGCCTCCAAGCGTCCAACTATATCTGGAGCGGCAGGGGATCCACTGCCAACTCCCTCAGCTCCCTCAGCCTCGTCTCCGCCTTCATCTTCCTCCTCGTCCTTGCCCTCTTCACCGTCATCGCTCTCTTCTTCCCCCTCACTGGCATCCCTGTACTGGTCGATGCGGGCCTGTTGCTGCTTAGGGCTTATCTTCATCTTGTTCAGCGTATCATCATTCAACAGCTCTGTCCGCACCGGCCTTCCATCAGATCCACCAACGCCATACCGCTGGGCCAACTGACAGACCAAGCGGCCAAATGGAAGGCATACATCCTTCTGCTTTGACCTTGCGGCCCGTACCATCTGGCGAAGGATCACGCTAGGGAGGCACACATCTGCACCCTGCCCTACCTGATACAGAAACTCCACCATGTAGCGGGAGCACTCATTACAGTTTCCCAACCTGAGGTAGACATTATGGGTGCAAATGCGATGAAGGACCCGGTATTCTGTGATCAAGTTGGATGAGTTCAGGCCCTGCCCTTGCTCGCCACGATTCCATTTGGCAACCCGCCCTCACAAGAAGCGGGTCCGCTCATCGCGCGCCTGACTTGATTCCAAGTTTTTCTCGTCAATCTGTACCTCGCCCTGAGGCACTCCGAGTACATTGGCAATGACCTTCACTCCAATCGGGATCCTCTTGCCTCCCACTATCAGATCAAAGCCCAGTGGCTCAAATTCAGGGTTTCCAATCTGCGGGTAAAAAGCCCGAACTCGCCCAACATCTGCCAGGTAATTCCCGTAAAATATTGGACCCCAATCCTTGTCCACAAGGTGGCCAATTATGGGGAATTCTTCGAACATATGCTCCGCCACGGAGGCTTCAAAGGCGACACGGCGCACGAGGAAATTTTCCGTATCTTCCATCGCGGGAACTCCTCGTGAGTCGTTCTTGCGCTTGGATCGAACTTCAGAGACCGCCTTCCCCTTTAGATCGGCCCTTTGCTTGTTCCGTCTTTCTCGGCTTGGTCCCGGCTCGGCGGTCGGCGGTCTTTTCTTCCCCATGAGCGATAAGATCACCGAGATGGAGAAAAAGGCAGCGACGGTAGCTAGGTGTGCCATTTCCTTGGCAAGGAGATGGATGGTAGTTGAGAATGGTTAAGTAAGAAAATAGGTGTGAAATGGGTTTGTTGAAGGGGTTTTGGGGAAATGAGGATGAAATGGGTTTTAGAAGCAAGATTGAAATGGGGGTTGGGAGTAGGATTTGTGAAGTGGGGTTTGAATAAGTGGGTAAGAAGGGTTTTGGGATGGGTTGTGGGATGTGAAATTTTGGAAATGGGGGAGAGATAGTGAAGGGAGTGGGGTTTTGATGAATGAGTCTAGAAGGAAATATGGGTGATGAGAGGGATTTGAGAAATGAGTTGAGAGTAAATAAGTGGGAAGAAACAAAAGAAAATGGGTTTGTTGAAGAAGAAAGCCTTAAGAAAAAAAAAAAAGAGAGGAGGATGATGGGTTTATGAGAAAATGGAAGTTGGGAAATGGAATGAGTTGAAGAATGGGTTTGGTGGATAGATGATGTGTAGGAAGAGAGTTGGTGGTGGGTTTTGTGAATGTAGGGTAGGGAAGGAGATGGGTTTTGAGGGTTTCTCTCTCTCTTTTTTTTTCAGGCCTTTGTGAGCAAGGGAGAGAAGGGAAATGGAATGAATTAGGGCCCTTGTGCCTCTAGTTATAAGGGAAGTGGGCCCCACACGTATCCATTGGAAAAGGAGGGGGAAAATGAAATTCGGGCGTCCGGCGTAGGGAACGCCTATCTCGGCGTAGGCATGCCGACCCTCTGGACGTCCGGCGTAGGCTACGCCACCTCCGGCGTAAGTACGTCGATCCCTGGCTACCCGGCGTAGGGAAAGCTATCTTCGGCGTGGGCACGCCGCCCCACTGTGTATTCGGCATAGGGAACGCCAATCTCGACGTGGGCATGCCGCCCCTCTGGATGCCAGGCGTAGGAAACGCCACTTCGAGCGTGGGCACGCCGCCCCTTTGCTGGCCGTGGCGGTGGCTACGCCGTTTCCGGCGTGGGCACGCCACCCTCCTGGCCCATCCTCCTTGAATTGGTGGTTTTTCGGGCACCGTAAGGCCCCCTGGAAAGTACCATATATGAATCTGGGGTAGGAGAAGACGATCTACACAATAGGTGTAGCATTTTCACGAGATTCCTCCCAGTTAGGGGCCAAAATCTCTGTTTCCCCATTCCCCTCTTTCCGGTAAAATTCCTCTTGCCCCTAAGTCCCTATCTTCGGACGGGCTAGAACTATCCAATTTAGCCTAGTACTAGCTCATTTATATGCAGACGTTGGTTTCGACCTCAAAATCCTTCGATTCCCGACTCGTTCCCGCCGTCGTGTCAAAATACCGGATGACTCTCGGAATCGACACCTAGTGTCGCTACACGGCCTCGCTTTCCGATCCTAACTCGTTAGATGACCTACCCTTCGTCTCTGATCGTCGGTTCAAGGTCTAGGATGGTTCAGATATTCCTAAGTCTCTATTGCGTCTACTCTCAAGTCAGCGGACGCGTCAGTGAGCTCATGACCCATGGCCCAGTTACTTCCAAATCATGCTCTGATACCAACTTGTAACGCCCTGAAAATCGGGGGTCGCGTATATACTCGACTCCCGAGTTCACGGGGTCACTTATCGTACATTTTATGGTTTTATGATTAGTCAAATTAATTGCGCAATTTGGAACAACCTGGAACATGAAGAAATCACCACCGCATACCAACTGAAATTGGGAGAGACCCAAGGCATATGCATACATATATACATGTCCAAAAGAATAAAGGGGCGCACGTAGCGTCACCCAATAAAATTGTAAAAATAATATCAAGTCCAAAAGAACAGGGCTGAGCCCTCAGCTCAGCGACCCCACGACTCATCTACGGGTCCGATGTAGCTCCGCCCATCAACTGAAAATAGGAGCACTCCTCCTCCTCATCCAGACTCATACTGCCAGGCTCCTCCTGATCATCGCCACCTGCATCTATAGAAGCGTCTGGTTGGTGTTTTAAAACACCGTCCCAGAGTGGGAGTGAGTGATCAACTCAGTGTGAACTATTAACCTTAAGTTATCAATTATAATATGGATATAATGAAAAGCAGTCAATCAACAACACCTACAACTCTTATTAAGTGCTCATGTAATATAATGATATGATGCATGCTCTCGCCTCAACGTTCCCTCGAGCTACTCCATCTAACGATCGCATATGGCAACACTCCTCAGAGCGACCTCGACTGCCGAGTCGCCACCCTAACTAATGCGATGCAATGAGAACGTGTTAGCCGAGTTATTAGTTAAGTCCATTCATCCAGTAGGTTGGGGATTCTGATTCACCCTACATGTGACTGCCCTAAGCTGGTTGCGAGACCAAGGCCCCATCAACACGAAAAGGCCGAGTCCCCGCGGTCCGTGATCCCGTCGGGGTCCTCATTCCCAACTACAAGCACATGAGGAGTGCCGATAGGGAAGGGATTGCTCGCGGTCACTACGAGGAGGTGCGGTACCCCAGCGTAGGCCGACAGCTCGGACACAGTGTCCCATTTCACCATGCCCGACTCACGAGACTGTGGACCAATTGTAATCTAGTTATCAATGGGCCACAACGGTTGTAGGGTGCATCAGGTTCCATACATATGTGGGCGAACATGTTTAACAAACAGGGTTGATCAGGTAGTAGGCTAGTCCACACAAATCAGGCGAGCATGAGACGAATGACCTCGGGCACAAGGGTCCCATGTAGTCGAACTACAGCCACCCGAACATTCCCGCCCAATCCGCAGGTCTAGCCCTAGCGTAATCCTACCGATGGGACTACCCTCTCTCGTCAGGTTCCTGAACTTCCCAAGAGAGTGAAAAGGGGATCTACAGCATGCCCACTACTCATATTATCAACTAGTTCATCCATATCATATTCTCATGCATCTTAACCATACAAAACAAATACCTCTAACAAGCAAGCAAGTATCATCATGAAATTAAGGTGCATGTGAGTGTGTGGGTTGTGTGAGAAAGTTAAACACTTCCTCCATCTTGAGGAATCATGAGCATAATGGCAAATAATCACACACACAATAAAGCACCACATATGAGGGAAATGAATCGACAACCACAAGCATGTTATCATCCAACATAATATCATGTGAAAGGCAAGATCTATATCACATTTGAGAGTTAAACATGCACATTCTAACAATTTCAACAAATATGAAATCCCTAGGGTTTTCTCTAGAATTTCAAATATGACATCCAAGCACTCAAAATCATTAAACCCACACTAAAATTGGTGCTAGGCCACCTAAGAGCAACAGTCCGCACCTATGGATCGTTGGTGACTCGAAAAATGTCCTAGGAAAGAGGCTTTCGGGATGACCGGCGTGAGTATCTCGATTTCATTTGTAAGTGCCAGATTCTAATTTTGGCATTGGTGGGGTGCATTCGGCTAGTGTCAAATCCCAGTTCTGGGTGTCCACTGGGTCCGCTGTCCGCGATGGACCACAAGCCCAGTGAGATCTATGATTTCCTAAAGTTTTAGATTTTTTTGACCATCCTCGGTCACTGGGTGGCCCACACGGGCTGTTGTCAAGTGCAAACGGCCATCAGGCTTGGCGGACCACGCCAGGTCCCATCATGGCCAGCCTGGTCTATTCCAATGGGCTAATCCTAGGTTAATTTTACTGGTGGTACCTCCCCTGAGCAGTTTAAATGGATGGTTCTGCGGTAAATCTGATGTGGACGCCCCAGGATACTGTGCTGGTTGGACGAGACGTTACACGACAACTTCCAAGTAAGCATTAGCATGGCTCCTTACGAAGCCTGGTATGGATGCCCATGTCGAGTTCCACGTTGTTGGGCAAAAGTTGGTGAGAAGATCTTGGTTGGCCCAGACTTGGTTCAGGCAACCTCAGAAAAGATCGATATTATCAGGCGTCGACTCCTTGTAGCTCAGAGTAGACAGAAGAGTTACGCCGATACAAGACGGAGACGGCTAGAATTCGAGGTTGGGGACCATGTATTCCTAAAAGTTTCCCCAATAAAGGGAGTCCTTCGATTTGGCAAGAAAGGAAAACTCACGCCGAGATTCATTGGCCCATTCCAGATTCTAGACCGAGTGGGTTTGGTGGCATACTGTCTCGCCTTGTCCACACCACTCGCAGGCGTGCACAACGTATTTTATATATCGATGTTGAAGAAATATGTTCCTAACCGTACCCATATTATCAAATGGGTACTGCTAAGTGAAGATGCTACCTATGTATTACGACTAACACGTGTTCTAGATAAGAAGGAACAAGTGTTACGCAGCAAAGTGACCCCGCTCGTGAAAGTGTTATGGACACACCACACTGAGGAAGAGGCTACTTGGGAAACGGAAGCTGAAGTCCATAAGAACTACCCTCAGATCCTCGAGGAGTATGAAAAGGTACTAATTTCGGGGATAAAATTTTTCTTTAAGGGGGGTAGATTGTAACGTCTCCAAAAAAATTCTTATAAAGACCTGAGTACCACCTCAGGAAGAAATCCCTAAGGACCGTGTTTTGTAGAAATTTAGGCAAAAAAATTAATTAAGTACTCACTAGATTAATCAGTGGATTTAACTCCAACCACTATTTATACAAATAGCAAGACCCAAAACCATCAAAATCGCTAACTCAGTACTACTTAGAAACCTAGAAAAAATCCCAAAGCCTGTTGCTCTCGAGAGCACATTGAAACTCCGTATCAGACCTGGACCGCGTGTCGAAAGTCCGATGACTGTGAAAATATACGGTTATGTCCGCCTTACTGGGCTTAACAACCATCGCGGGAATCGAGCACAGATAATATCTAGAAATGCACAACTTGAGCCTTGAGCAAAGTGTGTGAAAAAACGTTAATACATTTAGAAAATGTATTGAAACTTAAGTGAATTGGGTCATTCTCTCACGCACGAAATTGAGGATTTCGGACCGTCAGTTTTTGCCCAAACTTCACCCAGGGGAAAAGGAAATTTCCCTGCACATATCCATATAATTGTGGCCCCGATTGAGTAAGTATAACCGTTGATTTGACACAGGTCTTTCACGGTCGATCAACCTAGCACTACAAACACAGTCTTGTCATAGATCCATTGTCAGGGAGCATACCTTGTGGTGTAGGAGAGTATTAGGCCTCCCTATGAGCCCTGTTTGTTAAAAACAGTCGCTCATAGGATGCAAAATATGTATATAGTGGCCCTGAGGCCATTTGCATCACTTCTAAGCCTATATAAAGCCTTTATTTCACCCCATTTCTCTCCCATACGAATTTTCTCTAAACCCTAAGGGAGAGAGAGAAAAAAGAGAAAAGAGGAGGATTGCAAGAATCTTCCCACACGAATCTACGTGCTAGATCGCCGAGTCTTTTCGCTATCTGACCTATTTCGGCTATGAATTTGGGTAAGAAACCCTAACCCTAATCTCGTTGTAGAGATCCAAGTTGGTAGTTTGTTGAGCTAGCTAACCTATTATGTCGTGTAAGTGTTTAACGTCTCGTTTTCAGAAACGTACAATCTGAACTGGGTCCGATTCGAGTATTTCGACGAAAGGTGCGGACTATAAACGTTTAGGTTGTGGTTTTCAATGCTTTCAATGTCAACTAATGATTTATGTCTGACATGATTGCTGCCATGTTGTCTTAAATACACCGATTTCTGTATAATATACATGTATAAACTGTTTTGGGAAAAATATGCATTCCATGTGTTTGTTAAAATGTTTAAAAGAGCATTTAAATATGATGTGTTTCCATGATTTCTGATCTAGGGTTAGTCATTAACATATGTAAGTTAACCTCTCCGTATAAGGAATCGCTAAAATATGTGTTGTAATTAACCTAGTCTATGTATTTGGTAAAGTGTAGTGTAAGTAGTTGTTATATTGTCTGATTGAGAAACTGTTGATGATTTGTACTTATTACAAGTATTAAGATAGTATTTTGCATTACCCTGTACGTATGTATAATTTATTTCGTGTAATCATATTTGCCTCTATGCAATTTATAGATTAAATGCAAGTGTTAGTTAACATGTTCAAGGTGTTTGATAAAATGCTCAAATGTAGTATTTACTTGGATTGTTTGTCAAATGCTGAAATGATTATCACATGTATTTATTTGCTACATCTAAGTAAGATTGGGGCTACAACATAGTCCAGGCAATCGGTAACAGTCCTTGTTCAAGTGGCCGAATTAGTAGCGTCACATTGGAAAAATTCGACGAATCCAGGTCGCACGAGAATTGTCGGCAGTGGTTAGGCCACACGGGGTGCTTATGCGCTCCATGTCGATTAAATCGACGTGTGCCTATACCAATCGAACTTCCCTAATAAACTGATTGGCCTATTGTGTGTTCACCATGTATGGACGTCACTGCTTGAATCTAAGGTACCTCCACTAGTGTAAAAGCCCATTTTAACCATGGTACCATGATCATTTAAGACTCATGAGTTGGCATGGTGGTATGGGACACCGCGGTCGAGCTGTCAACCTACACTGGGGTGACAAGCCTCCCCGTAGTGACCAGTGAGCAACCCAAACTCGTGAGCCGGGCATGGTGGTATGAGACACCGTGTTCGAGCTACCGGCCTACGCTGAGGTGATGAGCCTCCCATAGTGACCTCGAGTATCAACCTTTGAATTTGCCTATCGACTGCTTTTTCATTAGGGGTAATGCCCTACAACTTGCCTATCATATGTGCTTAACTAGGATTGACGACCCTAGATAGATCCCTTGGTTCGGGCAAATGATATAAAGGGAGGTACCTTAGCTTCCTGAACCTGCTGCATGAATAAGCTTAACTAAGTACTCGACTAACATGACCATACATCGCATTGAATTAGTTAGGAGGTGCATTTGGCGAGTAAGGGCACTTGAGGGAGGTTGTCATGCGCGAATCAAGTTGATGGAGTCGCTTTTGAGGGAGTTTGTGCGAGGGCATACATCATTACTTGCACACCATTCCTGCATTAATAAGAGTAGTTAGGAAGTCATTCTTGTATTACTTTATTATTACTGCTTAATTGACTTGATAACATGTTAACCTTTGTCTTATAGTACCACTGAGTTGATCACTCACCCCCACCCTGGGACGGTGTTTAAAAACACCACCCAGACTATGGTGTAAATGCAGGTGCAGATGATATTTGTGCTATGGAGCAGGATTTCATGGATGGGAGGAAGAATTCTCCTATTTTCAATTATCAGGCGGGTCGATTTAGACTTTGTGCTGATACGTAAGGACACTTGGATTATTGTCTTAGTTGAACACTTTACATTTCTCCATTTTGTGTATTTTAAAATAATACTTGTACATGTTTAGCCTGGATACATACTCATACCCTAGAGTTGATAAAATACACATATATTTTGATATATACATTTCAGTCTTTCGCTTGCTTAATTTTAATTATACCCAGAGTATGATATGTTGTTTTAGTATAATCTTGCTCATGTTTGACTCATTAATATGGACGAAATCTGAACATCATTATCAATGTTGCATAAGTGATGTGCCAGATCTCGGAAGTAGAGCTTTATTCGACCCTCAAAATCTGGGGCATTACACTCCATGATGTATGTTTTATATCCACACCTTCCATCCATTTGGAGAGATCATTTTAGGGCAATATCTAAAGAACGAGTTAAATCCAAAGCTCCAGTGGACCCTGGCACAAAAAACAGTGGGACAATGACGCCCACCATTAAAAACTTTTAAAGGCAACAAAAGTTTTATATCAAGATGAATTTGTGTTTTCCCTTATTTAATGTATTTTTTAACTTTTGAATAGGTTGGATTTCAAATAAACATTACGATGGGCCTTAATATAGTTTCAACGGTGGGAATCACTCTCCCCATCTATTTTCTGTGGTGGGGTCCACTACAGATTTATATCTGCCTCATTCTCTGGCTCATGACTTAAAATGATATCTCAAAATGGATGGACGGTGTGGATATAACAATTACATCATAGTGGGGCCCACATAAAATGGTGACATCAGTCCAAGAGAGCTTACTCATTGCAGTGACTCGCAAAACGCCACTCATGGCAAAGGCACATCCGTTAGAAGTTCTATGGGGCCCACCACAATTTTGTATTTAATCTAAGTCGTCCATCCATTTTGACATTAATTTTAATGCATTAGCCCCAAAAAGTAGGTAAATTGAAACCTCAAGTGGACCACACCATCGGAAACAATGGAGATTAAGTGCCTTTCGTTGATTTCTGGTGTGGTCCATGTGAGCCTTCTATTTTCCAAATTTTTTGGGATAAAGCCCTAAAAAATTAGTTGAATTTAATGGATGGCATAGATAAATGACATATATTAGGGTGGGGCCACATGTAGCCCCTAACACATCACCGTTCGTCTCAAGTGGCCGTCCGCGTGCACAAAAAACACCCAATTTCATTCGAGCGCCCACAATTCATTTGAGCACCACAAAAATAGCCCTCTCGCTCCTTTCTCTCATCTTCTCCCTACTTCTCTCTCTCAATCTCTCAATCTCTCTCCATATTGACTCCTCATCTCTCTCCATCTTAACTCCCGAAAAAAAAACAACCCCATCCTTGACTCCCCATCTCTCTCCCTGCCCATCCTCGTTTGGCCGAGCTGTGGTCCAAGGCCCTCCCTATCCACGCACCACCTTCATTCCTCTCTCAATCACGACCTCCCCTTCTCTCTCTCTCTCTCTCTCTCTCTCTCTCTCTCTCTCTCTCTCTCCCTCTCTCTCTCTCTCTCCCCCCCCTCCCTCCCTCCCTCCCTCCCTCCCTCTCAATCTCTCTCAATCTCAATGTTGATTTATGAATTTGGGGATTTAGTAATTTGCGGATTTCCAATTCGAATGTGGACCCTCATTTAGGGATTTGGGGATTTTAGGGCTTATAGATTTGAATGTGGACCCTGAATTTGAGTTTTTTTTATTTTATAAATTGGGGATTTGGAGATTTTGGGAATTTGAGAATTTAAAAATTAGGGATTTCACCTTTCAGATTTGAATGAGCGATTTTGGTCTCAAGTTGTGCAGTTTGGATTCACTCAAAGATGCCCCATGCATGGGTTTTATGTAAGAATGTTGGCGATCGTAGGCCCCAGTTTTATTTTTGGATGGCAATCGTAATTTACAAGCTTGGTTTTGTCCAGGTGATTACGAAATTAGATTCTTGCTTTTCTTTTTAAGTAGGATTTATCAAGCTGCCATTCCTGCTAATTTCGTGTTGTAAAAGTATAGGTCATTTTGGATTTTAATCTTCTGTCATTCAGATTGAGTTATATAATAAAGTATTCTTCATGTATAAAATAGTTCACCAAAATATACTAACACCATCTAAATTACCTGGTGCTTTCACAAGATTAGGAACTTCATTGAATGGGATCAGTGTCTTTTACTTGACTTGGTCTCCAGATATATCCCCTCAGATAGCAATGAGATATTTGACACAATGAATCTCCTTGAGGATAGGTTTTAGCATGCAAATGGTGTTGTTGTTTTAGCAACAACCAAGGTGTTTCTACATTTGACAATGTCCACGACTGATGTCCATCAACAGGTGCCTATTAAAAGCTTCCTTTGTTATTCATGTTTAAGTAGTAACAAAGGAATTCCAACCTTTTTCCCTTTTTTCTGTTAAAGTTTCAATAATGTTTACAGATCTTTTTTATTTTTATTTTATAAAGAAGGTTCATAGTGCTTATGGATCCATCAGAGCCACTGCTGTTTGGAAATACGAGCCTTGTTCACGCTATGTGATATTCAATGAGTCATGAGAAAGTGCTATTTCATCTAATGCATTCTACATCATTATGATATACCATGACCAAATTCCATCTACACCTTAAGTTTCTTATCTATATGATTTTGCAATTAAGCTCTTTTGGAATTTAGCAGGTTTCTTATCTATATGATTTTGCAATTCTTATCTATATGACTTACATTGGAACTGGAGATTAGAGGATTTGGAATAGTTGACAAATTTACAAGATGAGCTCCTTGATGCAGCTTCATTGTAAGAGTTCAAACCCTTTCTTCTCCTCTTAGTTTTCTCTTAGAGGCCTTGTGCTATGTAACATGTTTGGTTCTTTTTTAAAATAAAAATAAAATTGTGATGCTAGATAAATGTTCTTTATGCTCCTACTTCTGTTTTTATTTTACATGGTCGTTTAGTTTT
Source organism: Magnolia changhungtana (assembly GCA_030180095.1). NCBI lineage: Eukaryota > Viridiplantae > Streptophyta > Magnoliopsida > Magnoliales > Magnoliaceae > Magnolia > Magnolia changhungtana. The sequence continues at coordinate 6,524,392 of JASAUF010000459.1, forward strand.
AATGCATTTCTATGTGTCTAGATTACAAAAGGAAATACATTATGGTTTTCTCTGAAAAGCTATGTTTACACGACAGCTGTTTTTATTTTTTCCAAGAACCAAAAAGTACAATATTAGATCGCCAAAGATATTATAACAAGCTAATGTATATCCCATAACACTGCAGTGTTTAACAATTTCTGCTAAAGAATGGTGACTTCTATATTTTTGCATTGACATTAGTGCATTTATAGATTAGTGAAGCCTAGAGGGACGCTAGTGTACAGTACTTTTTCCATTGATCCTGAAGAGAATGAGGAGAGAGTGGCTGCCTTTCTCCTCAAGCATCCGGTATGGACTCTTTTCTTTTTTACATGGTTCACTGTTTTCCTCTTTCAAGAATTTTAAGGTCGATATCTTGATAGTTCATAATATGTAATATTTTGGTAATGGTTTTCTTGGATTGGTTGGCTTGTCTTCTTCTTCTTGGGTTCCACCCTCTTTTCTAGAATCATCATTATTCAAAGTCAGCAACTTTTCTTTTGTTAAGAGTATATACTCGTCTACACATGCCAACCTTGCTTGTGTGAGTACATCTGAGACATGCACAAGCAGGTCCTTGCCATTGGGATGGTGAGGTCTGTCCTTAATCAAGACAGCTGTCACATATGTTGAATATCGGCTGCTTGAAATTTCTTCATTTCTTAAGCCACCTATTATTTTTTAATTACATATTTGGTGACTTGATTGCTTGAGTGGTGTGGTTTTGAGGCCAGGTTTGTAAACCATGGAGACAACCTTATGGACGAATCAGATGTCCTTTCAAGTGCCCATTTGGCATGTGAGTTTCCAAGTAGAGGTGCTTGTTAGGTTAGAGAAGCTCCTGCTGTAATATAGCTATTCTGCGTATATTCCCCAACCTGTCCAAATTTCTATTCTCTCAATTTTTGAGATAGAGAAAATTAAGTTTGTGTTACTTGTGGCCTATTTTTTTTTGTTTATTTGTTTTTTTTTTTTTTTTGCTGTTACTTCTCCATGAAATTTTTTAAAAATGAAAAAAAGGGAAAAGCTTGACATATTGGCATGTTGTAGTTATGTCCTACCAAATTCCATCCACAAAAATAGTATCTTCTCTCTTTTAGAATTTTCTTGTTTGGCCCAGCCTAGAATGCGATCTTGCCATTGATTTGGATCTTATTTATCCTTCTCTTCAATTTTGAGGGTGCATTTGGATGCTTAGTTGCAGTTGGCTGTGAAAATTCAATTAAACATAGAAGAAAGGACTAAAATGGAAAAACTACATTCCAGTGTTACATGTCTTAATGTGGGTATACTTCATCAACCAACTAACCCTTGTGCTTACTTGGTGATGTATATATAATGTATTGTATGTTACTTTTATGTAACATACAACAGCGTGTGTAAATGCACATCTCACTGCATATTAAAACAAATGAATGACTAGAAAACATTTTAACCATCAATTCACTAAAAAAATATTCTGTGCACATAAAGTTTTAAGTTTCTTTAATTTAAGCACAATATTTAAGTGTACTTTCCAAATTTAACTATGTTGTGGCCCACCTATGATCCATGGTGTTTTAACTTTGAACATTAAGAATATTCTAAGCTCTCAGTAATGTGAACAATTTAATTTGAAAGTTTTTGGTCGAGTACATATTCAATCAAGCCCACTCGTTACTGAGGCATATGGCCCAATCAAATCACTAGGGACCTATCACAAGGCAATCCGGATGTTGAGCGGGGATCCCTGGAAGGTAGGAACCGTTGTTATGACCATGATGAAGCTGTCCATTTCTTATGGACAGCATTGGAGTGGCCTGGCCATTAGGACAGGCTGTGTTTATGTATTAGCTCGAATTTGTTGGAGCAGACCCGGATGTGCGTCATAGCTATCTGGATGTTGAGCGAGGGTCCCTGGAAGGTGGGAACCGCTGTTATGACCATCATGAAGCTATCTATTTCCTATGGACAGCATTAGAGTGGCCTGGCCATTGAGACAGGCCACGTTTATGTATTAGCTTGAATTTATAGGAGCAGGCCCGTGTTTATGAAAATTTTCATTTATACTCAAGTTAACTTTGTGTAATTTGAAATGAGCTTAACCTTAACCTATAACCTAAACCTTAACATAAACCTATAACCTATAACCTAAACCTAAACCTATAACCTTAGCCTAAACCTAAACTTATAACCTAAACCTAAACCTAAACTTAATTCACTTAACTTAACCCGAACCCGAACTCGAAATCCTAAACCTAAACCTATAACCTTAACCTTAACCTATAACCTATAACCTAACCTAAACCTAAACCTAAACCTATTATCAAATCCCTAAACCTATAACCTAAACCTAAACCTATAACCTTTAACCTATAACCTATAACCCAAACCCAAACCTAAACCTAAAACTTTAACCTAAACCTAAACCTAAACCTTAACCTATAACCTATAACCTATAACCTAAAACCCAAACTTAAACCTAAAACCTAAATGTATTCTCAAATCCCTAAACCTAAACCTAAACCTTAACCTATAACCTATAACCTATAACCTAAAACCCAAACTTAAACCTAAAACCTAAATGTATTCTCAAATCCCTAAACCTAAACCTACACCTAATCCTAATCTCAACTCCCTAACCTAAACATAAACTTGAAAACCCAAACCTAAACCCAATCCCAAACCCGAACCCGAATCTAAATCCCTAAACCCTTAGCCTAAACCTAAACAGATAACCTAAACTTAATTCACTTAACTTAAACCTACACCTAAATCCAAACATATAACCTGAACTCGAACCCGAACCCGAATCCATAAACCTAAACCTATAACCTTAACCTGGCGATAACCTAAACCTATAACCTAAAACCTAAACCTAAACCTAAAACCTAAACGTATTCTCAAATCCCTAAACCTAAACCTACACCTATTCCTAATCTCAACTCCCTAACCTAAACCTAAACTTGAAAACCCAAACCTAAACCCGATCCCAAACCCGAATCTAAATCCCTAAACCCTTAGCCTAAACCTAAACATAAACCTATAACCTAAACTTAATTCACTTAACTTAAACTACACCTAAATTCGAACATATAACCCGAACCCGAATTCCTAAACCTAAGCCTAAACCTAAACCTATAACCTAAAACCTAAACCTAAACCTAAAACCTAAACGTATTCTCAAATCCTAAACCTAAACCTACACCTAATCCTAATCTCAACTCCCTAACCTAAACCTAAACTTAAACTTGAAAACCTAAACCTAAACCCGATCTCGAACCCGATTTGAATCCCTAAACCCTTGGCCTAAACCTAAACCTATAACCTAAACTTAATTCACTTAACTTAAACTTACACCTAAACCCAAACATATAACCCAAGGCACGAATTCCTAAACCTAACCTAAACCTAAACCTAAACCTATAACCTTAACCTTAACCTATAACTTTAACCTATAACCTTAACCTAAACCTATAACCTATAACCTAACCTAAACCTAAATCTAAACCTATAACCTAAACCTATTCTCAAATCCCTAAACGTATAACCTAGACCTAAACCTATAACCTTTAACCTATAACCTATAACCTAAACCTATAACCTTTAACCTATAACCTATAACCTAAACCCAAACCTAAACCTATAACCTTAACCTAAACCTATAACCTAAACCTAAACCTAAACCTAAACCTATAACCATTAACCTATAACCTAAACCTAAAACCTTTAACCTATAACCTAAACCTAAACCTATAACCTTAACCTAAACCTTAACCTATATCATAAACCTATAACCTATAACCTAAAAACTAAACCTACACCTAAAACCTAACCCTAATCTCAACTCCCTAATCCTAAACCTAAACCTAATCCTAATCTCAACTCCCTAACCTAAACCTAAACCTAAACTTGAAAACCTAAACCTATACCCAATCCCGAACCCGAATCTGAATCCCTAAACCCTTAGCCTAAACCTAAACCTGGAATAGTTATAAGAACACGAGATTCTTTCAAAAGTGACTTGTGTTCAGGCTACATCAAATAAGATCTCTTTTGTTTTGGTCGACGAGAGTTAGTTTGAAGTTGTAAAGACCAGGTTTGTGGTGTGCTTGTAAATTACTATGAGTTTCTGCCTAAAGAAGGTGGCATTGGCCTAGGATGGACAATTTGTGTTTCAATCAGTTATTTGAGGAGGAAGTTTTGACCTTGGAGGTGCCAATTTGAGTGGAGAAAGTGAGGAAAGTGGTGGACTCTTTGGGAAGGGACAAGGTGCCAGGGTTGAATGGCTTTCCTCTGCCCTTCTTTCAAGTCTTATGGGAGACAATGAAAGGGGATTTGGTTAGCTTCATTGCCGAATTCTGTGGTTGCGGCTATTTTAGCATATGAGATGGGGGAGTTGTTTATTGTCATCACCTTGAAGACTTTAAATAGACTCCCATCATATGCAAAAGGAGTGTTCACGATTCTTTAAATACTTTTAGATGAAAACTTTAAATAGACTCCCATCATATGCAAAAGGAGTTTCACGAGTCTTTAAATACTTTTAGACTGCTATCTTTGCCCTTTAGAAAGTTAAAATTTGTTTCAACTCTAAAGCTCAAAATCTCACTTAGGAAAAAAAAAAATCAATGGTGCAAGCAAGAGGTTATAGCTTAAACTCCATTTCTACCTACCCTTGATCACCCACACACCCACCCAATTTTAGCTATTCATTATGGATTCCCAGGGTTTTCATCTGCACTACTAAAACATGGATTCTTATGGATTCCATTATTGGGGGCTTTTGTTTGGATTACAAGTGAAAAATCTCATATTCCTCTCCATAAATTTTCCCTGGTATCTTTTGTGTGAGATTTTTTTAGAATGTGATGTGGATATATAAGATTTTTCGTGTTTGGATGTACACAGTTTGTGTTTGTATGGATGTACGTAGTTTGTGTTTAGATGGATGTGAATGTGAATATGACGAAATATATTATAATAGGTGTATATCAGGAAGAATATGATGAAATATATTGTAACAGGTGTATATCAGGAATTTTTGCCTGAAAATTGAAAAAAAAAAAAAAAGAGAGAGAGAGAGAGAGAGAGAGAGAGAGAGACTTTCAACCATGAAATATTTCATAGGTAAAAGTTTTCCCCACGTTTTTTACCTACGAAAAATTTCATAGGTAAAAGTTCCAACCACAGGTAAAAGTTTTCCCCACGTTTTTACCTATGAAAAATTTCATAGGTAAAAGTTCCAACCACATTTTTACCTACGAAAAATTTCGTAGGTAAAAGTTTGTAGGGTCGCGGTTGTCCTATTGCATGGATTATTGCTGACAACCACGATATATTGAAAAATAAGATCCAAACCATGACAACGACGACGCATTCTAAATGTCAACTACGACCCATGCAACACAACAACCACGATCCGTATAACATGACAGCCATATTAAATGACATCTACGATCAATGCTTCACGTCAACCACGAACCATATAACACGACAACCACGATTTTTATTACACGACAATCACAACCCATTTCTCATTACATTCATGATCCATAATTCATAACAACCAAGACCTATACAAAATTATTACCACGACCCATATTCAATGACAGTCACAACCCATGTATTATGCGTCGAGCTCTATCATAGGGCTTGTCTCTATTCGAGCCCGACTTTATAATTTGAATCGTTCCCTCTCCGCTTTTCTAAGTTCCAGGCTAATGTAAGAGCCCTATAAAAGATGTTGAAATTTTATCGATGAGCACCTACTCATAATTGGGGGACCTGGTGTGTAATGGCTTCTTCGGGATTCCAGGCTGATGTAACCTAGCTTCTTCCGGGTTCCAAGCTGACATCAAAGCTCTACAAAAGAGCTCATTATTTTGTAGCAGGACAACAACGATCCGTATAATACGACAACAACGATCCATAAAACATCAAAACTACGACCATTAGCAACCGACACCACTACCCATGTTACTTTGAAAACCACGATCCATATATCATAACAACCACCATTAAATTTACAAGAAAAGCACGATAAATAAAAACTGTACACAACGATCCTTTGTCTGGGTCGTGTTTTGACAACATGAAGGATCATGGTTATCATATACGAGGGGTCATGTTTATCAGCGTGGAAGGTTGTGATGACTTTGATCAAGGTGAGCCCTACAGTAAGCTCCCTTCACTTGACCACGAAAGCCCTCACCATACCATGTTTGATCTTTGCGATCCGTATCAAGTATCTGTAAGAAGGTCCAATAAATAGATACACCCCCGTTTAGGGAAACAGTCCTTTTCCACTGGTAAATCCGTTACATTAATTCCCTGCATGGGGAACGGTAGTTTTCCTTTTCCCAGAACATTCTAGGTATGGGGAAACGGTCATTGTATGATGGAGTTTGGGTCATGGTTGTCATGTGAATGGGTTCGTGGTTGTCGTGTTAATGGGTCGTGGTTGTCATGTTAATGGGTTCGTGGTTGTCTTGATAATGGGTATTGGTTGTCATTTAATGGGTCCGTGCTTGTTACACGACCCATGTCATCTTATAATCATGACCCTTCCAACATGCAAACCACGACTCATATAACATGACATGAACGAGTCATATCTACTAGAACACACGAACCATATTCCGTCACAACCACGACCCATGTTCAAGGGGGCGTGTTGAAGCCCAATTCTTTAGCCCACAACTTTGTAACTATGTTATATGGTCATGTTGTTAATGTTCGATGGGTCGTAGTTGACATGATGATTTATATCGCATTTGATCATTGTGTATGGCTCGCTGTAGTCATGATATATGTATCATGTATTTGAATTTTGCAGACCAATACGCCGTTGACATGCAAAAAAATGTAATGATGAAAATGTAAGGTTGGTGCGAGCGCTCTTTCCTACGAAAGCCTTTAACAGGAAGTTCCTTCACTGGAATACCAAGTGGGCCCCACCCTGATGTTTGTGATAAATCCATCCCGTTCATCCAATTTTTAAGATCAATTTAGGGCTTGAGATAAAAAGTGAGCAGGATCCATGACTTAGGTGGACATCATTAAAGGAAAATGTGGGTAGGGAAATGCCAACCGTTGAAACTTCCCTGGGGTCGACAGTTATGTTTACATGTCATCCATACCGTTCATAACGTAATTCCTAATCAGATGAACTGAAAACACAAATATTGTCCTGACTCAACACTTCGGCTGCCCCATAAATATTTCAACTGTGGAAGTTCAATCCTCATGTTTTCAGCACATTTGAGCCTCAGATCCGGTTCATTTATGGTTCCAAGCCCTAAACTGAGCTCAAAAAGTGTATGGACGGAGTTGATTTCTCACAAACATCATGGTGGGCCACAACCCACATATCTTAGTTTGTACTAAAATAATATGTTGCATGTACATACATTACATTAAAATGGCGTGTAAAAGGTGCAAGGTTCGCTTATGATTCCCAACGCATAACATCAATCATTGATCTTGGTCAAGTCCATGGGCCCATCATAAATCGGATCTAATCCATTGGAATAGTTCATGGCCAATGGATTCCTTCGATAAGTTAAATAATGACACGTATCGAGCCATCAGTGGCCCACACTGCATTAAGATGACAAATTATGGGATTTTACGGAACCTGTTGGTTTGAACTATTGTGGTCCATTGGATTTAAATATTTCCTTGTCGTTACAAATAGAATGGTCGGTGCGGATGGGAGAAAAGGCAATTCGGTGTGACTTAGAAACGACCGAGCTTGGAAGGTATACAGTGTAAAGCAACCGCTTGTCCCTATACGGAACACCGATTTTATATTTTTATATATTTATCTTGGAGCTTCTTCTCTGGGACCCCTTCACTTCCTATCCCTACCCTTTTTTTACTGGTTTTGAATCTTCTTCACTGGGCCCCTCCATCGCCACTCAGCGAATACATCTATACAATTTGAGTACAGCTCAGTTCTTATAAATGGCAAAGTAAGGTAATGGTTGACAGGGACTGTATGTCGTTGTTCACATGTTACATACGTAGTGTTGTCAACCACGACCCACTGTATATGACTACAACGATTTGTATAGCACGACAACAATGATCGTGGTTGTGATCATAGTAGATATGCCCAATGGATCGTGGTTGACAAGCACAGTGAATCGTTGCTCACATGTTATTTGGGTCAGGGCTGTGAGTCATGGTAGTCATGTTATATGGGTAGTGGTTATGCCCACATAGATGACAACAACGAACCGTATAGCATGACAACCACGATCGTGGTTGCGATTCATTGTAAACGACAACAACGATCTGTATAGCATGACAATCACGATCGTGGTTATGATCGTTGTTGATGTGCCCAGTGGATCGTGGCTCACATGTTATGTGGATCGTAGATGTGAACCACAACTCAATGGATCGTGGTTGGCAGGGACAGTTTATGTCCGAAGTAGATGTGAGCCACGACCTATTGTATATGACTACAACGATACGTATAGTGTGACAATCACGATCATGGTGAGTTATGATCGTGGTTAATATGCCCAATGGATCATGTTGATACGATCGTTGGTGGGTGGTTAGTTTGCCTATTGGATAGTGGTTGACAGCACGGTGGATCGTGGATCACATTGTGGGTGGGTAGTCTTAACCGTCGACCTGGACCCAGAGTAGATGACAACAATGAACCATGCTACATGACAACCCCGATCCTCTAAAACACGTGATAACCACGACCATTTGTTGGTCACATCAGCGATCAACTATGTAGTTCATTTACGATCGTGTTAGATTTTGCAAGACCTTATTATTGATTGATTAACAGTCAATGACCATATTGGAATGCAGGTCGAGGGAAGCCAATGATGACCACGTGCTTAGACTTCAAAGAGGCACGGGTCTCTCGCAAGTGCTCTGTCAGTTTTTTAGAGCATATGATTTTAGATATGGAGAAGAATCCTAATAGACAGAATATATTTAGAGACAGCTATTTTAGATTTCTTCTTCACTTTCCATTGACTGGGTGGAGGGTACACTCCCAGATCTTGCATTGCCTAATGCAAAGGCATGTTGGTGATCTGAAATTTGATGTTCAGGGCACCAAGATAAAATTTACCGAACTCAACTTTACTTTAATAATGAGTCTTAAGTTTGGGCCAGTTAGGATAGATGGTGACGGTTGTGCCGAGGCCGAAAGAGTAGAGGGAGGAAGAGGTATTAGGGAGACCTACCTGAAAGCAGGTAGTGTTAGTAAAAAGAACTGAAATAAGCCTATTTGTCACTCGCCGATAAAGGCGAACATATGGACGTGGTGAAGCTGGATCTAATCATTTGTATTGAGAATCTATTAGTTGGATCTCCACAAAAGAATAACTATGTTGATACGTTTATCGATATGGTCGATGACTTGGATTATTTTAATAACTACCCCTAGGGCAGTGTGGGGTATAATTATTTGAAGAAAGGGGTTAATGCTACGTCTGGCATTATTCGGGCCACTGGCCGATACCCCAAATCATATAACATGCGGGGATGCGCGTTCGCCTTGTAAGTACGTTATTCTTGTCCTAGTTCATTATCTAAGTTTGTATTTTTACTTCATACATGTCAATCAATATGTAATGCATGATAATTGATCTTAAGTAGATCTGGGCATACGAACGATTCCCAAAACTCACTGGTGACAGTGGGTGGGCAGATAGAAGACTACCTACAATGATTCCTCGAATCCTAAATTGGAATCTGAAGAAATCTGGCAGATACCGCCCCTTATCCGCCATCTTCACAGTTGTACCAGTAAGAGTTGTTTAAACAATAGTGTATTTTAATTATGCAGTGTGTTTAAAATTAATAAATAAATCAATTTTACCTATGCAGGTGATGCTAGCTTCAGAGCTTCAACCGATGGTCGAAGAATGGAGACCGAGGTTGTCAGGAGTATAACTGATGAGACTTATACGAATGACAAGGCTCAGTGGGTAGCACCCACGGCAGTGACAACAGTGGTGGAAGATGAAATAAGAAATAGAGTGGAGGCTGATCTTACAGCCTCCCTCTTGGAAATGAGAAATGAATTTGGGGCTGAGGTTAGAACCTCCGTCTAGGAAGATATTAGCAACATATTGAGAGATAATAAAAAATCAAGATCCGCAATAAAGAAATTCAATAAGCGGATTAAGTTCCTTATCACTGAAGAGGAAGGAATAAAGGACGAGTTTGGCGAAGAAATAAAGAACTTCAAGGTAGATAATACTTCTTTACACAAAGAAGTGAAGTCGTTGAGAGACGATATTAATCCAAAATACATACGTGAAATTGCCCTATTTTATTATTCGTTAATAGGTCTCCATGAAATGTACTATCTTATTTAATGATTTTAATACAGGTCAACAACACAACAACAACTGTTGATGATGGGATGGACCAACTCAAACATTTTGAAGATGGGACGAGCCATCTCAAAGATGACATTGCTTCACTGCGGGGGCAGATGAATCAGCTAATAGTTGAGTTTCAATCAACGAAGGTAAATGAAAAATGGATCGTGGTTATCATCCACATATGATCGTTGTTACCATCTAGTAAAGGTTGTGGCTGCCATGCACATCGGGTTGTGGTTGATACACGACCAACATTGGTGGCAACTATGATTCAGCTGAGAGTTGTGGTTTCATGTAAAATGGGTCGTGGTTTCTATGAACTATGGGTCGTGGTTATTATACATGGGAAATACATAATAATATAGTACTCCATCACAGGAATTCGTTGCTTCGATTATCCCTCTCGTAGAAGAGAATGCTTCACTGCAAGAGCAGGTGAAGCAACTTAGAAAGGAGATCCAGGCAATGAGGGTACATAAAATTGAATTGATTAATTTATCCTGAATCTTGTATGGTCGTTGTTCTGTCCCGTTTAGGCTCATTTCTGGTGTATGATTTTATTACAGGACAATGTCCCTTCAACCAGCCATCCGATCGTGGAGAATGCTTTGCTGCTGGAGCAATTTGAAAAGGAGATACAGGGTATGAAGGTATATGAAGTTGAATTTTTCCTGAATTTTAGTGGTCGTTGTTGTGTCCCTCTTTGGGTCGTGGTTATAATACAGTGCAGGTCATTGTGACAGTCCCATGTCCATTCAGTGGGCGATCTCAGGGAAGAGAATGTGTATATAAATGAGCAGATGAAGCATATTGAAGAGGAGATACAAGCAATAAAGGTATATGAAATTGAATTTTGGTCGTAGTTGTGTTCAACGTTTGATCGTGGTCATTATGAAGGTCAGATCGTTGTTATCATATGTGATTGGTCGTGTTTATTATCCATATGGGTCGTGGTTGACATTACGACCCATTGTTGATGATGTAGGATAATATGTTCGTAGTTTGCCTTTGGATTATTAATATTTAACAAGTCACTATGAGTCTAATGTCTTATACTATACAAGTTTATAACAGGTCAACAGCTCCACCGTTGAGGCTGGGAGGAGACAGCTCACTAGTGGATCGTGGTTTCCAGCCACAGTGGGTCGTGGGTGGTTGGTACACGACCCAATTTGGATGACAAACACAATCCAATGAGGACCGTTTTATTATGCTCACATTTCGGGTCGTTGTTATCATCTATTGGTCGTGGTTATCGTGTAATAATTTATCGTGGATATCGCCCAGGGTAGATTGTGTATGAACAACGACACAGTTTGGATGACAGACACGATTCACGAACCATGTCAATTGTGAAGCTCGACCTTACATGGACAACAACCACGATCCACGTCACTACATGGATGACAGCATGACTTCACTACATGACATGTTGTAATATGTAAAAATCAAATAATATGCATGTGTTATAGGAGAAAATCACTTCAGTGCAAAGCAACGAAGAAGAAATTCTAAATCCGAAGGAGCTCCATGCTACGTTGAGCCAGGACATGAATCTACTAAAGGATGAAGCTAATAAGAAAACTCCACGTGAAATTGTATTTAGATCATAGTTTTCAATGGACATTATGTTGTGAATTGCACAGATAATATATCATTTTATTATAGCTCAACATCGGTACTTCGCAAGTGTGTGAGGAAGGGAGATAACACCGCGATGCAACAGAACCCCATCGAGCTGTACCTGTAAAGAAGAATCGTCAAGGGTACATGGATCCGCACCGAGCTCTAACTGAAGTCGAAGACAACGGGTTGAGAGTTGTCAGAGTATCATTAGATTCACCTATCTAGCTGAAGAGCATCTATGACCTAAAATCATGGGTCGACTCTGAGGTAAGTTTCTAAATATTTACTTTCTTTATTTATTTATTTGATATCGATGTATGAAAATTATATCACATGAGTTCCTCGTTGTGTAGGCCATCAATATATACCTACGCTACCTATCAATGCGTCAGGAAAAGAGACCACGAGATAGATAGGACTGCGCATTCGTCCCGTCGCTATTTACGGTAATGTGAATTTGAGGACCATAGTTATCTTTAAAACATCATTAATTATTTATGTTTCTGACCCTTTCCAATATATCAACAACAAATCTTGGAAGTCCAACTTAGCGATTTGCAAACTTATGAAGCTGGCAACCATACGGATCGACAGGCCATCATCAAGAATAGCAAATTGAATGAAATGCTTATAGAAATAGTCGACGGTCGAGGTAGATCGAATCCTCTATGGAAGTATGAAGTGGTAAGAGCTTATTTACTAGCACATATACATGAACTTAAATGATAATATTCATTTTGGAAAGGCAAGTCTTTTAACTGTTGCCATATTTCTTGTGCTTGACAGTTATACATCCCACTCAACGCAAGGGGCCAGCACTGGTTCTTGGCTGTTGTTAATCTGAAGAAGAGAGATGTCACTTTGTACGACAACCTGAGTACCGAGTTGAAAGAGAACAACGAGTTGATTGTCGCGCAGATAACGGATGGACTAAGATGGTTATTCCATATTCTTGATAATAGATCTAAGAACTGGGAGAAGCCATGGAGTTTGAAGACAATCAGGGACAGACCTACGCAAGATAACTCGAATCATTGTGGCGTATTCATGCTGAAATATATAGACTTCTTGAGCAGCATGCGGAAAATTGTCTTCACAAAGATCAGTGTGTGTGTGTGTGTGTATATGTGTGTGTGTGTATATATATATATATATATATATATATATTCGTCTATATTAAATCTTGATTGCTCTGTCCTTTGATTTAATATTATTTCGTTCTTCTTCTGTAGGAGGACATTACTAAATTTTGAAAGACAATTGCGTAAGACTGTCTGCAGTTCACAACGTCAGAAGATGAGGTTGCTTACCCGAAAAAATAAGAAAAGTCGATGTCTAGACCATCGAAGAGAGTCAAGTTTTTTATTAATAATTAAATGCTGAATGGATTGGTGTATTTAATGTTTCTTCTAAATATTTTCTATTATGATTTAGTGAATAAGATGGGTTGTGGATATGACGACCAATGTATCGTGATTAACATCCATAATGGATCATGGTTGGAAACCATCACCAAGTTTGTATGACAACAACGACCCCATTCTGTGATCATGACTCAAATGCATATTGGATCGTGCTTGTCAGCCAGGTTGGTCGACATCCATAATAGATCGTTGTTGTATATGGGTGGTTGAACGTGGACACCAGCACGATCCATATATCGTGACAGACACGACCCATGTAGCATTAGAACCACGACCCATGCTAACCATGACAAACTCGAATGTTCGTGGATGTGATGAACATTGGGTGGTGATGTAATCCATAATGGAAAGTTATTGGAAAACAAAATCCATTGTATATGTCAACCACGACCCTGTCATTGGATCGCGTGGTACACAAGAACAACGGACTGTGGTTTTCACCTACGTTTGGAACGTGGTTGTCATGCACACTGGGTCGTTGTTCACAACTACGACCATGTAGTTGGATCTCGTAGTTGACAAGCACATTGGATTGTTGTTGTAAATATATATGGGAAGTAGTTATTATCATGTGGCGAGTTGCCTAAGAGAAGGTAGTTAGTCCTATTCTTCAACAACATTTTTTTTGCTGGCTGGATGACAGTAAAAATTGTCGTGTTGTCGGAGCTCAGAAATTGCCTTCAGAACTTCCTGTGGAGGCAGTTGAGCTTCGTGGATATTGTTAACGAAAGGGAAGGGATCACCCGCGAAGGAAGAAAGTGAGATAGACTCGTTGCCTTCTTTGAATATCTCCTTCATTATTTCGATTTAAAGAGCAAAGTAATTGGAAAAAAATGCGTTAAGTGTTGCAATAAGACAAGGTTTTGATAGTGGTTTTATACATACTGGATCGTGGTTTTATCCAGTTGCATCGTGGTTATCATCCAACCCTGGATCGTGAATCGGAGTAAAGATGAATGGCAACCACGACGCATATAAGACAAGACCACGACCCATTTATATGGGTCGTCTTTATTACATTATATGGGTCATTTTCTAGTGTTATATGGTTTATTGTCATGTTATGTGAGTCGTGGTTGTTACGTTACATTTCCTTGGTTGTCGGCAGATTTCCTGTGGTGTGACCAGCATATAAGTTGTAACACACCACATGAAATCAGTAGGTAGCGACAACCCATGTAGGGTAACAAACCCAACCCACATAACATGACAAGCACGACGAATATAACACATCAACCACGACCCATATAGGCTGGTCACACCACACGAAATAAGCAAACAACCACCACCCATATCATCTTCACGACCCTTCTACCATTTAAACCACGACCAATATTGATTGACAACCATAATCCTTATAATCTCATAACATTATTAGTGTATACTGTCATGTAAAATTACAAATAAGGACCAACATAACATGAAAATCATGACCAGTATAGCATTAAAACAACAATCCATGACAAGTACAATCTATATAACATAGTTACTACCAGAAGAGGAGCTCAGTGAAGCACAAGACTCTTCCACTTAAGCTTGCGAATTCACCACGACCCTTTGCAATAAACGCCACATGCAACATGTAAGCCACGACCCGTTTAATATGACAACCACGATAGATAAAGCATCGGACTACTTCCTTTCCAGGATGACAACCAAGACAGATTAAACATGACAACCACGACCATATTCACAGTGATAATCTGAAGAGCAGATCTCTTCAACGGGTAACCAGCCAGTGGAAAAACTTTGTTGAGAATGTCTTATTTTAGCCTAATCTAAAACTCAAGAGAGAAGGTCAGTCTTAAACAAGACATACTCGCTAGTGTTTTTCAGCTCTTTAGGTCCCGTTGAAGAGATTGTACTTCCTATTATGTTGTGACTATGGTCCTGATTGTCATGTTATAGCAGTCGTGGTTGTCATGTTGTATGGGAAGCAGTTATTATCATGTGACACGCTGATTACTAAGGGTCAAAAGAGCTGCAAAGATTGTCTTCAGAACTTCCTGTGGAGACGATTGGGAATTAATGGCTTCATCCACTTTCTCCTCCATTATTTTGAATGGAAGAGTTTTGAAAATACATTAAGCGAAAGGTGTTACAATAAGGTTCGGATTGGTTTGTGGATGAAGTACCGCTCTTATAGGGTGGTCATTCAATGGTCAAGGCGTCGATTCTGAAGGGTCACGTGATTTTTGAACGGTCGCGCGGATTCCGAAGGATCGCTCTCAGTGCGCAACGGATTGTGGGGAAGTAGCGAGTCATTCAATGGTCAAGGCACCAATTCCGAAGGGTCGCACTAATTCTAAACGGTCAAGCAGCTCCGAAGGATCGCGCTCGGTGCTCGACAGATTGTGGGGAAGTAACGAGTCATTCAATGGTCAAGGCGCCGATTCTGAAGCATCGTGCTGATTTTGAAGGATCACACGGATTCTAAAGGATCGAGCTCATTGCCCAACAGATTGCGAGGAAGTAGCGAGTTAATGCCCTCCCCTGAAAAAGGTAGAATGTGGCGCTGTTTCTGGAGGATCCTGCTCAATCTGCAGAGAATGGTAGTGGATATGACCAATAATTGGTCGTGGTTATCTTCCATGTTAGATAGTGATTCACATGCAAATTGGATCATATTTTTTATCGACGTTGGATCGTGGTTATCATCCAATGCTGGGTCGTGGATCTTAAAAAAAGAAATGGCAACGATGACCTATATGACATTCTAACCACGACCAATATAACACGAGAACCACGAACCATGTTCTATGGGTCGTGGTTGTTACTTTATATGTGTCGTGGTTTTACTTTGTTGGTAACACAGCGTGACCCTTCGGAATCCGTGCGACCCTTCAGATTCAGTGTGACCCTTCGGATTCAGCGCCTTGACCATTGAATGACCAGCCTATAAAAGTGGTATTTCGGCTTTATATTACTTCCACAAGCCAAACCGAACCAAAATCCTTATTTGTTGCACCACCTTATGCATTCATGGATTTCATTGCTCTTTCATTCAAAACAATGGAGGAGATATTCGAAGAAGCCATTGAGTCTCTTTCGCGTTCTTCCTTTATTAGTGATCCCTTCTCTTTCCTCAGGAATGTTGATGATCTTTCAGAAGCTCAATGGCCTTCACAAAAAGTTTCGAAGACAATTTCAAAACTCTGACTACTCGACAATTTCAACGGGCACCCAGTCAGCGGAAAAACGTTTTTGAAGAATAGTTCTCTCCAATGATATGGGACCACTTACCTTTTCTTCTACTTACCTTCTGTGTCGCAGCAGCGCTACACTTTAAAATCAGTGCGTCAAATGATAAATTTTATCATGGTGCCCTGAACATCGAGAGGGTCGTCGTTTACATGCTGCATGTGGCACGATTCCGAAGGGTCGCACTGAATCCAAAGTGGAAGGAATAAAGTATGATAATATCCCTATTTGCAAACTTAAGTGGAAGAAACTTGCAGAGTCTTACACATCACTGAGCTTCTCTTCTGGCAGTAAATGTGTTAAATAAGTCGTGGTTGCAATTTTGTAAGGGTCGTGGTTTTCATGTTATATGGGTCATGATTGTAATGCTATGTGGTTTATAGTTGCCATGTTATATGGATCGTATTTGTGGTTTTTAACGTGTTCTTTTCCTTTTTCTACCAAACCGTATGTATCGATTCATCCACCTTGTGGCCCCAAAAAGTCCTTGCTTGGACAGTATCCACTTTTATCCACACTGTCTCCACCTGTTAATAACTACGACACATATATACATATGATTTTTGAAATCTAAGTATACCATAACCTAAATTTAATGGGTCGTTGTCAATTACAACCGCGGCCCTTATAATTGCATAACCATAACCTAAATTTGACGGTTGGTATGTCATATTTGTCTGGGTTGTTACGACACATGGGTCGTGGAAGAAGTATCGCTCTTATAGGGTGGTCATTCAATGGTCAAGGCGCCGATTCCGAAGGGTCACGATGATTCTGAATGGTCACGCGGATTCCAAAGGATCGTGCTTGGATGCCAACGGCTTACGAGGAAGTAGAGAGTTTTAATTTCCTCTTCTGATTAAGTAGAATGTAGCACTTTTTCCAGAGAATTACGCTCAATTTGAAGGGACAAGTCCTGGATATGATCAAGAATTTGACGTGGTTATCTACACGTTGGATCATGATTCACATGCACAATGGATCGTGGTTTTTATCCACGGTGCATCATCGTTATCATCCAACGCTAGATCGTGGACTGTTGGAAAAAGGAGTGACAACCACGACCCATATAACATTCTAACAACGATCAATATAACACGAGAACCACGAACCATGTTATATGGACCTTCTCAGCAGTGCTTGTCAGCTCGCTAGGATCCCATTGAAGCGACCCATTATTCATATTGTATTGTAATAATGGTCGTTGTTATAATGTTATATGGGGCATGGTTCTTACTTTATATGTGTCGTGGGTTTAAATGTTATGACACTATTGACCCATATATCGTAACAACCGCAATCCGTATAACATAACAACCATGACCCCTGTAACCTGATAGCCACAACTGCCACAGTCTTTTCAGGAAATCGCACTAATGTCGCTTCCTCCATGCAATCCATTAGGAAGTAGCGACCGTTCAGAATCATGCACGACCCTTCAACCATTGAACGACAAGATATAGACGTGGTAATTGGGTTTCGAACCAATTTGAACCAAAAACCATATATCGTGAATATAACACCGAATTGTGGTTTTTATCCACATTGCATCATGGTTGTCATCCAACGCTTGATCGTGGAATGTCGGAAAAAGGAATGGCAACCACGACCCATATAACTTTATAACTGTGACCAATATAACAAGAGAACCACGATCCATGTTATATGGATCGTGGTTGTTACTTTATATGTGTCGTGTTTTATCTTCTGACATCCCTGACTGATATAACGTAACAACCACGATCCATATAACATAACAACCACGACCTTGTAACAAAACAGCCACAACCGCCACAGTCATTTCAGGAAGTCGTATTAATGTCACTTCTTCCACGTAACCCGTTGGGAATCGAGCACGAACCTTCGGAATCCGTGAGACTGTTCAGAAAATCCACGACCCTTCAAAATTGGCGCGTTGAGCATTGAATGACTAGCCTATAAAAGGGGTACTTGGGTTTCATAGAGCTTTAAAAAAAATAAAAATAAAAATCATGAAGGAGATATTCAAAGAAGGCATTGAGTCTTTCTGGCGTTGTTCATTCGCGTGTGATCCCTTCCCTTTCCTAAGGGACGTTCACGATCTTCCTGATGCTCAACAGCCTCCACAGGAAGTTCTGAAGACGTTTTTTCGATCACCGGCATCTCGACAATATCAATAGGCACCTAGCCAGCAGAAAAGAAACCATTTCCTTTGGATATATGCAGAGAGGGAAAAGGAAGCTTCACTAAATAAAATTCTTCATTGGATTTAGAAATTGAGCAATTAAAAGTGGAGCTTCCTAGAAATAAGTTAGCAAACTTCTCTATAAATATAGGTCGTGGTTTCATGTTATATGTGTTGTAGTTGTCATGTATCGTGGTTATCATGTTACAGGAGTTATGGTTCTCACCTAATTTCTTGCATTACTGTCCTATGAATTAGTGTAATATATATATATATATATATATATATAAAATTAGCTCCGTTACTATCATATGTATGTGCACGTTACATTTGCTGATTTGTATAGTATGGTTAGGTGTATATGTGAAGCATTGGTCGTGATTGATATGGGTCATATTTGTCATGTTAAAATTGCCGTGGTTCACAGTTGTATATGGTTTTTCAATTTTGTAAAACCACGACCCGATGGAGGAGAACCACGAACCTTAACTCATGGCAACAACGACCTATATAACATGACAACCATGACCTATATAACATGACAACCACGACCCATGTAACATGGCAACTGAAATAGCAGTGAAGACCGCTTGAGTAGAAGTTGGAATATGTCAATATGTCCTAGAGGGGGGTGAATAGGACTTTTTAAAGATTTATGAGTTATTTAAAAATCCTATCACTCTAATCCTATTATGTATGCAATTCTCAGGATTACTCAAATTAACTCTACTGGCTTCCAAGCCTTGTAGAGGATCCAATCACAACCTATTTATAAGATAAACAAGTTGTAAACAAGATTGTGAAGTATATGACTGTGTGTGTGTATAAGGTGTGATCTCAGATAATCAGATATAAAGGCATGCTAGGAAATCACATAACTGAAAGGCAATAATCATCTCAAATACAGTCATTTTTATAGTGGTTCGACTACTTGTCTACTCCACTCCCGGCTGTCGCACTCAACCCTTGAGTGTACCGGATTTCACTAAAGAGGTTTCCCAGGGTTCTCCTCAAACCTAAGGTTTTAAATCAGGTTCACCATCAACCTTTACAGAGGTTTTACGCGGTTCACCTCAAACCCAGAGTTTTACTGGTTCACTCCTAACCAGATGTTTATGCTCTCCATAGAGTAAGGGTCCACATAACGCACCCGGATTTTAGACCACACAGGTCAAAGACCTACACAAGGACTTAACATTTTATGCCCTACACAAGAGCAAGGGTCCACCCTGTGCACTCACTACGTACACTCCCGTTGGAGGCCTCCTTAAGGACTTCAAAGGGTAAGAACCATTTAGGACCAAGACCTAGAAAGGAATGATCACAAGTGTCCTTTAGACTCTGGATACTTATAGATAAGTTGATGAGTCTCGTTAAGCACACTGCAAAAGATCTCCTTCTCCTTGTTGACGAAGAGTCTTCAGCTCCCTTGATCTGCAACACAAGATGATATACCAATGCTTGGCTTCGGGTTGGGTCAAGGGTGAGATGGAATCCTACTCTCTAAAGATTTTCCTATAAGGAAGATAGAGTGGTTCCTCTCTTATGCATTCAAGGTATCCTAGCATAATGATATGTCATTAAGGTAGTAACTGGAGGATCCTTGAATGCGGAAGTTCATTCCCCAATCCACTCTTATTTAATATCAATGGTAAGGGTGGATTGGAGAATGAACTCCCTAGAGAGAAAGGCTTTAGGTATAAGATGTTAGTTAAAACACACAAAAGCTCTCTCTTTTCTCTCTTATAGCAACAACGAACAAGTCCCCTATATATAGGCAAGAAGTTCCAATGGATATAAAACGGTCAAATTTATGACAGAGTTCGATATCATCGAGCAGGTTCGATATCATCGAGCGTATACTCTCGATAGCATCGATGGTCTGCTCGATGATTCGGACTCGATGTCATACGCTTTTGAAACTCCTTGCCAATAGGTCGTTGAATCGAAATAGTTGTCGATGTCATCAGATTTCGAACTCCAATTCCATCAATGACTGGGTCGATCCCTCGACACATGAAAAATGAGAGAGACTTGACTTTGAAAATATTTCAGGTTTTCATGAATGATCGGGGGAACCATCGAGGTCATCGAAATTTGAATGTCGATGATATCGAGATCAGAGTCGAGGCATCGATAATTCCAGCAGATTTATCTTTAAACTTGCTAGACATATTATGGCTTAGTTCGATGCAATCGATCTGGTGTTGATATCATCGATATTTGAATATCGATTAAATCGAAGGGCCCCCGATCATAGTTAAAAACATCCTGAAATAACTGCTGTAAGAAATGCGCGCCCACCATCGATATCATCGATGGACCTCCGATCTTATCGGTATTTGATTTCAGATCATATCGGACGATCATCGATATATCGATGAATTTTGAGTTTTTCATTAAAAAATAGGGGCACCGGAAATCTGTCTGTCGATCTTATTGGGCCACTCCCGATGGTCTCGAGATTTGAATATCGATGGTATCGATGTGTATTGATACATTGATAATTCGTCCAGAAATGTTATGAAGTTACTGGACATGTTTAGTGTTTTTATCGATGATATCGATAGGTGTATCAATACATCGATAAATCTGTCCAGATGAATATTTAGTTGCTTGACACTTTTGGTCCTCTTTTCGATAATATCGTTAAGGTATCAAGGACATCGACAAAACAGGTCGATCATATCGAGGGTGCTTCGATAAAATAGACAAGGCGAGAAAAACTTAAAGATTTTCTTATTTTGAAAAAGTTTTCTCACCATAAAAACCCTAAGATGTCTATCTTGTTTTAAGGGTTTAATTCACCTGGTGTTTTGGGACATGGGATGTGAGGCTATGATTTACCTATTACGAGCTTCCACACATCCGGTTGAGGCAGACGCTTGAAATAATTTTCCTATCGAGTTCTGCAGCCAGTCTGACTTACTATACACGTAACTTGACAAACCAAGGCACAAGTAGGTGCACTTTCAGCAACAACGATCCTTGCCTCATAGAAACCACAACCCCTATAGCCTGCATTTCCTAGTAGTCTATCAATAGTCGTATCATATTCAAAAAATTCCAGGTTAGCTTTAATACAACAGGGCAAGTTACTTTTCTGACTTTGATGGACGGTAAGGATCTTATGTGCATGTATGGGGATATTATCATCATCATCACTCTCAACATCACTGGTTATTACTTTTGAAGAGTATTTTCTTAGATGTAAAGGATGGTGTAAAACTCACCACGATCCGTTGTGCATTTAAACCACAACCTGTAGAGAAAATCGTGAACTTAACAACGAGTCGTGGTTGTCATAACATATGGATCGTGGTTGTCCTGAAATATGGATATTTCTTCTTCTCTTAAAGTCATGGTTGACAACAACGATCCAACAAAATCGTGTTACATGGCTCGTAGTTAATGTGAACCATTGACATAGTTGTCATTTAATATGGGTTCGTGGTTGGCAGATTTCACTGGTCATGCTAATCATTTTGCATGGTCATGGTTGTCCTGTTGCATGGATCGTTGCTGACAACCACGATCTTATGAAAAATACAACTCATGTATCCTAACTTTCATTTAAATAATAGTCATTTGTATCACATCATAAGGAAAACCACCTTAGATTTATCGAAGATGGATTGTGGAAGATAACCACGACCCATTATTCGTCGTATCCACGACCATTTCCCTTCGGATTCAATGCACCCTCCGGAAATAGCGCCACATTCTTGTTTTTCACAAAATCACATAAACGTATATATCAGATGAATCAAATTCCCATAAACAACTACTATCCATTGTTCATCGTAACCACAATCTAAATTGCATGACAACCACGATCAATTGTGCATGTGAACCACGATCACACGACAGGGCCGTGGTTGTCATATAAGAGTGGTACTTGGGTTTCAAATTACCCTTCGTAGGACAATTCCAAACCAGAACCCTTATTGTAAGGCCCAACCATTTGGGTCGTGGTTGTCATTTATATGGGTCATAGTTGTTACGTAGACAGGTCGTGCTTGTCCGCTGATATGGAGTGTGATTCTCATGCTACATAGATCGTGGTTTTCAGGGTATATGGATCGTGGTTAGCAACGACGTTGTACGACCCATGTATAGTCTTGATCTATTTTTCATCAAGACCATGATCGAATGTGCATGCCATGACAACCACGACCCATTGTTCATCATATTCTCCACCCATTCGGAAATAGCATCGTATCCTTTTTCAGGAAATCGCATTCATTTCGCTATTTCACCGTAGTCTCGAAAAATGGTATTTCTAATATCGTAAAACCAATAATCGCACGACATCCTACTCACATTAACCACTCATTCACAAGCCTATAAAAGTGGTACTTGGGTTCAATTACTTTCTTTAATGTCGCTACTTGCCCTTAATCCTTTTGGAATCAGCACAACCCTTCGGAATGTTTAACCACCCTATAAAAGTGGTACTTGGGTTTCAAATTTTCACAAGCCAATCCGAACCAGAATGCTTATTGCAACACCTTAAGCATTCATGGATTTCTTTGCTCTTTCAATCAAAATAGTGGAGGAGATATTCGAAGAAGGCATCGAGTCCTTCTTGCGTTCATCCTTTATGAGAGATTCATTCCCTTTCCTCAATGACATTCAGTCTTCCTGAAGATTAACGGCCTCCACAGGAAATTCTGAAGACAATTTCAGAACTCCGGCAACTCACAGAGAATTTTTCTGCGACAGACAGAAAAATCGAGAGGTGTCATTCCGCTTGGTCTCGTGATTAGGACTTTAATGAGAAAAGGTTGCACTGGATCGAGAGGTACGACGCGGCAAAGAAAGCGAAAGCTAAGGCTGCTAAAAGATTTAAAGAGCTCAAATTGGCCCACCTGTAGCTCTCATCCAGTCACTATTCTTCTTCCTTGTCCTATTATTCTTGTAATTAAACGAAAGTTCACTTACTAATTTTATAGTTATCTTATGGAGTTCATGAATAATGTGATTTTTGAGTGCAGTAGAATGTCATGTATGGACAACCAGGATCCATAAGGGTCGCGGTTTTCAGGTTATATGGGTCGTGATTGTAATGTTATGTGGTTTGTAGTTGCAATGTTAAAAATGGTATTTCTAACATCGGAAAACCAATAGTCGCACGACATCCTACTCACACGAACCACTCGATTGTCAAATTCAAAGCTGAACAAAGTGATAAAATATATGAAATACATAATTTATGATTAAAAAACTTTCATAATTACATATTTACATTGTTCAAAATGATAATTTACATCTAACAACCTCCATAAGAGGAGTGCCTTCCTGTATTGTCATCTGATCCATCGGAACTGCTATCTATTTTTTCATATACATATTGGTTCACTTCCTCTAAATCAGAAGGTGAAGAGATATTTCCTTCATGCTCTTTTACACTTTGAACTAGATTTTTCAAACTTTCTTTGTGTGAAGAATTGTATGTGATACCCAATGCCCTACAAAATTCACTGAGATGGGTTAGGAATTTGAATTTGTTACTCTTTTCCTTCTTCTTATTTGTTGTACTCGATCCGGCTTCAACATCGTGTTGTCTTTGACTCGAATATTGCTGAAGTCTAGAAACTTCTTCCATACTGTGTTTTAACGCGAGTTGGAATTGTTCTTCCTCTAAAGCTTTTAATGTGGCATCCTCCTCTGCATGTTTTGTGGATGTCATTCGTATACTAGATCCAGAAGTAGATGGTTTGGATGGAGTGGAAGGTTTTTTATTCGAATCTAACAGAGCTTGAAAAAGATTTCGGACATCCTTGGGGGCATTGGGGCATGGTTTTGCATCACCACCTTGACATGACAAGTGTAACCGAAACCGATTTGTATTGTATACAAACTTTGCGCCACACAAACCAAACTTAATCTTTATTTTTCCAGACCTAAGTGGTGATTCAACTAGGGAAGCGTAGTCCCAAATGTCTGAGGATGGGTAAGATGACAACATATCTACACTCAATTTTTAACAATAAAAAAATCAGAATATTGATTATTAATTATAACAATGATATTGTGGCTGTTATTGTGATCAATGTTGGCATAACCACGACCCATATAGCATTACTACCATGATTCACAGCCACGGCCCACAGAAGATGGGACAACACCTAAATACTCTAGATGCAAACGAATAGGTCACAATCGACGTCGATGCACTTTCATCCCTGCTGGCTAAGGCCAAGGCTGATGATGACTTAATATGTTGGTTTATATTTTACATTGTTTGCGATAATGTCATTTGAACTGTAATATATATACTTCATGGTACATGAACCTTGGAGCGTGTTAACCATGATCCACGAATTATTATGCATTTGAACCACGATCCATAGAGGAAACGGTGAGTTTAACAACAGGTCATGTCACTCATGACAGTTGGACCGTCGTTGTCATGTTCTATGGGAAGTGTTTCTCATAACATCATGGTTGTTTGCGACAATACAACATGGACGACAACCACAAACAATTACGACTGCGATCCACGACCAATTTAACATGACAACGACGACCCAGATTAACTACGACCATTGCTTCACATATAGCACGATCAAAATAAAACGACAACAACGACCTATGTATCAATCCATTTCAGGATCCATGTATCATGACAACCAAGGCCTATCCAATGACAATCACGACCCATGTTTCATATAAACACGACCCAATGTGGATGATAGTCATGGGCCTTTATGCATCTGAGCCACGAACACAAAGATGGAAATAGTGTACATAACAATAGATCGTGGTTTTCATGATATAATGATCGTGGTTGTAAATGAATAGTGCAAAAAACTAAGATCTTACCATATCAAATGACAACCACGATCAATGCTTCACATCAACTACAAACCATATTACACAACAACCACGTTCAGTATAAGAAGACACCACAACCATCTAATACTTACATTCAAGATCCAAATTTCATCACAACCAAGACATATACAACGTTACAACAACGACCCATATCAAACGTTACCATGATCCATGAAACTTTGATCAATAGTGGGTCGTGATTGTCCCTTGCGTTGTGTCGTGGTTATGATGAATAGTGGATCATTGTTGTTAAATGAGAACAACGACCCATATGCCGTGACAGTCACGTCCCACTATTCATGTGAAAGACAACCCATGTCATCTTCACGACCAATCTGCCATGCAAAGAGAAGTACAGAGTTGTCCTCCACGACCTTAATTACATTACAATATCGGTCATGGTGAACATGCAAACAACCGCGAGCCATGTTACATTACAACAATGACACATATTACATGACAACCACGACCCATAACTCCATTGTTCTAATTTTTGCTATATAAACAAGAGTCAAGGACGAGGTAGAAGGAAATGGAGTAGTTAACGTTTTTCCGCTGGCTGGGTGCCCGTTGAAATTGTCGAGTTGGCGGAGTTTGAAAGTTGTCTTCAGAACTTCCAGTGGAGGCCGTTGAGCTTTAGGACGATCGTGAACGTCCCTAAGGAAAAAAAAAAGGGATCACGAATACAGGAAGAATGCGATAGGGACTCTATTGTTTCTTCAAATATCTGATCCATTATTTTGAATGAGAGGGCAAAGAAATGCATGAATTGGCTTGTGGAAGTATCACCAAATACCACTTTTATAGGCTGGCCATTCAATGGTCAAGGCGCTGATTCCAAAGGGTCACGCTGATTCGGTATGGTCGCACGGAAAATGAAGGGTTGCGCTCAGTGCCCAATGGATTACAGGGAAGTAACGACTTTAGTGTGATTGCGTGAAGAAGAAGAATGTGGCGTTGTTTCCGGAGGGTCGCACTAAATTCCAAGGGAATGGTCTTGGATGGGACAAAAAAAGGGTCGTGGTTGTCTTTCATAATAGATCATGGGTGAAAATCACAACCCAATGTGTATGACAACAATGATCGTTCCATGTGATCGTGGTTCGCTTGAACATTGGGTCGTGATTGTGTTACATGGATTGTGATTGTAAGAAGGACACTTGGAATTAAGCGGAAGATAATGAGGGATGGAATGAAGACGTTTAACTTGAAAACAATGAGCGGTGGATTGCTT
This sequence comes from Magnolia changhungtana, assembly GCA_030180095.1. Lineage (NCBI taxonomy): Eukaryota > Viridiplantae > Streptophyta > Magnoliopsida > Magnoliales > Magnoliaceae > Magnolia > Magnolia changhungtana. Next base: position 6,551,251 of record JASAUF010000459.1, read on the forward strand.
GGGTCGTTGGTTTTATGTTATAAGCCTTGTGATTTTTCATGTTATATGGGCCGTGGATTGCTTGGATCGTAGTCCCATGTTGCATGGAACGTGTTTGTCATGTTATGTGGGTAGTGATTGTAATGTTACATAGGTTGTATTTGCCATGTTATACGAATCGTGTTTGTCATGTTGCCTAGATTGCTATTGTTGTTTCAACGTGTACGACAGGGCATGAATTATGTACATCATGGACGAAACACATAAGCACCGAGCCATCCATGAGCCATGTCATGTACACATATCATGCAGGCTTTTCAGGGGACTAGGGCCATGGTTGTGAACCAAGAACCGACGTGGACAATAACCACGATCCAACATGGATAATAACCACGATCTAACATGCATGTGAACGACGGGATCAAATCACTAGACAGTTTCGTGGTTGTCATACAGACTGTGTCATTGTTGTTATGGACCGTGGTTTTCATTTTAGGTGGGTCGTGGCTATGATGTTAGACGGATCATGGTTGTAAGATGATATGTGTCGTGGTTCTGATGTTGCAGGGTCATGGTTGTCACAATATATGGATCTTGTTTGGCATCCACGTTCAACCACCCATATACAACAACAATCCATTGTGCATGTCAACCAACGTGGCAGACAGCCACGACCCTAAGTGTAATACAACTTCGAATTGTTCACAAACAATTACGACCGATCTCATTCGCCAACCCATTATAGATGATAATAAGCAGAAGAAACATCAAATGCACCAATCCATTCATCATTCAACATCAAATCAGTGTTTGACTTTCTTCGCTGGTGTACCTGACGCCTTTTCTGTCAACCACGATCCATTATGCAACAAACCATGTTCACAACCATGATTGTGGTTATCATATCATACATATCATAGATGTCATCTACAGTGAGGCGTGGTTCACACCAACAGGCCACATAACATAATAACCACTATACACCGTCCATGTCAACCATTACCTTGCTTTGCACTAAAATGCACTGAACTTGTAGATGTGCTCGCTGAGTGGCGATGGAGGGGCCCAGCGAAGAAGATTCAAAACCAGTAAAAAAGAAAATAAGGATTAGGGATAAAAAGTGAAGGAGTCCCAGAGAAGAAGCTCCAAGATATAGTCAGTGATCTATATGGGGACAGCTTGTTGATGTTTTGCATTTGGAAACGTAGGCGTCCGTAAGCGTCCAAGATATAGTCGGTGTTCCGTAAGTCACATCGAACTGCAGATTTCTCTAATTCGCACCGTCCATTTTATTTGTAACATCAAGAAACCCAAACAATGGTCAAAATATTCGATCCAATGGACCACAACCGTTTAACCAATAGTTTTCGTAAAAGCCCATAATTTGTCATCTTTACGCAGTGTGGGCCAACAATGGCTCGATACGTGTCACAAAATTTTTTTTGAAGGAATCCATCATCCATGAACAAGTCCAACGGATTAGATTCGATTTATGATGGGCTCATAGACTTGAACCAGATTATCGACGATTAATCTTCTGCATTTGGAACCGAAGCGAACTTCCTGCCTTTAGCACGCCATAATGTATGTACATACGACATATTCAGTACAAACTAAGATATATGGGGTCCATAGTGATATATATGTCATCTAAAGTGACCATCGCATGTAATGAACATGTATAAAGGCATGGCATAAAAATATTTTTGATCAGGCGGATGTACGGCCCACATAGTACTCAACGCCTTATAACCGTTTATTTCGGTGTGATCAACTACGCCTGTGAGGTTCAAATTTTTGGATAAAGATTTGTACATACTCTAACAACTAACAATCAGTGTAGATTGAAAATTTACATAAGATCTATCCCACAGCCGAGAGATAACCAAGATCTTATGAGACATATAAGTATAGCACAAATACAGGGCCGACCTCACCTTTCACCGTTACCTCTGTTTACGTGTCGAGGGCATACTGGTCCGTAAAATTTGAATGTAATGATCCATAACTGCAGCGATCCATATATAATAAAAACCACAATATATTTCGTCATGTCAACTACAACCCATCGAACATTAACACCACGACCCGTATAACATAATAACCACGATACAGAGTTGTGGGCCAAGGACTTAGGCTTCAAACAGGATATGGTGAGGGCTTTCATTATCACAACTTGATCAAAGTCATCTCTACCTTGCACAATGACAAACACGACCCTTCGTAGATGACAACCATGATCCTTCACATTGACAAGACACGACCCAGGCAAAGGATCGTTGTTGACTCTCTATTTTTTTAATCATGGTTTTTATATAAAATGGATTGTGGTTGTTATGATATATGGATCGTGGTTGTCAACATTACATAGGTTGTGGTGTCGGTTGCTATGGGTCGTGGTTTTCGTGTTTTATGGATAGTTGTTCTCGTATTATACAGATCGTTGTAGTCACGCTACAAATCTACAAAATAACGAGTTCTTTTATAAAGCTTTCACTTCAAGCTGGAACCTGAAAGAAGCCAGATTACATCAGCCTGAATCTCGAAGTCATTACACACCAGGTCCGCCAACTCAGAGTAGGTGCTCATCGATAAAATATCAAGTTCTTTTATAAGGCTTTTACATTAGCCTGGAACTCAGAAAAGCTGGGACGGAAGGATTCAAATTATAAGGTCATGCTCAAACAAAGACAAGCCCTATGATCGCGCTCGAGACACGATACATGGGTCGTGACTGTCATTGTATATGGATCGTGGTTATAATGTTGTATGGGTCGTGGTTGTCATGAAATATGGATCCTGAATGTAATGATATATGGGTTGGGGTTGTCGTGTAATAAAAATCATGGTTAATGTCTTATATGGTTTGTGGTTGACTTGAAGCATTGGTCGTAGTTGTCTTTCGATATGGGTTCGTGGTTTTCATGTTATACGGGTCGTGGTTGTCGCGATGATTGGGTCGTGATTTATTTTTTTAATGTTTGAGATCATGTAATTTGAACTATAATATATATACTATGATTCATGAACCTTGGTGAGTGTTAACCACGATACAATGTGGATGATAACCACGAATTCTTGTGCATTTAAACCACGACCCATAAAGGAAATGGTGAGCTTAGCGACGGGTCGTGGCACCCATGACAAGTGGATCGTGGTTCTCATATTGCCTGGGTCTTGTTTCTCTTAAGATCGTCGTGTTTGCGACAACCATGAACCATTACAACTATGAAGCACAACCATTTTAACACGACAAACACGACCCAGATCAACTACGACCAATGCTTCACGTATATTTTAAAACGACAACAATGACCTACGTATCAGTCCATGCAGGTTCCATGTTTCATGACAATTAATACCTATCGAATGTCAGTCATGACCCATGTTTCATGACAACCACGACCCAAGGTGAATGATAATAACGAGAACACAGATGATAATCGTGTACATACAATAGGTCGTGGTTTTCATGATGTAATGGTTGTGGTTGTCATGTAAATGGGTAGTGCAAAAAAAGTGTCATGGTTGTCAACAACGACACATGAAACAAGGCAACAACAACCATGCAATACAATTAACATAAACCCATTTCAAAATGACAACTACGATCAATGCTTCACATCAACTACCAGCATATTACACGAAAACCGTGGTCCATATAACAGGACAACCACGACCCTTTAATAATTACATTGAGGATCAAAATTTCATCACAATCAAGACCTATACAACATTACAACTACGACGCATATCAAAGGATACAATGACCCATGAAACTTTGATCAAAGTGGGTCGTGATTGTGCATTGTGTTGTGTCGTAGTTATTATGAATAGTGGATCGTCGATGTTAAATTAGAACCATGACCCATATGCCGTGACAAACACGACCCATTATTAATGTGAACCACGACCCATGTCATCTTCACAACCAACCTACCATGCAAACCACGACCAAACCTCGTTGGGGCCCGTTCGAGAATATTGTTGTTATTCATATGACATGACAAATACATCCCATATTACATTACAAACCACGACCCCCCTTGGGATCGGAGATACTTTCACCCTGCTATCATGTGTTTGTCCTAATCGACTAGGCCGCAAATCAATCACCAATACTCTTACTCGCCTTCCTGAGTCGTTCATCAACGACTACGCCTCAGTCTGTTATACGGTAAGCTCTCAAGCTTACTCAATTTGTTGGCTATGATTGTCGTTTTATACTTTCTAACTCTTTTCTTTCTCAGGCGCAGCAGATATTTTTGTTGATTCGGGAGAGGCTAAAGGCGATGACTAAGATTGAAAGGAGAAGGCCAGGCTAGAAGAGCTCCTAAAGACTTCTGCGAGGAACAAGAGAAGCTGAAGGTCCTAGTAGGAGAAGGCCAATTAAGGGACATGATGCTCCAGATGAAGGCCAATTCAGTCTCGTTTGGACTCAGCTGAGTCCGAACTAACAACCACAAAGGCTTGCCTTGAACGGGCGGAGGAGGAGAATACGTGGCAGATGACTAAACTGGGGCAAGCTACGATTGACCCATATAACCTGAAAATCACGATTCATTGTAAAATTAAACAAACGATCCATGACAACTACAATCCATACAACATGACAACCATGACCCATATAATACAGTAACTTTCAGAAGAGAAGCTCGGCATGCAAGCCATGACTCTGCAAGTTTCTTCCACCTAAGTTTGCAAATGGGAATATTATCATCCACCTCACTCTCATCTTCGGTGGTTAAAAACTACGACCCTTTCCTTCAGATTCAGAGCGTCCGTTCGGAATAAGCGCCACATACAGCATGCAAGCCATGACCCATTTAACATGATAAATACCATAAATGCATCTTAACCTCCTTTCCAGCAAGACAACCACGACCGATTTAACATGACAACTACGACCATAATGACATTTACAATAGGAAGGAGATCTCCCTTCAGCCAGCAACCAACGATGGTTGACAAGACTGTTCTTCCTATTATGTTGTGATTATGGTCTTGGAAGTCATGTTACAGTGGTCGCGGTTGTCATGTTGTGTAACGCCCTGAAAATCGGGGGTCGAGTAGTAACTCAACTCTCGAGTTCCAGAACATCACTTATGCAACAAAATGAATGATGATTGAATGTTGACTGTATTAGAGTAGTGAACATGAGTGAGATTAAGCCAAAACAACATATCATACTCCAGAGACAGTTAAAGTTGCAAGCGGAAGACTGTAATAGATAGACAAAATATATAAACTATGATGAGTCTCCAGAGTGTGATAACATTTCCAGGTTAAATAATTACAAGGACAATTCTAAAATATACCTAATGTGATGACGTGTAAAGTCTCCTATCCCAAATACCATAGCCCGTCAGATACAATACCCAGTCTTCATAGACTGTCGAGAGAGAGATCTGAGATAGGAGAACTCCTCCTCATCACCATAGAAGTAGTCAGGCTCTGCTTCACAAGCATCGCCATCACACGAAACTCAACAAATCGGTTTGGTGTGTACAACACCGTCCCGTATCATCGTGGGGAGTGAGTAGCTAACTCAATGGAACAATAAGGCATAAGTTAACATGTTATCGATGCGATCAAGAAGTAATGATAAAGCAAAATCAAGCACTCCTAGTTACTCGATTAATGCAAGTATGAATGCAGGTATGATGGATGCCCTCTCCGACATACTCCCTCATGCGACACCATCTCACGTTCGCGCATGCTTACATCCCACAGTGCTCCACATCTTCCAGGCACATGCGATGCATGATGAGCATGATTACCGAGTTTTTAATTAGTCCATTTCAAACAGCAGGATTGGGAAACTAAGGTACCTCCCTTGTATCATTCCCAAACATGATCCATTCTAGGGTCGTCGATCCTAGTTAATATCGACGATGGTGTGTTTTCTAGGTCACTGCGAGAGAGGTGCCTGTGGAACGTTACGCACAAAAGGTTGCACTACTCCCCCATCACCCCTTAAACGATTCATCACGATACAACTATACAGAAACAGGCCTAGTTCATACTCTATATATCGCGACAAACCCTAAGGCACGCTGCAACTTCAGAGTATGCTCGCGGTCACTACAAAGGGCTGCCAGGGCTGTTACGCACAAAGGTTGCACCACTCCCCCATCACCTTATCAATGTAGGCCGACAGCGCGAATATAGTGTCCCATACCACCATAATCGGCTCACGAGTTAAGTTGCTCACTGGTCACTACGGGGAGGCACGTAGCCCCAGCGTAGGCCGACAGCTCGACCACGGTGTCCCATACCACCATGCCCGGCTCATGAGTCTTAGCGGATCGAGGTACCATGGTTAAAAGGGTTTTCACTGGTAAGTTTGGTACCCTAGGTTCAAGCAGTAGCGACCAAACATGGTGAACATACATAAGACAGATCGGGTTGCCTGACGAGCTCAGCTAGCTCGAGCGCACAACAAGTTAAACGACATGAAGTGTATAAGCACTTCGCGTGGCCAACCACTATCGCCAACCGAAGTACGACTCGAGTTCGTCGAACACATCTCACGTGGCAAATGAATCACAGCCACGAATTCAATTCTGGTACCGATTGTCTGGACTATAAACATAGCCCCAAACACAATCAATTTCAAATAGTAAAGCAGTAATGGATCAAGGTTCAAATCATACAATCAAAGTTCGATAATATCCGTTTAGGGCTGCCAGGGCTGTTGCACCCATTCGTTGCTCCACTCCCCCATCACCCATGACGGATCGTACAACGTAAACATGAATTTAACATATGCATTACATAAATAACATCATAAAAGCTGAGCATGTTATAAAGCATAACACAAGCATGAGTTTGTACATATTCAATTCCTAATCACACAGCTATTCAAGGAAATCATACACATAGTTAAAGGAGTTGAGAATCATATCTCAATACCCTTAAACATTACAATTTACTAACTACTACTCATTCAGACATTTCAACAAACGCTTTAAAATTCAGGAATCAACATACATGACATATGTTGATCACAGAGGTATAAGGCCAAATCCTTTCACTAGGGAGTTACCCCAATCATAACACGCGTACACCCATGACGGATAGTCATGGCAAGCAGGAAACCAAGTTCCATATTCATTGGTCATTTCCACAAACACTTGGGCCACACATTTTAGCATATATAGTGTGTATTGGCCGTGGCGTGATTTAGGGTAAATCCTTTCGTCAAAGGGGTATTGCCAATACAACAATCAATTATCCATGACAATTAGTCATGGCGAGCACGAATGAGAATTCTATACTCATTCAGTCATTTTCACAACACTTAGAATACACTATTACAACATAGATGGTGTATGTTAGCAAAACATGTATTAGGTCTATCCTTTAGCCAAGTGAGTATTTTATCCATGTATAATATATTACTACAACAAATAATCATGATAAATACATCTCCAAAATTATATATCGTGATACGTATTTTCTAGAATACGCATTTTCAACATACATAGTGTATACAAGCAAACATGTATTACGGCGATTCCCTTCGCCAAGAAAATATTTTATACGCACATAATATATTTATATGACAATTAATCATGACAAACACATCGTTAAAATATACATGTATATGGTACTTCTTACAATACTGTATTTCTACATACATAGTGTTTACAAAGGAACATAGATTGCGGCGATTCCTTTCGCCAAACTAGTATTTTAATTATGTATTGTATAGTCATACATTAAATAAATATGTCAAACATTATTCCAAAAGAAATACGTATACGGTATTTCTAAAATACGTAATTTCAACATACGTCGCATTTACAAGTGAACATATATTTTGGCGGTTCCTTTCGCCAAACTAGTATTTTATTCATATATTATATAATCATACATTAATTAAACATGTCAAACACATTTCCATAAAAATACGTATACGGTATTTTATACGAATACCTAGCGTATGTGAAATTCCAAATTTCACAACGTTAATCGAAACAGGAAACGGAAAGCACTTTGTACATGTGCAATTGCATGCAGATCATGAATCTACCATTATCTGACATTGAAAGCGTTGAAAACCGCAACTTATACACTTAAAGTCCTCACCTTTGCCTTCGGAAACGAAACGAATCAGCAAGGGTAGAAGAACTTCCGTATACGGGAGATTTCTAGCCTAAAGAGCGGAATCGGTTAGTCGGTATACATCCTACATCGATTCCACCTCAAATCAGACCTAGGGTTAGGTTTTCTTACCTTCAAATGAGATGGATACCGCCGGAAAAGCGTCTAGAATAGGGCGGTGTAGGCCGTGTAACAAGCCAAAGCAGGAGAATGAAGATCGGCAACAATCTCCAAGACTTTCTCTCTCTTCTCTCTCTCTCCCTCTAGGGTTTTCTTCAAAATTCGTATGGCTGTGAGAGGGGCTGTTCTAAGCTCCTTTTATAGCCACAAACATTACGAATTTAGACTTAGGTTCATGGGGTACTGCTTATATAGGATATTCGCCGCTTTTCCAGCTCAAAAGGGGAGTTCTGGTGGCCCTCTTTGAACCAAACGTCAGACTTAAGCTCACCATCGACGGATCTACGTGGGATTACGTTTTTGACTCGATCGGATACCCAGATCGCACGTGTGAGACCACTTTCAGTTCGACGGTCAGTGGGCCACGATCGAAATTCCAAGTACATGTAAATGTTCTGAAATTTTTCTTAATCCGAGGGTGTAATTTGGTCCGATTCGATGGTCGGGTTGCTTATCTTGACACGTCAACGAACGATGCGAGATCACTATTCCAGATATTTATTTTGGATGGGAATAGTGTTTTTCACACTCCCTCGCTCCGAATCGAAACGAATGGCCATGGAACATCGGATGGAGCTGATTTTTGAGATGATTGTTAAGCCCAGTGGGGCGGTCCTAGTTCCTTAGCTTCGGGTTAATCGGACTCCGATGTGCGATCTAGACCTAATCTGAAGTTTCGTTTCATTCAGAGCAGACGGGAAATGAGTTTGGTTCTAAACTTTAGGGTAACCTAGCGTCAATGATTCTGCAACTTTTGGGTCTTGCAGATCGTATTTAAAGCGATCCTAACGGATTTCATAGCTAATTGAGTTTAGTACTTAGTTAACTTTGTTAAATTTCTAAAGGATTTAATCCTACGTGATTTCTGGTCGAGGTGGTACTCAGGCCTTTGGAGTTTGTATATAAAGTGATCCAAGTTATACTACTTAGCTAGTTTAAGATAGTGTCTAGGGTAAAAGTTCTTAGAAAAATTGGAAGATCAAGGTGGTAAAGGGTGAGATTTGTGAAGGAAATGGGTTCAAAGGCGGCTTTAGACTTTGGGATTCAGTTCTGACAAGTTAATGAAGTATTAGGATCGACCCATTGCCTAAGGACGTCTAATCCCAGGTTGGCAAAAATCCGGGGCGTTACATGTTGTATGGGAAGTATTTCAGCTCAACTGCAATGATTCTGAAGAAACGCAAGAGCAGCAAAGGACAGGGCAGAAGGAAATGGAAGTAGCTAACGTTTTTCTGCTAGCTGGGTGCCCGTTGAAATTATCAATTTAGCAGACTTCGGAAATTGTCTTCAGAACTTCCTGTGGAGGCCGTTGAGCTTCAGGAAGATCGTGAATGTCTTTGAAGAAACATAAGGGGATCACAAATAAAGGAAGAACGCAATAGGGGCTCTATGGTTTCTTCAAATATCTACTCCATTATTTTGAATGAAAGAGCAAATAGCATGAATGCGGATTGGCTTGTTTCGCATGACCACCAAAGAACCCTTGGCTTCTCGACTCTGTCCTTCCTTTACCTTGGCAAATGCCTACCTACAGTTGAAACAAAATAAAATACAAACCTCGTAGTGGAAGAGGCTTTAAGACAAGAGAAGTGAAGAGGAGAAACAACGTCGCTCTTTGGCTGTTGGTACCTGGATCTTGACTTCTCTGGATAAATAAAAGAAGAAGAAGAAGAAGAGGGTCATAAGTGCGACATTTGCCCCTTCTTAAGCTCGTAGTGCTGGTGATCAATGGTCCGTGGGCCCCACCATGATGTATGTGCTTCGTCCATGCCGTTCATCCAGTTTAAAATATCATTTTATGGCTTGAACCCAAAAACGAGAGTGATATAACTCTCCGGTGGACCACACTGCGAGAAAATTATAATTATTGGATATCCACCATTAAAATCCTCCTAGGGCCCACCGTGATTGGATTATGCTCGTTTTTGGTCTCCTATCATAAAATGATCTGTAGAAATGTATGGACGGCATGGATGAAACACGTACGTGGTGGTGGGGCCCACAGAGCACTGAGCACCAGCCATTGGCCGGTGTCCCGGGGAGTAGTTGATCCATCCATTTCTTGGGGGTTGGAACAGCTGGTGACTTCTGCTTCACTCCAGGACCGTACAAGTCCTGAACCAAGGTCAAGGGCATTTTCATCCGAAATAAAGTCCAAAAGCTATCAGAAGGCCCTTCTGGGAATATATGGAGTGTCATAGCGTTCTAAGTAATTTGTCCAAACTTCGAGGCAAGTACGGTCAATTTCCCAATCATCATTATAGAGTTGGGCATGTCAAGTCACCCGACTCCTTCATATATGACTTGATCCAAACCGAATGGGTTAGTTGGTCCAAACCGAGTAGGCTTTACCCAATCCGAACTCAAACCGAGTCAAGTCCGAGTTACCTAATAACTCTACCCAAAACTAAATTCGGTCAAACTCGACTCGATCCGAAACTCGACTCGACTAGGATTCGGGTATATATATATATATATATATATATATATATATACATAAAAAACCTTAATTTCTAAGTATCTCCTCTTCCTCTCTCCCTCCCTCATCTTCCTCATCTTCTAAGTCCAGCAGCCACCCACCACCATCACCACTGTCACGCCCCCAAACCCAGAAATCTGTTTCACAGGAATCCCGATCGCCGAATCCAATGCCGACAGCCTCCGTAGTACCCCATTCTCGGTTCCCAGCGCGCATATGCCAAGTTCCAATCCTGGGATCCTACAAGGAGGATCTTTCAACATATATTTATCTCGTAATAAGCATAACCACAAGTTTACCCAAATCATAAAGGCAACATCATCATCACATATCCACTAATATAAACATTTGAATACAACGTTGAAAGGGAAATACATATGTCAAAATCAAAGCTCCAAAAGTCAGCTACATGCTCCAAGATCCACGCTGCTACAACCTATCTTCACATGCACGTATCTATCGTGCATAATCTTATAGAAAGCTTAAAGGGTTGTGTAAGTGTGTGAATGAGGTAAGTGCCAAGTATTCAATACAATGTCATAATCATACAATTATCAAAAATATTGGTAAGATCATGAATCATACAATATCAGAGTAAGCGAAAATACTGACAAGTCCATTAGTTAATCACTATCAGAATATGTAGTACAGATCAGTTATGTAACTGAGGAGTCATAAAGAGCCAAATATCAGATACCGATAATGCAATGTAATATACAATTCCTGATGAGTTCACGAATACTGTCAGCCACATCTAGACCATATAAATGCAGAAACACAAAACCCAAAATGCCATATACTGCGAATATAATGAAATATGCGGTGCGAATAGAATGACCATGCTGGAGTGTGAAGTCGGGATGATAGTACGTAGTATCGTAGGCCATGGGGTCCATCACAAGGGACTTCTATCCAAACTAGTCCCATACCTAATTTAGATAGTCAGACTCAATGTGGTAAACTCCTGATCTCAGGTTAGTCCGCTCCTCAACTAAAATCCTGACCATTGTAAAGGTACACGTAACAAATAGTTACTCACCACCAGCCCGTGGGTAGTGAATGAATGAATTAATGAATATGCAACTCCTGCTCAGTAAGTCCACATATCAATACAGTTCATCTCTGGGATCATCACTGGGGTCTATTAAACTCTACGCCAGCTTGTCGCCCCTATCCGAGCACACAACTGGGTAAGTGGAAGAGACCTCACTATCTCCTGCCAATATCGGGCCCGGCTCATCGATAGCGGACCCATTCCTCAAGCTGGTCAGACTCAACCTAGATATTACTCCCTCACTCAGGCGAGTAAGGTTACGCCCCCTCCCAACCGACCACGACACAGTGGGAGACGTGGCCTACTGGTATACGACCTTCATACGCTCATATACATCCCTCGGTCTTGACGTTGAGGCATCTCCTATCCACGAAGGTTTAAGGATTTTCATCCAGGGAAATCTATAGTGCTCGTATACTAGAACCAAACATTTTCGGTGTCTCATCTGGCCATCCACGATATACATGTGGAGGCTACGGCCCTGATATCATTAGGGCATACAGTAGTCATATCACAAAATACGTGATGCATGAGTCATACAATCCAATCATACATCAATCTTACGCATGTCGTCCGCTCATGTGCGATAATCTCCGCCTATCAGGGAGTCTCATATCAACCTACCCAATGACATATGCAATGGTCAATCATATCTCATAACAAACATGCAGATGATGCGTATGGGCATGTATCATGGTGCTATGCTGTCACATACTCATAATCGGTATCAATAACTGGCATCGACAATCAGCCTCCACAATGTGGACATTTAACCAACATCACCTCCAAGGAATAGCTCGCATAGAGCTTAACATATAGTAGACCTATGGCCTCATGAAAAGGTAAAATATACAACACTATGGGCCTCACTCAAGAGCTTAATACATCACGATGGGCCTTTTACATAGGCCTAACATACATCACAATGGGCTACATCGCCTGGCCCTCAAATGCATCACAATGGGCCGCATCACATAGGCCTCATATACATCACATTGGGCCTTAAACACAGGCTGAATGCACATCACAATGGGCCTCAAATACAGGCCGCATATACATCACATTGGGCCTCGACAATCGGCCTTTATAAACAATCGAATCGGTAAATCGATCACGTCAATCGGAATCAGCAATCAGCCACGATAATCGGAATTGATCGATAATTAGAATAGGAATATCGGTCATGTCAATCGAAATCGGCAATCGGTCATAACAATCGGAATCGATCGATAATCATAATCGGTAAATCAGTCATGTCAATCGGAATCGGCGATCGGTCATGACAATCGAAATCTATCGATAATCGAAATCGGTAAATCGGTCACGTTAATCGGAACAGACAATCGGTCATGACAATCGAAATCGATTGATAATCAGAATCGGTAAATCGGTCATGTCAATCGAAATCAACCTCGATACTCAGCCTCGACAATCGGAATCGGCCTCAAGGCGGGGTTCATAGATGGATGGCCGATGATGGTCCAAGCAATATCAATGGGGCCTATTTATTTGGGTTAACCCACTACAGAATGATGAGAATGGGCCTAAGGGAAGGTCACAATGTGGACTTATCATTTAACCATCATTGCTCATCAATGTGGTCCTTTAACCAACATTACTCCCAAGGAGTGGCCCACATAGGGCCGAACGTATAGTGGGCCTATGGCCTCACACAAGGGCCTAGTATAGATCATTATGGGCCTCACTCAAGGGCTTAGTACAATCACAATGGGCCTCACTCATGGGCCACATATACATTAAGTGGGCCGCATCAATAAGCCGCACTAATGGGCCTTATATACATCAAGTCAGGCCTAATCATATGGGCCTTATATACATCAAGTCAGGCCTAATCATATGGGCCTTATATACATCACATCGGGCCTTGACAAATGGGCTGAAAATATATCACAATGGGCCACGACATATGGGCTAGAAATACGTCACAATGGGCCTTGACCCATGGGCCGAAAATACATCTCGGTGGGCCTTACCAAATGGGCCAGAAACACATCATAATGGGCCATAACCATGGGCCTCCAATATATTATAACGAGCCATAACCATGGGCCTCAAACATATCATAACGGCTACACCCAAGGGCCTCAAACATATCATAACGGGCCACAACCATGGGCCTCAAACATATCATAACAGCCACAACCATGAGCCTCAATATACATCGTAATGGGCGGCAACCCATGGGCCTCACATACATCATATGGGCCGCAATACATGGGCCTTAGATACACCACAGTGGGCCCCAACACCTAGGCTGGGTATACATCTTATTGGGCCTCGAACATGGGCCATATATACATCACATTAGGCCGCACATATGGGCCTCAAATGGACTTCGACCACACCAAAAAATCACTTCACTAGTTGCAAGTGTAACATGTATATCGTTGTACACTATCATTCTATGGGACACATGGCACCGATGATGATCAGCACTGTCCAACATTATCTATGAAAAATCAGCACCTACCAGACAAATTCCAGCACCGTCCAAACACTCTGGATGGTGTGGATAGAATACATACATCTAGGTGGGGTCCATAACACTGTCCAAAGGTGGTCTAGCACTGTCCAGACACTCTGGACGGTGTGGATCACAAAACATACATCATCAGGGTCCATGGAGGGACGATGTGGGTACAACGCATAACACAAGGTGGGCCCACATAGAACTTGCTGACGTCAGTCAGCAGCAGGACCCACCATCCTGAAAATCAGATGGACGGTAGGGATACAATAAGTGCACCAATGTGGGCCCCGCCGTCCAAAACGGAGGAACGACATAGATAAAGCAAATACCTCATGGTGGGGTCCACACATGTAGCCCACCAAATGAAATGTATGGACAGTTTGGATTTCCCACCGTCCAGAGTACATGGACAGTGGATATATATGTTACATACAGCATGGTGGGTTCTCACATGAGGCCCACCATAATATACTTTATATATATATATATAGAGAGAGAGAGAGATAGATATATACACACACACACCATATATTATATTATATAAATTATAATATTATTATATTATTTATAACAACATGTCCTGCCTCTGCACGTTGTAATATAATATTATTATATTATTACTTGTATAAGTCCAGCCTCTGGACGTTGCTGACGAACGGCTTGGATATGGTGGGACCCACCGTCCTGATGGGTGTGGGTATAAGAATACATACATCACGGTGGGCAGCCTGCCTGTCCCAAATGGTGGACATACCAAGTACGGTGCAAATCTAGACAACACTACAAAATGAGCCGCATGCTGAGCCACCGACATATCTCCCTATACCAGGGTCTCAAACTCCCATGCTTGCCGCCAACGAATGTGGTCAGGGAAGTACTGTCGATCGAATCGGTCAATGAAATCCTCCCATGTCCAGACGAAGTTAGCCCCTGCAACACGGGCGATGGAGGTCCACAAGTGCTCAGCCTCACCCTGGAGAAGAAATACGGCTAATTGGACCTGCTGCTGGGTCGTACATCTTATCGTATAAAAAATCTTCTCTACCTCGGAGCATCATCTCTCAGCTGTTGTCGGGTTTGGCTCGCCCTAAAATCGTGGGGGATCGAGCTGTCGGAAGTCTCGAAGAAGGGCGTTCGAGAACTCCTACTCTGCCTGGGCTGGCGTAACAGCGGGGTGCCTACCTTGCCCCTGGAGGGCAGCTGTCATAGCCTACAACATCTACTATAATTGAGAGGCACTCACGGGTACGGTCGGATCCGTACCGGTCTCGGGTAGAGGAGCGGCATCCTCAGACTGGGGAGTAGGAATCTCCTGTGGTGGAGTGGGAGTCGTGGGTGATAGAGTGAGAGTCTCTCAGGTCGCTCTCCTGGGTGGCATGTCTTATAGGAAAAAATAAAGGCACCTATCACCCTTGAGAACTCTCAAAGGCACGGACGTTAGGAAACTAAATCAGAAGGTTATGTACTCGGGACCTGATTGTCCTGAACTCATAGCAGATATGTGATGTTGTCCTAAGTTATTCCCTTCCTAAGTTATGCTTTGATACCAAATTCTGTCATGCCCCAAACTCGGAAACCGGGCTCACAAAATTTCTGATCACAGAATCAGGCGCCGACAGCCTCCGTAGTACCCCATTCTCAACTCCCGGTACCCATATACCAAGTTCCAATCCTGGGATTCTACAGGGAGGATTTTGAACATGAATTTGATTCGTAATAAGCATAACTATAAGCATAATCCACGAACAATAACGGGAACACCATCACAAAAATTTACTATGATCAAAACTTGAGTACAATGCATAAAGGTAATACAATATCAATAACAGAAACTTCGAAAGACAACTGCACGCTTCAATCTCAATGTTGTTGCTCAACTACGACTGCGCCCTGGCATCACCTGCACGCATCTATCATGTATAAGCTTATAGAAAGCTTAGAGGGTGGTGAAAGTGTGTGCGCAAGGTAAAAATACAACTATGCAATATCAGAGTAATACAGAAACATGCTAATAAGTCCATGAATGGGATCAGTCATACCATAGCTATGCGATGCAAGAAATGAATGCTATCGGCCATACTAAGTTCATATAATGCAAGGCCTACATAGCCAATGTCATTAGTAAGATGCAGCTCAAGCATACCAATCTGCACCATATATCAATATAGTTTTCTCTGCATAATCACTAGGGTCTAATATACTCTACACCAGATCACCTCCCACTGGATGCATGACCATGTAAGTGGAAGAGACCTCACTATCTGCCTACCAATATCGGCCCGACCCTTCGATAGCGGACCCATTTACGAGCTGGTCAGACTCAGCCTAGTATTGCCCCCTACCCTTGGGCGGATAAGGCCACACCCCCTTCCAACCGACCACGACATAGTGGGAGACGTGACCTACTGGTATACGACACTCATACGCTCATGTATCCACTTGGTGTCAATGTTAAAGTCATCCTCTGGTACCATCAGGTTTAGGAATTTTTACCCAGGGACATCTATGGCGCCCCGATGCTAGTAATAGTATTTTCAGTGTCCAATCCTACCATCCACGACATGCTTGTGAAGGCTATGGCCCTGATGTCACTAGGGCGTACAGAAATCATATCACATAAATGCGAGATGCATGAATCATATTATCCAGTCATGCAGCAACCTTATGTATACCGCGCACTCATGTGGACAACTCCTATCAGGGAGTCCCATAATAATCTGCCCAATGGCATGTGCTATGATCAATCACTCCTCATATCAAGCATACATATGATGCGCATGGGCATGGATCGTGAAGCTATACTAAGCATGTTATATGATGATGATGTACTCTCCTCATATCAAGGATAGACCTAGAGGGTATACTCATATCAAGAATGAGCCTAATGATCATGGGGGCCCAATGGTTTGGGTTCACCCACTAAGGGGAGGTGAGAATGGGCCTTAGGGAAAGTTACAATGTGGACATTTAATCATCATTGCTTTTACAATGTGGACATCAAACCATCATTGCTCCCAAGGCATGGCCCATCATAAACATCATTACATACATCATGGTGGATTCGCACATCACTTCGGTCCTCATATACATTGCTTTGGGCCTCACACAAGGGCCTCACATACATTGCATTAGGCCTCATACAAGGGCCTCACATGCATCACATTGGGCCTTATACAAGGGCCTCATATACATCGCATTGGGCCACATCCCATGGGCCTCAAATATATCATAATGGGCCACATACCATGGGCCTCGAATACATCACAATGGGCCACATCCATAGGCCTCTTATACATCACATTGGGCCTTACTTGTAGGCCTCATATACATCACATTGGGCCTCACCATCTGGGCCTCACTTACATCACATTGGGCCTCAACAATGGGCCTCATATACATCAGGTGGGCTGCATCACATGGGACGCAACAATGGGCCTCATATACATTAAGTTGGGACCCATCGTCCTAACTGGATTATCCATTCATCTATATTTAGAGATAATTTTAGAGCATTACCCAAAAAATAAATCATATCGAAAGATCATCTGGGCTATACCACAAATAGCAGTGGAGATAATGATTTTCACCGTTAACAATTCACGGGGGCCACCTTAACGTTTATTTTCCATCCAATCTGTTCATAAGGTCACAAAGACCTGAATTAAAAGGAAAAACAAATCTCATATTGATCCAGAACTTATGTGACCCCCAAACAGTTTCAATGGTAAACGGTTCAATTCTCCACTGATTTTTGTAGTGTGGTCCACCTGATAGGAAGATTTGTCTTATTTTTAGTCTCAAGCCTTAAAACGAGCTTGTAAGTGGGTGGACGGTTTGGATATAACACACCTCAGATCAGACCTACGGAGCTTGCTGACGTTAGGGGGTCCCACCATCTAGGCAATGGATGGTGTTGATGAAACAGATGGACAACATGGTATGAAATACATACATCATGCGGGACCCACAAAACGTGCTGACATCATGCAGTGGGACCCATTGCTGGACGGTTTGGATCCAAATACATCAAGGTGCAGTGCACGCATGACAGGTGGGTCCCATGTCTCATGGACAGACAACATGGATGAAACGTACATCATGGGGGGTCCCACATGGCACTGTCCGGATGGACGGTGGTGATATACAATACATGCATTAAAGGTGGGTCCCACCCACCCAGTGAATGGATGGTGGGGATGAAACCCATAAAACTTGTCAACGTCAATATAGTAGTTGTTCGACTGCTAGACTGCTGGCCCAACATCCAGTAGATGGATGGCCTAGATATAACGCACATCATGCATCATTGGTGGGTCCACATGTGTGGCCCACCATAGCTTTGGGATAAAGCTGATATTTATGATTTCCTTTCAACCAGGCCTGTCCAGACGGACAACTAGGTGGGCCGTCTGGATGGTCAGTAAGGCGGGTGTTAGTGCTATGATTTCATATCCTTTTGATTGTCAAATTTTGTAGTGTCAAAACCTATATGTCTTGTACTTCTTGTGTTTCTTGTTTGTGACTACACACTGCTTCAAGACAAGATCATGAATGAAGAATGTTTTCAAGACAAGATCATAAATGAAGAATGTTTGCAAGACATGTCATGAATGAAGTCTACAAGAATAGAACACTGCAAGTTTGCTTCTAACAAGTTCAAGATTAGAAGACTTCATCAAGACAAGTCAAGAATGTACCAAGCTCGAGAAAGACCATCAACTCGACTCAAGCTTCTACTTCAAGATCATCTGAGAATACAGACCTTCAAGACTTCAATGTCCATCTCACTTCAAGTTTTGTTTGACCTTAGATTGACCTTAGGTTGGTCTGTATGATAGGTCATTCTGGATACATAATCCGAATATTTTAATTTACTTGGTGTGACTGTTCTAAGACCAGTCCTAGAAATCTTAAGACCAGTCCTAGCTTTGCTTCGACCAGTCTTAGGTTTCTCAGGACCAGTCCTAGGTTGTTACAGATTTTTGGATTTTCTTGGTTGTCCTTCGACTAGTCCTGGACTTGCTTCGACCAGTCCTGGGAAATCCTACGACTCATCCTTCGACCGGTCGTAGTCCTACAACTCGAACTCCAGCGACCTATCTCGAGTCCCATGACCAGTCGTAGGTGTCTCACGACCAATCGTAGGTAGTCCACGACCGGTCGTAGGCTACCTAAGACTAGTCATGAGAACAGCTAATCTAATCCCGCGAAAATCTTTCAAAATCTTTGATGCTCGACCAGTCCTAGAATCCTAAGACCAGTCGAAGACGGGATTTTTCAGGCTATAAATAATGCACGAATTTCAGAGTTTATTCATTCCATTTCATTCAATTCAAGCGATTTAAGGCTATACTCTGAGATAAGTTGTGATTATTTTTTAAGCTATTGTGCATATTTAATATTCCTTTTGTTAGCATTTTTCTATTGTGATTTTGATCCATATTCCAATCTTATTTAGAAAAGAGGAATTTGTGATATTTCTTCTTCTAGGATCAAAATCAAATAGACCTTGCTCTTCTTGATTAATCTAAAATCAATTAGACATAGAACCATTCTTTATGTGAGTATTGGACATTGAACGACATATCATTCATCTACTCCGATTGGTTCTAGTGGGCTACTTCAAAAGGAGATCCAGGTATTTTACTTTGTAATTTACTTTCTCTGGTTTTGTTTGAGATTTGCCAGAAAAATCTCATTGTTTTGGTTATCTGAGGAGAGCCAGAAAACTCAGATTGTGGGGTTTTTTGGATTGTGTAAGCCCGAGATAAAAAGACACAATTGTGAAGATTTTGGGTGAACCTGTGAAAACCTATTTTGATAGTGCATGCTAATATCCCCTGTGTGAGGATATTAGGAGTGGAGTAGCATTCTGTGTGGCTGTTGGCTAACAGTTGGTGAACACACAGGCGAACCACTATATATCGTTATGTTGTGGATGTGCTTAATTTCTTTATTCATTTATTCCTTCAGTATTGTGAATTGCTTTTGTGGATGAATGTTGTAATTTTTATTTCAAGCAAGTGTGGTTGAATGGTGTAATAACTTAAGATTTATTTCTTTAAGTTATTCTTGATTTATTTTCCATATCATTTGTGTTTTCTAGATCGTTCTAGAAATAAGGTTGTCCTACCATAAGCCATTGGTTTTTGGTGTAAGGTTGTCCTTAGAACTGATTTAGTATCATTCTCATATTTCATGTGCTTTGAGGTTGTTATTATTTCAGCATTGTTATTTATATCTTTTATTATTCCGCTATTTTAAGTTTTATTTGGCATTGCCCTATTCACCCCCCTCTAGGGCATATAGCTTGGCCCTTTCAACGGGCCCCACTGGCAGTCGATGTAGATAAAATACTTGCATTAGGGTGGGCCGCAAACAAGAGAGAGAGAGAGAGAGAGAGAGAGCCGTGTGGAGGGGAGGGACTCCGTCACTATGACCCCTCCTTTAACATGATACAAAGCATACATCAAACGGGTCCCACCACATGTGGGCCTTCAAATCATCAGGATCAACGGTAGAAATCCTAGATCACTCACCGATTGTCTTCTTCTTTAGCTCCTTAGAATGTTAAACTCCTAAGCTTCTTCTTTGATGGAAGATTATGAAAATTGAAGGGTTGGGTGGTGAGATTAGGGGGTAGGAAGTGGGCCACACTTAGGGTTCTTCTTGGAGCTTGGACGGTTGCTCTTTTTGGGTTGTTTAGAATGGTAGAGAGAATGAGGGGGAGAGAGAATGTGATGGGATGAAAGGGATGGGATAGGTGTAAGGAAGGGATGGGTGATATAAGAAAGGGATGGGTGGAGGGAGAGAGTTGACTTTGGGAATGGGAGAGAGATGGGTGTCATGCTTGTTGGTAAGAGAGGGATGGGTTGTGTACTTGGTTGTACTTGATTGATTGATGTGATGGATGGTAGATATTCTCTCAAGATTCGCAACACGTGATATTTTCCTCGAAATAAACGCGGGCCCACACTCCTGGCATGTGTATCGCATAGGAGCGTGAGACGCGGCATTAAAACCAGGGCGACTGCGTAGTCGCAATGGTACAAGTTTCGAGTCGAGTCGACATATATCTACAGGATGTGACTTAGGGTCACACTTAAACGTCAGGTATAGGTTGCGGGTCACCGAAAATCGACGGGGAGGATCGCGGGAGTCTGAGGAACGGTACAGACTAGGATATTCGCCTTACACATGCGGTATGCACATATTTGGTATATGATTTTAATAGCGTGACTCATGCATTTAGCATTTTATATGTCAAAATTAACTCCATAGCCTAACAACATTAGGGTTGTGGCCACCTGTAATGCCCTGAAAATCGAGGGTCGAGTATAACTCAACTCCCGAGCTCCAACGCATCACTTATGCAACATAAATAATGATGATTAAATGTTATCTGTGTTAGAGCAATAAACATGAGTGAGATTATACCGAAATAGTAATTCATACTCCAGATCAATTGTGTAAAGGCAAGCGGAAGACTGAACTGTATATATATGTATGTAAAAGAAACAAAATCATTTCATTCTCCAGAGTATAAACCCATCTGAGTCACCATATACATATATCTATTTAATGTTCAAAAAGTCAAAAATACATCTAAGGATATAATCCCAGCAAATCCCGTCGATCCGGCAGTCTAGTCGAAGCCGCCAGAATACTGCATGTATGAGAACTCGTCCTGGTCCTCATCGTAGTCTAGCTCCGCCTCCTGAGTCGTCAGCTCATCTAAACCTGAGACAAAGTCTGGTTGGTGTGCGCAACACCGTCCTATAATGTGGGAGTGAGTAGCTAACTCAGTGGAACAATAAAGCATAGGTTAACAAGTTATCAATACAGTCAAGTATTAATGATAAAGCAGTAAAATCAAACACTCCTAACTACTCTTATTAATGCAAGTATGTATGCAGTCATGATGGATGCCCTCACCACACCCTCCCTCGTGCGACACCATCTTACATTCGCGGTATGCTTTCATCCCTCAGTGCTCCACATCTTCCAGGCACATGCAATGCATGATGAGCATGATTACCGAGTTTTTATTAGTCCATTTCAAACGGCAGGATTGGGAAGCTAAGGTACCTCCCTTGTATCATTCCCAAACATGATCCATTCTAGGGTCGTCAGTCCTAGTTAATCTCAGACGATGGTGTGTTTTCTAGGTCACTGCAAAGGCTGCTAGGGCTGTTACGCACAAAGGTTACACCATTCTCCCATCACCTCTTTAACGATTCATCACTATACAGAAATAGGCCTAGTTCATACTCTATATACCGCGGTAAAACTCTAAGGCTCATCACGATTTCAGAGTATGCTCAAGGTCACTACAAAGGGCTGCCAGGGCTATTACGCACAAAGGTTACACCGCTCCCCCATCACCTTATCAATGTAGGCCGACAGCACGAATATAGTGTCCCACACCACTATAATAAGCTCACGAGTCTGGTTGCTCACTGGTCATTACGGGGAGGCACATGGCCCCAGCGTAGGCCGACAGCTTGACCACGGTGTCCCATACCACCATGCCCGACTCATGAGCCTTAGCGGATAGAGGTACCATGGTTAACGGGATTCCACTAGTAAATTTGGTACCCTAGGTTCAAGCAGTAGTGACCAAACATGGTGAACATATATTAGACATATCGGGTTACTTGACGAGCCTGACTAGCTCGAGCGCACAATCAATTCGACGACATGAAGTGCATAAGCACTTCGCGTGACCTAACCACTGTCGTCAACTGACGTACGACTCAGGATTGTCAAACACATCTTACGTGGTGACATGAATCTCAACCACGATCTCAAGTCTGGTACCGATTGTTTGGACTATAGACAAAGTCCCAAACTCAACCAATCCTAATTCATAGCATGTGGAGTAAAGCATAATAAGCAAAGTAATTCAAGCATGTTAGTAAGCATGTCATAAAGCATGTTATAAAGCACTACATAAATAGGAATACAAACACATAAATTGCACAAGTAAGTGGTTTAAGTAAACAACCTCATGGAGGAAATCATACATGTCTCTAAGGTAGTTGAGAATCCCATCTCAACACCCTCCTAAGGCATCAACATCCAAACACTTACTCACACAAGCATTTCCACAAACACTTAACATACACTATTTCAACATACTTAGTGTATGTTAGTAAACATGTATTAGGGCGAGTCCTTTCGCCAAGCGAGTATTTTACGCATATATAATATATTTATACAACAAATAATCATGGCAAACACATATCTAAAATATATATGTATACGGTACTTTCTACAATACAGTATTTCTACATACATAGTGTATATTAGTAAAACATATATTTGGGCAAATCCTTTCACCAAATAAGTATTTTATCCTTATATCGTATATTCATACAACAAATAATCATGTCAAACACGTTTCCAAAATTTATACGTATACGGTATTTTCTACGAATACCTAGAATATATAAAATTTCATAATCTACATCTTTAATCGAAACTGAAAACAGAAAGCACTTTGTACATGTGCAATTGCATACAGATCATGAATCTATCATTATCTGACATTGAAAGCGTTGAAAACCGTAACCTATACACCTAAAGTCCTCACCTTATACTGTGGAATCGCAACAGATCAGCTAAGTTTTCCAAGCTTCTGTATTCGTAGTTTGGTAGCCTAAAGAATTAAATAGGTTAGCTATTTCATAACCTACAACTAACACACCCCAAAACAGATTTAGGGTTAGGGTTTCTTACCTCAAAATGAAGTCGGTATCACCGGGAAAGCGGCAAGAACGGAGTGGTGGAGCTAGGGTAGGGGCAGGAAACAGTAACAGGGAGATTCTCCCACTTCTCTCACTCTTTCTCTCTCTTTTCTCACTTCTCTCTCCAGAGTTTTCCTCAAATTCGTATGGCTATAAGAGAGGGTGTTCTAAGGTCCTTATATAGCCTAAAATCTCTCCAAACTAGACTTAAGGATAAGGTATACTTAGGATATAACCAAAGCAGCGTTATTTCAGCTCAACGGAGGATTTCTGGCGGGCCTCCTTGAGCCAAAAGTCGGACTTAAGCTCACTAACCTTGGATCTACGTGGAGCTAAGTTTTTGTCTCAGTCGGATTCCCAGATCACGCGTGGCGGACCAGTTTCAGTTCAACGGTCAGCGGGTCTCGATCTGAAATTCCAAGTACATGTAAATGTTTATGAAATTTTTCCTGATCCGAGGGTGTATTTGGGTCAGATTCTGACGGTCTGGTTACTTACAAATTGACCGCAAGTATCAAGTCACAGATCACTATTCTAGATATTTATTTTGTAAAGGAAACATGTGTTTTCACACTCATTCGCTCCGGACTCAAGCGAACAGCCGTGGGACACTGTCTGAGTCTGATTTCCGAGATGGTTGTCAAGCTCAACGAGGCGGTCCTAAGTCCTTAACCTCACATTATTCGGACTCCTTATGTGCGGTCCAGACCTGATACAGAGTTTCAATGTGTTCCTGAGAGTAGTCGGGTAATGAGTTTGATCCTAGATTTTAGGGTAACCTAGCGTCAATGATTCTACAAGTTTTGGGTCTTATAGATCGTATTTAAAGCGATTCAAATGGATTTCATGGCTAATCTAGTTGAGCACTTAGTTAACTTTGTCAAATTTTTAAAGGATTTAATCCTAAGTGATTTTTGGTCCAGGTGGTACTCGAGCCATTGTACGGAAATTTACGAGTTGTTACAATCTACCCCCCTTAAACAAAAATTTCATCCTCGAAATTTGTACCTTTTCATATTCCTCGAGAATCTGAGGGTAGTTCTTCCTGACCTCGGCCTCAGTCTCCCAAGTAGCTTCCTCCTCTGAATGATGCGTCCATAGTACCTTTACAAGTGGAATGACCTGCTCCCATCTGATGATATATGAAGGATTAGGAACGTATTTCTTCAGCATAGATACATGAAATACGTCGTGTACAGCTGCAAGCGGTGTGGGCAAAGCGAGACGATAAGCCACAACACCCACTCGATCCAGTATCTAAAACGGACCGATAAACCTCGGTGTGAGCTTCCCCTTCTTCCCGAACCGAAGGACTCCCTTCATAGGGGAAACTCTGAGGAACACATGGTCTCCAACCTCAAACTCAAGCGGTCGCCGCCTCGTATTGGTGTAACTCTTCTGCCTGCTCTGCACTGTAAGAAGTTGACGCTTGATAATGTCGATCTTCTCTGTGGTCGCCTGTACCAACTTTGGGCCAATCAGACTACGTTCGCCGACCTCAGCCCAACAATGCGGTGCCCTGCAAGGACGACCATACAGGGCCTCATATTGCGTCATACCAATACTCGCCTGGAAGCTGTTGTTGTAGGCGAACTCTGCATAAGGAAGACAGTCATCCCAATTGTCCTTGAAGTCCAACGCACATGCTCGCAACATATCCTCCAGAATCTGATTCACCCGCTCTGTCTGCCCATCAGTCTGAGGATGAAACGTCATACTGAACTTCAACTTCACACCCATCGCTTCCTGGATACGAGTCCAGAAGATAGATGTGAACCGAGTGTCTCTGTCCTACACGATCTCAAGTGGAACCCCATGCAGATGCACAATCTCTCTGATGTACAGCCTAGCTAGCTCGTCGGCAGAGTTCGTGACTCTGATAGGGAGGAAATGGGCCGATTTGGTCAACCGGTCCACAATCACCCAAATGAAATCATGTCCCTTCCTCGTCTTCGGCAACCCTGATATGAAATCCATGGAGATGAAGTCCCACTTCCACTCTGCTATGGGCATGGGCTGAAGCAGTCCAGGAGGTCGGCGGTGTTCTGCCTTGACCTGCTGGCACGTCAGACAACGAGAAACAAACTCAGCGATGTGGGCCTTCATGTTATCCCACCAATACGACCGTCTCATATCCTGGTACATCTTCGTGCTACCAGGATGCATCGCAAGCTTCGAGTTATGGGCAGACTCGAGAAGCTCATGTCTCAAATCAGGTATATCAGGAACGCATAGGCGGCCACGGAATCGTAGACCCCCATCTGAATCAACTCTCCACTCGGAGTCCTCGGCGTCGCTAGCTCTCGAAGCCCAGACAACCGCACATCGCCCTTCTAGGCCTCAACAATCTTGTCATAAACCAGTGGTCGCACCTGAACGTGTGCAATACACTCGAATGGCTCCTCCACGGTGAGTCTTTGCTCGAAGTCCCGCACGAACTCAACCATGTCCCACTCTGCTATCATCAACGGAGCTACAAATGTTATAGTCTTCTTGCGGCTCAACGCGTTTGCCACAAGGTTCGCCTTACCCGGATGGTAGAAAACCTCGAACTTGAAGTCCTTCAAGGTCTCCATCCATTGGCTTTATCTCATATTCAAGTCTCGCTGCATGAATATGTACTTAAGGCTCTTGTGATCACAGAAAAGCTCGAACTCCTCTCCATAGAGGTAATGTCTTCAGAGCTTCAATGCAAAGATGACAGCTGCCAACTCAAGGTCGTGTGTAGGGTAATTCTCCTAGTGCTTCCTTAATTGTCTCGAGGCATATGCAATCACCCTGTCCTTCTGCATAAGGACACAACCCAAACCAACGCGAGACGCGTCAGTGTATATCGTGTACTTCACCCCTTGCTTTGGCAATACTAGCACAGGGGCGGACGTCAACCTGTCCTTCAGCTCCTTGAAAGCTGCTTCCGCCTTCTCATTCCAAGCGAACTTCAGATCCTTCCGTGTCAACTGAGACAACGGCCTGGCAATCTTCGAGAAATCCTGAATGAAGCGCCTATAGTACCCAGTCAGACCAAGGAAACTCCTCACCTCGGTAACTGAGCCAGGCTGCTGTCAATCCTGAAACCATGACTACCTTAGCAAGGTCCACTGCTATCCCATCCTTGGACACCACATGTCCGAGGAACTTGACTTCCTCCTGCCAGAAGTCGCACTTCTTATACTGCGCGAATAACTAATTCTTCTTCAACGTATCCATCACCGCTCTCAGGTGCTCCTCGTGCTCCTCCCGACTCGTAGAGTATATCAAAATGTCATTAATAAAGACGATGACGAATCGGTATAGGAATGGTCGAAGTACTCGATTCATCAGGTCCATGAACACGGCCGGTGCGTTCGTAAGACCGAACGACATTACTAGAAACTCGTAGTGCCCAAAGCATGTCCTGAAAGCCGTCTTCTGCACGTCCTTATCTCTAACGCGCAGCTGATGATACCCTGACTGCAGATCAATCTTCGAAAAATACTTCGCCCCCTTCAACTGATCAAACAGATCATCTATCCTGGGCAAAGGATACTTGTTCTTCACCGTGACCTGGTTCAACCTACGGTAATCAATACATAACCGTAGTGTCCCATCCTTCTTCTTCACAAATAGGACAGGTGCTCCCCAAGGAGACACACTAGGTCGTATGAAACCCTTCTCTACTAGCTCGTCAATCTGTCTCCGCAGCTCCTCCATCTCACATGGAGGCATACGATAAGTCGGCAATGAGATAGGTGTCGCACCAGGCGTAAGATCAATGGTGAAATCGATCTCGCGCCGAGGAGGCAAACCAGGAATCGTCTTAAACACATCTGTAAACTCCCGAACCACCAGCGTATCTTCTAATGCCGGACCATCGATCGGCGCTAATAAAGCAGTATAACAGTCAACACGGCAGGGCCAACTGACCTGCACTGGAAACGTGAAAGCTGTGCCGTCAGATCCATAGGCCGTCACGACTCGAGTATCGCAATCTATCTCTGCCCTCATCTTCGAGAGCCAGTCCATACCGAGAATAATGTCGTAATGCCATAGTGGAGCAGCAATGAGGTCGACGAGCACTGTTCTGCTACCCAAATCCATGGAGCAACCCTCACATATCCGTGCGACATCCGAAAAAGTCCCAGTGGCCGTAGTGAGTCTCATTCCCTTCGTAGGAGTAGTACGTAAAGCTAGATGCTTAACTGCCCCATAAGAAATAATAGAAGTAGTGGACCCAGTGTCCACTAACAAGGAAACGGAAGTACCGTGAATGTGAGTCGTACCCTCAAAAGCTGTCGGGACCGAAATCGACGTCTCAGGTGCCTCAGTAACAAGCGTATGTACTCGAGCTTGCTGCTAACAGTTCGGCGGTGGAACCAAGGGCCGTTGAGGCAGCCTGAAGCGTGATACAAGAGGTCGGAAGGAAGGATGAGCAGGGGCAGTTTGTAGAGTTGGAGTTAATAAAGCTTGTGGGTGAGAACGACCAATCATCTGCGGCGGAGAGAACCCACTATCCTTCATCCGCGCGAAACAACTCCCAATAGGATGACCCTGTTTCCCGCAGTACGTACAAGTCACAATAGGGTGTCTCATCGGAGCCACTGGCGCTGCGATCCTGGGAGGCGAGTCAGCACGAGGCTTCTTACATAGGAAAGGCCTACTCTGAACATTTGGTCGCGGCCTGTTCACTCCCCAAGTATAGGGTTGTGATGTAGTAATAAACTCGGTAAGATCGAGGTCGAATCCCACGAGGACTGGTCGTCACAATTTAAATCTGTGATTCTCCTTAACTAATCCAACAATTAATGTAGCGAATTACTAACACAAATTTATGGAAAATAACTATTGAGAATAAGGAAGAAAATTCAATCAGAGAGAGCACTAGGACTTTCGAATCCACCCCTAATTATCCTAACCCTTGTTTTGTCTGTTAATTCACTTTAATTTAGATTGATCAAATTTATCTAGAGAAAGCACAATCTGTGTCCTTAATCGGGCATACAGATTGTCTAATTCCTTCAAACAATGCTATGAATAACATATCCCATGTCCTTGGTCGGGCACATGGAATATACCGTTCATTAAAGCACCCTGTCTCTTCCCCTATAGGAACCTGTTCATAATCAAACACAAGCACCTAGGATAAGCATCCAAACAACATCCATCCATAGACTCTGATCAAAGTTCATAGATGGAGAAGTATAGAATTTAAAACAATCAAGCACACTAGAGAAAGAAACAAATCAATCTAATTAAAGTAAAATCAACATAGAACAATGGGTGTTCAAATTAGGGGTTTCATCTCAGCCCTAGCTGAGAGATTAGTTACCCATAAAATCCATTAAACAGATGGATAAATAAAAATTCATAAAAGAAATATCAAACCAATTTCTCTCTCTTCTTTCTTCTCTTTCTTCTTTTTCTTCTCTCCCTTGCTGTGGATCTGGAAATCCTTCAATTTCTGAATGCCCTTCCTCATGTTTTGCAACTCTTTTTATAGCTGATGGAGTGGCTGGAGTGGTGAAAATCGGATTTGGGAAGCTGTCGCACGCGCAGCAAAAAACCTTTTCGCAGCCAAGTTCAGGACCTCAAAACACCATACTTTCCTCGTTCAAATTCCAACAAACACCGTCCCTTAGGACTTTCTTGGGTCCTCTACATGATGGACGGTTCAGATCTGCCATATGATCAAAGATGGTGGCCCACAACCGCCTGAAAAACCGGATTTCTAAATTGTGCGAAACCTTTCGCACCCTTTCGCTGTCGTGATCGGTGGGCCCCACAGAAATGTTTTCTGGGAAATCCACCCCGTCCATTGCATTCAGAATGAAATTTCAGTCAAGAATGGATAGTTTTGAATGTACAATGATGCGGCCCAGAGAAGAAAACACAAAAAGATTAGATTTGGACGTTGCAGAGCAGCCCTTTTGTGGCCTCTGTACCGCACACGTGTGCACGCATGGGCGTAAAGTAGAAACATGGTTTTATAGTATTCGCAGCTGTCTACACGGTGGACGGTTCAGATCGGCCGTACGGGACACGTGTGGGGCTCACAGCCAACCGCAAAAACGGACAGCGGTCCGTCCTTGAGGCGTAAACGGCAACTGCCGTTGCTGGCGGTGAGTGCGATTTTGGA
Organism: Magnolia changhungtana; assembly: GCA_030180095.1. NCBI lineage: Eukaryota > Viridiplantae > Streptophyta > Magnoliopsida > Magnoliales > Magnoliaceae > Magnolia > Magnolia changhungtana. The sequence continues at coordinate 6,581,404 of JASAUF010000459.1, forward strand.
AGGTGCGGTCAGCGCTAGTGCTGACCGATTGACTCGGTTCGGTGCACCGCTAGCACACGTGCGCTTTATGCACACTTCCATGCATGTGGGGTCCACTGTAATGTTCTGCAGAAATCTGATCCATCCATCCTACTTCCCATATTATTTAAACCATCGAGACCAATCTTTAGGCAGTTTCAAATATCAGGTGGGCCCCAAATTGAAGATTAATGGTCTGATCTGTCCGTTGGACCACTTCCCGAGATTTTTAATGGCTGAAATTTAATATGTACGGTTAATTAACGGCCCCCATCACATGTATGAAGTTTTGAGTCAATCGGATGGCAGGAACCATGTGATCTTGCATTTTGTACCAATTTCAGGCCTCTTTAAACGTGAACGGCTTGATTTCCTCGGGTCCCTGGCATGTAAATTCTTCAATATTAGTCCTCTGAGGTTCATCCCGTGCTCTGGTAATTTTGGAGCGTCAAATCCATCCTTTTAACATCATTTTTCAATACACGCTCCTGATTTCATCCTGTAATAAAAACATAATTAAAATATGGCATTAAGCATTATCATGTATGTAAAATCAGGTAATAGTCGGGGTCTGATATGCAATATTCGACCCTCATCACGGCCTCGTAACCATAGCACCACGGGAGCGCGTCAAATGGTCCATATCCTGCTCACCCATCATAGACATGTGAACCAGCTCCACGTAAGAAGGTATACTGATACAGCACATCTTCGACCGTATATCAGGTCGCAAACCTCCAGAAAAATGATGCATCCGCATCTGCTCATCAACCAAGATGGTCGGGACAAAGCGGCCTAACTCCGTGAAGCGGTGCTCGTACTCAGTAATAGTCATGCCTCCCTGCCGGAGGCGTAAAAACTCATCCTCCCGCTCGTGTCTGTAGGTCTGCGGGTAATACTTCTCGTGGAACCGGAACTCAAATGCCGCCCAAGTCCACACATAGTCCGCTGCGATAGACTGTAGCACACTGTCCCACCACAGACTGGCCTCTCTCTCAAACATGAAAGTGGCCAACTCGACCTGCTCTGCCTCAGTACAGTGCAGCATCTGTAGCATCTTGGAGATACGGTCTAGCCAAAACTCAACCTCCTCGGGTCTGTGAGAACCCATGAATGAGGGAGGCCTCAAGCACTGGAGTCGCTCGAGTAGGCCAGGAGTACCAACATCTCCAGTAGGGGGTGCAACGGGTGTGGGCAGAGGCATATCCTCAAACTGGGCAGAAGGCTCTGTATGCTCAGCAGGACGTGCAGATGTCGGAGGTGGAGTCGCACTCCTACCCTGAGATAAGGCCTCAACAATAGTGGCCATAAGCTGCTGGTGCTGGTGCTGCTGCTGATGCATCATCAACATCAACTGGTCAATCCTATCAGTAGGTAGAGCAGCCTGTGGGTCATGCTGTGCAGATGATGATGCCCGGTGCTGCTCGCAAACTGGGGGTGTATAAGGTGGCAGTCCACCAGTAGGACCAGTAGGACGTTGATTAGAGTCTAACCCTCGGTTCGTAGGACCATCTCTACCAGAAGGAGTCTGGTCCATCGAGCCAGTAAGGAGGTGTGCCATGCTCCGTGTATACTGTCGCGGCATGCCTTATACAATATAGGGTGTAACGTTTGTGAGATAAAGCATAGCAACACATTATATAAGCACTTTAAGCATTCCACACATCTCATAGCAAAAGAGGCTACATGCTTTTCATTTATCCAAAATTGTCATAATACATGGACTACAGAGTTACATGAATCATGACAGAAATTACATGTGAGCTATTTACATCCATAACATCAAACACTTAAAACATATTACTAACTACTACATCATCAACATGAAAACATAAACCGCCTAATGCGGTAACCAAAACAACCACAAACAACAACTTGGATGACTAGGCATCCGAATCAGGTGATGGAGGGGGAGCATTCTTGTCCTGTAGACAGCACAGGATGACCTTCAAGTTGCGAGACATCTTGCTGAGCTTGGTTTTGACCTGCCCAACTTTCTGTCGCAGGGCGGCTTGACCTTCCTCGAGACGGGCTAAACGCGTATCTATGGTAGCCCGATCGGTGCCCTGCACCTGAACCGCAGGAGGCGAACTCTCCTCTGTATCCTGGGCCTCAGGTTCCTCTTCTTCTATTTCATCGCCACTACCATCCCCAGTCTCTTCTTCTTCACTCTTTATTTCATCCTCACTCTCCTCATGTAGGGCCCGTCGTCGCCGTGCCCCAAGTTCCATCTGATGGAGAGTACTTTCGTCGATTTGGTGGATCGGTGCTGGCCTTTCCACCCCCAGACTATAGCCAAACTCCTGTGCAATCCTGCATATGAGTTGGCCGAAGGGAAGCGAATCAGAGCTCCTGGTGGAGCGTGCAATATTCACAATCTGTCACAACACGAATGTAGGCACGCACAAGTTCGCCCCCTGCCCCACTTGGTACAGAAAGTCTACCATGAGCCGCGTGCACTCGCTGCGATTACTGTGCCTGGGGTAGAGGTTGTACGTGAAGATATGATATAGTAGACGGAAATCGTCTGATATGTGGGATGCTAGCAGGCTTTTGTTCCGTTGCCACTTAGCCAATTGGCCACCATAAAGGTAACGTGTGCGGCGATCCTTTTCACGAACAGTCCTCAAATTCTGCTCGCTAGCATGTATGTCACCAAGATGCATATTCATAAGCCGCGCAATCACTCTCACATCAACAATGACAAACAGATCCACCCCAACTATGAGCTAGAACTACAAAGGTTCCAATGTAGGCTCACGAATGTTGGCATAGAAGGCTAGAACAGTACCAGGATTGACGTGACCCCTGGCCTCAAATAGCGGACCCCAGTGGGCCGCCTCCACTTGCTCGAACAAGTAGTATTCCCCAAAGAGCCGTCCATCCACCTGGGCTTCAAAAAGAATCCTGCGGTCCTCATACACTTCATGAGGTAGTGCAGCTAACTGAGCTCGTTCAACAGGGATCCGGGGATCAAGGTCCCGCTTCGTTCGAAATTCCCGGGTAAAGCTCGAGCTAGCGGCGGTGTCTCTTGACCGCCTTGATTGTGTAGGGCGACTAGGCCCAGCCTCATTAGCGGCACTCTTCCTCTTTGCCATAAGAGAAAAGATGGAGGAAAGGGAGAAGATGGCCGTAATGACTTCAAAAAGGGCCATGGAAAATGAAGGAAAATAAGAGAAGGGGCTGGAAATGTGGGTTCTCCACAGATAGGAGGCTCGAAAGGTATTGTAAAAGCCCCAAAGATAGTGAATGGAGAAGGAAAATGGAGAAGTAGGATGGCTTAGGGAGCTTGCATGATTTTAGAGCTTCAAAGGGGGCATCCAGGAGTCCAAATGAGAGAAACGGAGAGGAAATGGAGGAGAGGACTGTTGTGGACGATGGGAATGGGTAGGTTGTGGTCGAAATTAGCAGGGAGGATGATTGGAAAGGTGATTTGCGAGAGAGGGCAACAATGCAAGAGGGAAAAATGACTTAGAGGGGAGGTTTGTGAAGGAGGTGGGGTTTTGGGAGAGTGAAATGGGATGGGAGCTAGGTCAGGGGGTATATAAGACCACCCAAAGTGATCGGCCCGAGCCGCGGGCCTGGCTTAGCCCAGAAACCGGCGAGGCCTCGCCGACCGGGCGAGGGCCTCGCCGACAAACTTCTCAGAATTCAAAGGAGGGCCCTATGGGCATGGTCCTCCAGTCCCCTAGGCCCCAAAAAACACTGGGTTCCACCCTAGGTACCTTTAGATCAACGTGGGTAGGCCCCCGACCCCGATTCACTTAATTTCAGATAGTTTCAAGTACTTTCAGATACATACAAGTATTTACAGATTTTTGACTAGTGAGATGAGGTGTATTGTGATCTAGACATGTCAATAGATGGTTTAGAAGTAATTTGGAATAGACTCGTGCGATCAGGATCGAGCACGGACTTGATCAAAATGCTCATTTTCGATGAACTTCGCCAAATGGCGAAATCGAAAAAACATAGGACTATTTCTATATTTTTCTCGCACCCTCCTAAGTTGTAATGTATCAGTGTATGTCGTGAGAACATAACTCAAGTCCGATTTAATCAAAATCATGCTCTGATACCAACTTGTAATGCCCTGAAAATCGGGGGTCAAGTATAACTCAACTCCCAAGTTCCAACGCATCACTTATGCAACATAAATAATGATGATTAAATATTGTCTATGTTAGAGCAATAAACATGAGTGAGATTATACCAAAACAGTAATTCATACTCCAGATCAATTGTGTAAAGGCAAGTGGAAGACTGACCTGTATATATATGTATGTAAAAGAAACAAAATCATTTCATTCTCCAAAGTATAAACCCATCTGAGTCACCATATACATATATCTATTTAATGTTCAAAAAGTCAAAAATACATCTAAGGATGTAATCTCAGCAAATTCCGTCGATCCGGCAGTCTAGTCGAAGCTGCCAGAATACTGCATGTATGAGAACTCGTCCTAGTCCTCATCGTAGTCTAGCTCCGCCTCCTGAGTCGTCAGCTCATCTAAACCTGAGACAGAGTCTGGTTGGTGTGCGCAATACCGTCCCATAACGTGGGAGTGAGTAGCTAACTCAGTGGAACAATAAAGCATAGGTTAACATGTTATCAATACAGTTAAGTAGTAATGATAAAGCAGTAAAATCAAACACTCCTAACTACTCTTATTAATACAAGTATGTATGCAGTCATGATGGATGCCCTCACCACACCCTCCCTTGTATGACACCATCTTACGTTCGTAGCATGCTTTCATCCCTCAGTGCTCCACATCTTCCAGGCACATGCAATGCATGATAAGCATGATTACCGAGTTTTTATTAGTCCATTTCAAACAGCAGGATTGGGAAACTAAGGTACCTCCCTTGTATCATTCCCAAACATGATCCATTCTAGGGTCGTCAGTCCTAGTTAATCTCAGACGATGGTGTGTTTTCTAGGTCACTGCAAAGGCTGTCAGGGCTGTTACGCATAAAGGTTACACCATTCCCCCATCACCTCTTTAACGATTCATCACTATACAGAAACAGGCCTAGTTCATACTCTATATACTGCGGCAAAACTCTAAGGCTCACCGCGATTTCAGAGTATGCTCGAGGTCACTACAAAGGGCTGTCAGGGTTGTTATGCACAAAGGTTACACCGCTTCCCCATCACCTTATCAATGTAGGCCGACAACATGAATATAGTGTCCCATACCACCATAATCGGCTCACAAGTCTGATTGCTCACTGGTCACTATGGGGAGGCACGTGACCCCACTGTAGGCCGACAGCTCGACCACGGTGTCCCATACCACCATGCCCGGCTCATGAGTCTTAGCGGATCAAGGTACCATGGTTAACGGGATTCCACTAATAAGTTTGGTACCCTAGGTTCAAGCAGTAGTAACCAAACATGGTGAACATACATTAGACATATCGGGTTACTTGACGAGCCTGACTAGCTCGAGCGCACAATCAATTGGACGACATGAAGTGCATAAGCACTTCGCGTGGCCTAACCACTGTCGCCAACTGACGTACGACTCGGGATCGTCAAACACATCTTACGTGGCGACATGAATCTCAACCACGATCTCAAGTCTGGTACCGATTGTCTGGACTATAGACATAGTCCCAAACTCAATCAATCCTTATTCATAGCATGTGGAGTAAAGCATAATAAGCAAAGTAATTCAAGCATGTTAGTAAGCATGTCATAAAGCATGTTATAAAGCATGTTATAAAGCACTACATAAATAGGAATACAAACACATATATTGCACAAGTAAGCGGTTTAAGTAAACAACCTCATGGAGGAAATCATACATGTCTCTAAGGTAGTTGAGAATCTCATCTCAACACTCTCCTAAGGCATCAACATCCAAACACTTACTCACACAAGCATTTCCACAAACACTTAACATACACTATTTCAACATACTTAGTGTATGTTAGCAAACATGTATTAGGGCGAGTCCTTTCGCCAAGCGAGTATTTTATGCATATATAATATATTTATACAACAAATAATCATGGCAAACACATCTCTAAAATATATATGTATACGGTACTTTCTACAATACAGTATTTCTACATACATAGTGTATATTAGAAAAACATATATTTGGGCAAATCCTTTCACCAAATAAGTATTTTATCCTTATATCATATATTCATACAATAAATAATTATGTCAAACACATTTTCAAAATTTATACGTATACGGTATTTTCTACGAATACCTAGAATATGTAAAATTCCATAATCTACATCTTTAATCGAAACCCAAAACAGAAAGCACTTTGTACATGTGCAATTGCATGCAGATCATGAATTTATCATTATCTGACATTGAAAGCATTGAAAACCGTAACCTATACACCTAAAGTCATCACCTTATATCGTGGAATCGCAACAGATCAGCTAGGTTTTCCAAGCTTCCGCATTCGGTAGTTTGGTAGCCTAAAGAATTAAATAGGTTAGCTATTTCATAACCTATAACTAACACACCCCAAAACATATTTAGGGTTAGGGTTTCTTACCTCAAAATGAAGTCGGTATCACCGGGAAAGCGGCAAGAACGGAGTGGTGGAGCTAGGGTAGGGGCAGGAAACAGTAACAGGGAGATTCTCCCACTTCTCTCTCTTTCTCTTTCTTTTTTTACTTCTCTCTCTAAGGTTTTCCTCAAATTCGTATGGCTGTGAGAGAGGGTGTTCTAAGGTCCTTATATAGCCTAAAATCTCACCAAAATAGACTTGAGGACAAGGTATACTTAGGTTATAACCAAAACAGCGTTATTTCAGCTCAACGGAGGATTTCTGGCAGGCCTCCTTGAGCCAAAAGTCGGACTTAAGCTCACTAACCTTGGATCTACGTGGAGCTAAGTTTTTGTCTCAGTCGGATTCCCAGATCACGCATGGCGGACCAGTTTCAGTTCAACGGTCAGCGGGTCTCGATCCGAAATTCCAAGTATATGTAAATGTTTATGAAATTTTTTCTGATCCGAGGGTGTATTTGGGTCAGATTCTGATGGTCTGGTTGCTTACAAATTGACCGCAAGTATCAAGTTTCAGATCACTATTCCAGATATTTATTTTGTAAAGGAAACATGTGTTTTCATACTCCTTCGCTCCGGACTCAAGCGAACAGTTGTGGGACATTGTCTGGGTCTGATTTCTGAGATGGTTGTCAAGCCCAACGAGGCGGTCCTAAGTCCTTAACCTCGTATTATTCGGACTCCCGATGTGCGGTCCAGACCTGATACAGAGTTTCAATGTGTTCTCGAGAGCAGTCGGGTAATGAGTTTGATCCTAGATTTTCGGGTAACCTAGCGTCAATGATTCTACAAGTTTTGGATTTTGTAGATCGTATTTGAAGTGATTCAAACGGATTTCATGGCTAATCTAGTTGAGCACTTAGTTAACTTTGTCAAATTTCTAAAGGATTTAATCCTAAGTGATTTCTGGTCGAGGTGGTACTTGAGCCATTGTACAAAAATTTACGAGTCGTTACACCACCACAGACATGCCACGGCTAGTAGGATTGGATACCGAAAATATGATCTAGTACTTGGGCACCATGGATGTCCTTGGGTGAAAGTATTTAAGCCTTGTGGTACTAGTATGATGCTTCAACGCTGAGACCGAGTGGATAATATGAGCGTCCAAGTGCCAAATACTAGTAGGTTGCATCTCCCACTGTGTTGATGTCTGTTGGAAAGGGTTGTGACCTTATCGGCTTGGGTGTAGGGGGCTATAAGCTAGGTTGAGTTTGGCCAGCTGGTGAAATAGGTCCACTATTGACGAGCCGGATGGGCATTGGCATACCACTGAATATGCGAATAGTGAGAACTTTTCCACTCACTTGGTCATGCACGTGATGGGCGGCAACCAATGTTGGAGTGTATTAGACCCCGGTAATGTTTTCAGTTATGAACTGTTTTAATATGTGGAATAGTTGAGGATTGACATGTTTATGTTGCATATCTAGCATATGACACTCGACCACGTAAGCCTTGCATTGCATATCCTTGGCATGACTAACAACATTCATTGGCTTGACAACAGTCCTCTATCATATCCTGCATACTCTGATATTCGTATCCTTGTCATAGGCATTGTGCACGCATACACACACACACACACTCTACTAAGCTTCGTAGGAGGCTTATGTGCATTTGTTTACGCTGTAGGTGATGCCAAGGCGTATCAACAACATTGAGCCTGGAGCATGAGCCCTATCTTTTGAATTTTGGTTATATTTTGTATTTCCCTTACAACACTATACTCAAAGATTATATTAGTGGATATGTAATGATGATGATGTCTTTGTGATTTTGGTACACTTATGGTTATGCTCATTTTTAAAAAAAAATCACCATGAAAATCCTCATTATGGGATTTCAGGATCGAAACCTGTTGTATGAGATTTAGAAGCCGAGAATTGGATACTACGGAGGCTGCGACATCGAATTCGATGGACGGAAAATTAGTGAGCCTGATTCCCGAGTTTGGGGTGTGACACTTATTATTATTTCTACACAATTTTAATTTTCTCTAGTGGAAAACTCAGATTTCTTCCTCTCGTTCTAATAGTGTTTTTATTCCCACTCCATATAATTCGATCTCAGATTCACTAAATACTTTACCACTCCACCTGCACTTGAATATACAATATCACAGTTATAGTGTAGTATACTCGAGCTTTATATATGCCTTAATTTTAGGCTCATGCCCTAAAACCAGCCTGCAAAATGGATGGTTGGCATTGATAAGACACATATATCGCAGTAGACCTTGTATGAAATTCATACATTCCTTAGTTTTAATGAAAATTACATTGATAATTAATTATTACCCATTCATAGAGAGGAATTGAAAAGAGATCACCGTTAGAAAATTTCTGGGTAAATCGGAAGTATGCCTAATATACGGGCCATTCATAAGGTAGGGTATGGTTGAAACGTATATTAGCCTAAAATAATAGAAACGGATTATGCCGATGTGACCAAGTTTTGTGGCCCCGCCCGCCATGATGTATGTGTTATATCCAACCCGTCCATCCATTTTTAGAGATCATTTTGGGGCATAATACCACAACTAAGGAAGATCCAAAGCTCAGGCAGACCACACCATAGAAAGCAGTGGGGATAATGAAACCTTCCTATGGCCCACTATGATATTTATTTGGCATCAAACCTCTTTATAAGGTCACATAGACTTGAATGAAGGAAAATATCAGACATCTGTTTGATCCAAAACCTCCGTGGCATCCGAGAAGTTTTCAACGGTGAGTAGCATTGTTCCTGTTATTTTTATGGTATGGTCCACCTGATCTTTGTATATGGCTTATGCCATAAAATGATATTCGAAAATGGATGGACGGTTTAGATACAACATACACATCATGGTGGGCCCCATAGAACTTGGTGACCTGAACACACCACCGAGGATCGGTGGTATGTGGCACACCAAAATAACATTGTGCAGGTCAAACTCGTATGAGGAAAATTGGCGAGAAATTGACCACTGTAAACACCACCTTTTACCCAGCGTCTTTTCAAAATACTCATAAACTTTACTTTCCCAAAGTAAACCATTATGTATAGACACACTATTTGCAAACAAAAATACCCTTGCATTCACGACCTATGGCTACGGATTATAACCGTAGCCATAGGTATTTAGCCACCATGAATGCAAGGGTATTTTCGTTTGCAAATAGTGTGTCCGTACATAATCGTTTACTTTGGGAAAGTAAAGTTTGGGAGCATTTTGAAAAGACGCCTAGTAAAAGGTGGCATCTACAGTGGTCAATTTCTCAAAATTGGCGGACAGAAAAAAGGGACGCGAATTGCGTCCTACTGCGATAATCCGTCCGGACAGAGCTCTGTGGGGCCCACCATGATATAAGTGTCTTATCCATGCCGTTCTTCGCTTTTCTCATATCATTTAAAGGTATGCTTCTAAAAATGAAGTAGGTCCATATCTCCATTGGACCACACCAAAGGAAGCTGCATTGATAACGACACAACTGTTGAAACCTTTCTAATGGTTACCGTGATGTTTTTTTTTTTTTTTTACCATCCTACCTATTCATAATGTCATGTAGACGTGGATGAAGTGAAAACACGAATATCAGCCTGATCCGCAACTTCTCTAGCTCGCAAGAAGTTTTTAATGGTGGATGTCCAATCCCCACTTTGTGGTCCACTTAAGACCCATACCTACCTCATTTTTAGAATAAAACTTTAAAATTATTTGAGAAAAATGATGAACGACATGGATAAAACACCTTGCATCACGGTGGGTGTCCGGGCGGGGGCATCCAGAAAAAAAGGTCCAATGGTCCTGCTTGAGAAGCGTACTGCCCTGATTTGGGGTACATGGCCTTTTAAAGAGAACTTGACCATCGTAAACACCACCTTTTATCCAACATTTTTTCAAAATGCTCCCAAACTTTACTTCCCAAGGTAAACCATTATGTACAACACACTATTTACAAATGAAAATACCCTTGCATTCAGAACCTATGGCTATGAATTATAACCGTAGCTATAGGACCACCGTGAATGTAAGGATATTTTCATATGCAAATAGTGTGTCCGTACATAATGGTTTACTTTGGGAAGGTAAAGTTTGGGAGCGTGTTGGAAAGACGCCGGGTAAAAGGTGACGTTTACAGTGGTCAATTTCTCTTTTCAAAATGTGTACAAGCTATGGGTGGTCTGGATCTCTGACACGTGTTCTATCTCCCAACATGGGTTCTATCTCCCTGACATGGGCCCTAAAAAATCACTAGCCGGGCTGAGCGGATCAGGTGTAACCCTCAAGCATATCCAAATATCAAGTGAACCTCATGAGAAACCGTGATTTAGAAACTTCTCGTGGCTGACAAAAGTTTTGAATCAAGCTAATATCTGTGTTTCACTTCATCCATGTCCCTGTGACATTACAAATAAACATTACGGTGGACCACCATCTACAATGGTGTGGTCCATTTAAGATTTGTATCTGCATCGTTTTTGGGATCACGCCCTAAAATGATCTTTAAAGACTGATGGACGGCGTGGATATACAACATATACATCAAGGTGGGCCCAACGGTCGGAGAAACACCACGGAGTGTTTACCCGGATAACACCTGATCCGTTCCCGTGGTGAACTGGTACGGGAATGTTGTCCTCGGGCTTTATCAATTTTTTTTTTTGCTCCATTCCATTTCCCACCCACAAATTCCCGGCGAGAGAGAGAGCGAGGTGAAACCAGTACAGGAAATAAATCAAACAAATCAAGATATTTACGAAAATAACCTTGTCAGCAGCTGGCGCTCTCGACTCCTATAAAGCTGCTCCGCACCAGACACGAGCAAAGGTAAATCCTTCAAATCCTCGCTCTTGACTCTCTCTCCTTCCCATTTTCTTCTTTTGTTTGTTAGGGTTTCCCAAATTCCCTTTTGGAGCTCTTCTGTTGTCTTTTTATTTAATTAAAATTTTTTTTTGATTGAAGATGTATTTTGGGAAATGAGTATATATATATTTTTGAATTTATTTATTGTGATGGTTTAATTTTTATTAATATAAGAACAAAGAAATTTTAATATTTTTCTTTTTTAATTTTATTTTTTGGTGGTTCGAATCATGTATTTTTGTTACGAAGTCCTCAATGATCGCAACGAGGAAACAGTTGTTTGGGGCTCTGAATTGCGAAAAGGGAAGGTATAATAGAAGAAATTAAAGAAAGAGTACAAAAGAAGAGTGATTATTTGGGTGAGTGATTGTCCACCTTCAATTTCTTTGAGGGAATATCATGCCTCCTAATTCAATTATTCATTCTTTTTTGCCGTAGAGTTGTGGGACTTCAACATAAATATGATAAGAACCCACAGGCAGACAATAACCCTAAACGACTGAACAAAATCCTATGTCAGTGGATGGGCAAGGGTCCCAGAGAAGTTCTTTAGCTATAGGAAAAAGATCTTTATGGGGAGTGATGGAATATCTTCATGTAAAGCGAGGGTGTAGCCCTCTGCATCTGTGGGTTGTCTTTATGGCATTTTTGCCTCTTTTTTCTATGGTGGGGCTCTCCAAATCAATGCTCTTGATCATCAAACCTTGGTTCCCATCTATATTGCCATGGTTCTGAATATTAGTATCAGGGGTGTATAGGCTTTGCAGAAAAACAATAGAAATAGAATACCTGTGTATATAGGCTTTGCAGAAAAATGATAGAAATAGAATACATGTGTTTCGTATCGGTATTTGCTGTTATTGGATCGTATTGAACCATATTGGTCGGAATTTTATTTTAAGCCAAAGAATTGTAGAAAAAGGGAAACAATGAGACATTCAAGAATCGATCTATCTATCTATCTATTATTCTTATTATTATTATTATTATTATTATTGTTATTATTATTATTATTGTATTTTGGACATGTATATAATTGAACAAATTGAACAAATAGTTTCTAATTGAACAAATTCGAGCATGATTTGGGGACTTAGGCCCAATTACATTGAAATACAACAAAAAGAAAATGAAAACGTGAAAAAAGTGTGATGGCCATGGTTTACCTTGTTTCAAAAATTTCCCATAATGTTCCATTCTGCTTCGATTCATTGAATCCCACTCAAGTATTTTGTTTTGATCCCCAAAATAGACCCAGATCTAGTCTAAAATGACTTTGTAAGCTTCTTCCATGGTTTAAATGAAAAAAGAAGGGGAAAAAAAAGAGAAATTCAAAAAAAAAATTAAAAAAATTTGGGTCTTTACAGCCGTATTGGCCCGTGTTTAGAGTTGTACACGAGTCGAGTTAGCTCGATCATCAGCTCACTCGACTCACCTTGGCTTGAAATTGGATTCAGACTGAGCCGAGCTGGTTTTTGGAGCTCGAAAAAAATTTCAAGCCGAGTTTGAGCTTGCCCAAGCTGGACTCGACTCGGCTTGAACCCCGACTCGAATCGACTCGGATCAAATCAGCTCGGTGACTCAGTCATTTTGATCTTGATTTTGCTTGTCGAGTGTTTGATGAAATGCCTCAACGAAGTGTTGTTTCTTTAATTGCCCTCATATCGGGGTATTCTTGAACTAGGTATTCGAGGGAAGATTAAAGAAACAAATCCCCACAAAAAAAAACTTTACATTGTAGGACTGCCCTTATATCTTGATCTTGATGCCGTTTGCTGAGTGTTTGATGAAATGCCGGCAAAACGCTCTTACTGATTTTGCATTTGAAGTGTGGAGATTGAAAATGCAATCTATGTGTTTGAGAAAATGTCACACAGGTTCGAACTTAGCTTAAGCTAGCCTGAGCCGCTGACCGAATTGAGTCGAGCCGAACTGGCTTGTTAGGCTCGAGGACCGAGCCGAGTCTAGTTCGAGCTGGGGTTGGTTGTTGGGCAAGCTGTGCTAAGCTCGACTCGTGTACACCCCTACCCATGTCAGTTGTATCGAGTCTGAATCAATGGATAGAACACTTTTTCTTTGGGAGGGTTGATATGGCCTTGTATGGAGTATTGTATTAGGCCGATCTGTATACAATACAACTATATTGGTTGATACTATACATATGTTGATGTAGGCCCATGGCCCACTTAGGCCCACTATAGGGCCTCGCATTGTCATAGACCCACATCTCATTGTAGGGCCCAACATGTCCTGATCTTAGGACTGTTTATTGATATATTTGGGGCCTTAAATCAATGATTGCAATTCACTATTTTTAGAAGATATGAGGGCTAATTTAAAGATGTGATTGAAGATATGAGGGGGATGCGATTAAAGATACAGGGCTGATTTAGAGATGTAACTAGGATTATTTTCTATATTTGCTTAACTATTAGTAGGCTTTTACCATCTTAGTTAGATTAAACTAGTTTGAAATAAATTATGATCGATTTGAAATCATTCTCTTAGCCGCGGGGATTTTCATTAAAGATTCATTTAGGGTTTGTAAAAGGGGGTGGTGGTGTGGGAGTTGGTCATTCCAATATTTTCTAAGTGTGATTTTTTCTTATAGTATTGTAAGAGAAGAAGTTTAATATCAATAAAGTTCTCTCCCTTTTTACTCTAATGTTCTTGTGAGGGTAATTCTTGTCACTTCGTTGTGATTTGGTGTCGATATCTCATTGGTTCGATAACTGGGTTGCACCATTTTCATATCATAGTGGGTGATCATTGTGGAATTCCCTACTCCACATCATCTCGAGGTGACGAAAGAAAAGTGTGTGCAATTAATCCAATTGATCCACACACTTATAGAGTGGGTAGATCAACTCACAAATGCGGTCGACAATCTCACTAATCAAGTGGAGAGCTTCGGTGTGGAGGGAATTTGGGGACTGAAGTTGGAGCATGTCGACATGTGGGGGAAGGTCCACACTAAGGTCCTAACCAACAATGGGGCCGCCCCTAGTTTATGACTACAATAATCGAATCCTTTGATTGTTGGAACATGACAGAGTATTTGGAATTCAAGTAGAAATTCCGAAAACGATGAAGAGATCCACGGAGTCGAAGGAAAAAGTTAACATCTAAAGTGATTGATGCATTAATGTTGGACCTACACTTGAATTCATCAATGGATCAATTGATTGATCCGATGATAGTGATAGTCAAATTGATAGACATGCAAGTTGGTCTCAATACTCAAATTGAAACACCTTTACAAAAGGTGATTGTGGCACGAAAAACGGCCAAATGTTTTAGGATCCATGAAGAACTTTTAAGTTACACCAAACAAGTTGGCACCCACAAAAGTGCTGGCGAAAAAGACATCATCTACGGTGGATTCCAACAAAGGTTGTGCTGAGCCAATGCTTAGGGTTGCACTATCAACTTTCACCTAAGAAGAACGCGATTCGTTGTAGTGGTATTGCAAATCCAAAGGTTGAGATTGGTTTCCAACTCGAGGATGAGTTCTTTCGAAGCCGGGGAGAATGATGCAGGCCCATGACTCATTTAGGCACACTATAGGGCCTGGCAATGTCATAGGTCCATAGTCCATCATAGGGCTCAACATGTGCTGATTTTTGGACTGTTTATTGAGATATTTAGGGGCCTAAATCAAGGATTGTAATTTACTAATTTTAGAAGATATGGAGGCTAATTGAAAGATGTCATTGAAGATATGCGAGGGATACGATTAAAGATATGGGGCAGATTTAGAGAGTAATTATGATTATTTTCTATATTTGCTTTACTCATATCAGGCTTTTACCATCTTAGGTAGATTAGATTGGTTTGAAATAAATTATGATTGAGTTGAAATTAGTCTCTTAGTTGGGCAGATTTTCATTAAAGATTCATTTAGCGGTTGTTTGTTTTTTCAATTACATGTGTAAATGCAGGTAAATAACTAATAATTAATTCTGAAGGGTGTTTGTTTAAGAGGAAAGTAAATATGTAATTACATCTTGAAAACCGTGTCCAAAAGCATGAAATCAAGAGGGATTGAGAATAGTTAAAGTCTGTGGGTTTGTGGGTCACACGGTAATGTATGTGTGTGATCCACACGGTCCATCTATTTTACCATCTCCTTTTAGGGCACTAGCAAAAAAATAAGACAAATTGGAAGGTCAAGCGGACCACACCATAGGAAATAGGGGGTTAATGGCATCCACTATTCAAAATTGAAACCTTCCTAGGGCCCATAGGGATGTGCATCTATCATGCAACCTATTCATAAGATTTACATTGACATGTATGAATGGTATATTAAAAAATCAGCTTAAAAAATCAAGCTTGTGATTATACCAATTTTAAACAGTCACAAAATTCCACATCCTACATACTATCAAACATTCAAAAAGGGGAATCTATGGGGGTCCGAGCCTACACAACTTTAAGGCTGGATCAAATAAAATTATAAGCCAATCAAGCCCAAAGGAGTGTAAGAATCATCCATTCTTGCAAAGGATTGTTCCCAACTCAAGAGATTCACTAAGTTTAAATTTGGGGGAAAATCTAGGGTTTGAAAATTGGGGACAATTGGGATTTGGGACTCTTTAGGGTTAGGGATTTGGATCAAGGTATTCCAAAACGGTTACGTTTCGGCCGTAACGGCCGATACGTAACGGTAACAGTCGTGACCGTTATGCATTACGGGGTTGTAACGGCCACCTCCTTTTTTTGTGCCCATAACGGCTGTTACGGGGCCGTAATGGCCGTTACAGTACCGTAACAACTGTTATGGGCCTAAAGAAAATAGGAAAAATTGAAAAAAAGAGAGAGTAAAAACTTACCTTTTTCGTTCTTTCTTTTCTTCTTCTTCTTCTCCTCCTCCTTCTCCTTCTCCTTCTCCTTCTCAGGCGGCTGCGGCCCTGCAGCCCTTCTTCTTCTTCTTCTTCTTCTTCTTCTCTCTCTCTCTCTCTCTCTCTCTCTCTCTCTCTCTCTCCCCTTCCCCCTTTTCTTTTCGGTTTCCCTCTCTCTCTCTCTCTCTCTCTCTCTCTCTTCTTTTCATTTCATTCTTGAAAAACAAATGGACTGCGTGGCTGTGAAACAACCACGCACTTCAAATTTCTTTTTAAAATGTTTGGCGGACCTGCAGTGCACTCTGCACATTGCACTTGCGGAAATCGGATTGCGTCCACAGTCAATGTATGTGGTTTATCCACACCGTCCATCGGCTTTTTCAGCTCATTTTAGGGGTTGAACCCAATATTGAAGCTTATCCAAAGCTCAAGTGGCCCATACCACATGAAACAGTGGAAATAATGATTTCCACTGTTGAAACCTTGTTAGGCCCCACAGTGATGTTTATTTGTCATCCAACCTTCTCATAAGATATACAAACATGGATGAATGGAAAATACAAATATAAGCTTGATCCATAACTTCTATGACCCCTAAGAAATTTTCAACGGTAGACATTCAATTCACACTGTTTCCTGTGGTGTGGTCCATTTTAGCTTTTTATAAGCTTCGTTTTTGAGATAGGGCCCTAAAATCATCTGGTAAAATGTATGGACGGATCAGATAAAATACATAAATTATAGTGCACCTCACAGAGTTTACTCATTACGCTTAGCGTACTGAGTTACTCAGTACACAATCCGCCTCCGCACTTGCCATTGTTTTGTTAAGTGGCCCTACCTTGATTTATGTGTAGAATATCCATGCGGTCCACTATAATGTTTATTTTCCATTGAACCTGTTCATAAGGTCACATAGCCTGGCCCACTAGTGGTCCACCTGAGATCTGGATTTAGCTTATTTTTTTCCAATGCCCGTAAATGAGTTGACAAAACGGATGGATGACATGGATATATAATACATAATCGAGTGGACCCCAGTACATGGCCCTAAAAATTTATACATGACGTATATATCAACTCCAAATTAACCAATTAAATTTTGGGACCATTGTTGCTAAGTCACAATCCCAAAATTAAATAACTCCTACAATTTTACCATTAGTTTGCATACACTTGTTTTTTGAAATAGGACCATTTGATATTTTTCATTTTTCACTGTCCAATAAATGTCCACCAATCCATTAGTGGAATAAGTGTCAATAGATTACATTAATTTGAGGCTAGTTTGGGGCATCAAATGGTCCCCAAACCAACCCCGAATTGACAACACAATTTACCTCAATCTAATTTTAATTTTTAAAAAAAGATATATGGGAGAAAATGATATCAAATTATTAGGTATATGAATTACATAATATTCTTGACTTGAGGATGACAGGTCACAGGACAGGAATCACAGTCACAGCCATATGCATGTTAAATTGTTAATAACTTAATATAGAATAAATTATGAGAAATAATTGCAAACACCTACACGTGTAAGATATTTTCATATTATATTCATTCTAATATATCTATCATTGATAGTAGATAGTTAGAAAATTAAATATATGAGTTTTGTAGTCAAATCTAGGTTGTCTGGTTCATAAATTCATCAGACAGTCTGATACAACTTCTCACCAAAGAGTGGACTGTTACACCACCGTAAACATGTTCCAATTTATAATGAATGCATATTTGGAATGCTCAGAATATTCTAGATTTAATCCATATTTTTTCATATTTTGTTGGCAAAAAAAAAATAAAAAAAATGCACCGTTACGCCCCCCATATCGTCGTTACACTCCCGTATCCGTATCGGTATCGGTGGGCACCGTTATACCAGGCGATATTGATACGGAATACCTTGATTTGGATTAAGGATTTTTTTTAGCTAAAAGAGAAGGAAATATAGGAAAAAGAGAACCTGGGATGAGCCACGCACGCTGGGCGGCAGATGAGCCTGGACATATGTGCGGGACAGTTCGTCCGCATGTGTGTGAGGCCCACAAAGTCGGAAACCGACTTCTAGGCTGGGATCGGCCAGGGATGGGCTGCCTCCATACCAAGTTTTGCGTCGATCTGTCGTAAGGCGTGTGCGTAGTACTCCACCGAAGTTTCAGCCCCTCAGATGGGCCAAAATCTAAAAATTTATTTGTGCACTGCTGTAGGAGAAAAGTTGGATACGAAAGTGGGTGAATTTGAAGGTGGAAGGGGTGTAGAGGGTGATGGATGTGGTGCGTAAGGTGGAGATGATTTGGAGCGGATGTGGCTTCGCACCATAGTAGTTAGCCCTTTGAGGAAGGGAGGGCTTTGCACCCAATTCGATTCTTCAACCCAGAGAGAGAGAGAGAGAGAGAGAGAGAGAGGAAGAAACGTAGGAATTTTTATTCATAAAATATCATTGCAATACCTACATGGGATTGCTATATTTATAAGAAAACCCTAAACCCAAAAAAAGACAAAATTACTCTTGCACCATGTGCGTGCACTAATACTAAAACTAAAGCAAATAAAATAACTAATCTAAGCAATCAAAGCCGTTCATGATGTTTCTAATAACAAAAATAGTCAAAACTCAAAATCCTAGATCATCTAAAGTAGTAGGCCACGATCATGAGATCCGATGAAAGAATCTATGTGATGATCGGGTCCACTCCAATGCTCCATAACGCAGCCCCCTAACTATGAGGCCCTCCAAAGATATTGTCGTCGATCCAAATCGAAAGTGGGGCTCGCCGCCTCCTCGAATACGTGCGTGGAGGGGGCGTGTGCATGATGTCCCCATCACATACTTTTGCTCATCCCTTAGAACCTCATATACTTCTCGAAGGTGTTGTATATGAGTATGCTCGTTTGAGCTGTAAACTAATATATTATCAAAATAAACCACAACAAACTTGCCAATGTATGGTCTAAGCATGTAGTTCATCACTCGCATAAAAGTGCTTGGTGTGTTTGACAAACCAAATGGCATGACAAGCCATTTGTAAAGCTCTTCATGTGTCTTAAATGCTGTTTTTCACATCTCTCGAGCGGATTCTAATCTGGTGGTAACCACTTCTCAGATCTATCTTAGAGAATACCTTTGTGCCAATCAACATATCTATCATGTAATCTAATCGTGGAATTGGGAATTTGTATTTTATTGTGATCTTATTGATGGCCCTACTTTCAATACACATTCTTAATGATCCTTCTTAGGTGCTAAAGATCCAGAACGGCACAAGGACTCGTGCTGATATATATATATATATATATATATATATATATATATATATATATATATATATATATATATATATATATATATATATATATATATATACGATTGAGCTCCTCATGCTCTTTTGGGCTCATTCGGAAGGCTAGTCTATTGGGCAAACAAGCCCCTAGGACAAGATCAATATGGTGCTGTATGTCCTGCATAGGTGGCAATCCAACTGGTAAGTCATCAGCAAAAACATATGTGAATTCCTTCATTATAGGCTTCATTATATCCTATACTTCTATACCACTCTTTGAATCTTTCCCAATCACGGCAAAAACTATCCCTCTCTCTTCTGTCTTTGGTATAAACTATGTCATGGAGAGGAAATTCACTTCCCCCAGTAAGTTGGGTTTTGCAGATTCCTTCTCTCTAGCAGTCTAGCGAGACCCAATACAATTGTGACATTATCTTTTCAAAAAGTTAAAAGTGTTTTTCTGGCCATGACATACAACACTCCAATCAAACAACCATAATCTATGTGACAAAATGCGGCATGTGCTCATCGGGGTGACGTCACACCACACGTTGCCATGATACTTTCCTCCAATTGAAAATGAAATAAGTGCACGGGCTGAAATTGTTTCCTTACTATTCTTAAACTAAGAAAGGTGGTATGGCGTAGGGTGCTTCTCTGTAGGAATTTTAAGCTTTTCGATCACCTCCTAGGCCATGACATTCTCACAACTTCTTTCATCAATGATCATGTGACAACCACATCCATTAATCGTGCATTGAGTATAAAAGATACCTGTGCGTAGCTAGTCCTCATCCTTTAGAGCCTTAGTTGCTAACAGATTCTTCCAGATTACAAGTGACTAGCCTGAATCGGCATAAATAATGTCATTCGCATCTTCCGCCCCCACTTCCTCATCATGAAGAGGATCATCCAAGTCATCACCATGTGCTATCACATCACCATGGTTGTCCTAGTGGGAACTTCTTGTAATGCAAGGGCATTTTCACACCGGGCTCGAGTGGGGTTGCCTGTGGGATGTAGGGGCACACTTGGGGTGGGCGGTTCGTGTGAGGCGGGCCCCATCCGTGTGAAGCGGAACCCATGTGAAGTGGGGCCCACGAGGGGGGTTTAGTCGAGGTCCTAACTTATGCGATGCGGGGCCTGGGCTATGAGATTAAGGGATTAATTCGCCACGCTATATCAGTTCTAGTTTTTAAAGCAAGTGGTTATGATGGGGACATCTTGTGCACACGCACGCCCCCCTTACGCACGTACGCAAGGAGGAGGGCCCCACCTTCTATCTGGATTAATAACGACATCCATGGAGGGCTTCCTAGTTAGAGGATTGTGTTTTGGTTCCTTGGGGTGGACCCGATCATCATGTGGATCCCATCATTGGATCTATGATCGTGACCCACTACCTTAGGTGACCTAGTACTTTGGGTGTTGCTTATTATTGTTATTAAGAATATCATGGATGGTTTATATTGCTTTGATTAATTGTTATTTTTTGTTACTTCGTCTTGCGCACATGGCCCGAGTTTTGGGGTATAGGGTTTTATTATAAATAGGCACCCCTTGTAGTCTTTTTTCTCAATGAAGATTAATAAAATTGCTGCGTTTTTATGTTCCTCTAAATTTTCGAGTTGTGGAGATTTAATTGGGTGTGAAACCCTCCCTTCCTCGAAGGGTTGACTACCGTGGTGCAAAGCCACATCTATCCCGATTTGCCCCCATCTTCTTCCATACATATTTCTCTTCTCCTACAATCATCTACACTTCAAATTCATCATCTATTGCAGTCGTTTTTCTCTACAATAGATTTCCAGAATCTGGCCCTGCAGGAGGGTTGAAACTTCGGCGGAGCGCTTCGCACAAACCGTGCATCGGATCGAGCTGAGATTTGGGGGTTTCGGAGTCCACCCTGGCCAACCAGGGTCAAAGTGACCTTTTTCTGAGTAGTGGGCCCCACACACGTGCGGTCGGGATCACACGCACGTGCCTCTGGGCCATTGCTGCTGCCCACATGTGAGGTACTTCTCTGGTTCGTCTTTTCTCTTTCACCCAAAATCCCTAAACCTAACCCTAAATTACTCGAATCTCCAATTTTGTGCCCTTTCTTCAACCTTAGGGTTTCTTGAATTGAAATTTCTGAATCCCTTGGATTGGGGGAATTATCTCTGTGCTTGTGTGGATGAATTTACCATCATTTAATTCTTGTTCGGTCTATAATTTTGATTGATCCGGCCCTAGCATGTATAGGCCTGGATCCGCATAAGATTCCCCTTGATTGAGTGTTTGAACTTTTGTGTGGGATGTGGAATTTTGTATAATTATTTTTGAACTAGTGTGATCTAAAGCCTAAGAATCTTGCACATCATACTTGAATTTCATGTCCTGCATCAAATTTGGTACCAGAGCTTAAGGTTCTTGTAGGGGAATGCATTGCATGTTTAGGGTTTAGTTTATTCGTGTCCATTATGCATTAAGTATCATTATATTGAGTTGTTTAGAGGTCCATAATTTCTGATATAGGCTGCTCAATTTTCTGCTATCAGAAAATTTGCATATTTCTTTGCTGGATTTTTTGTTGACAGATTTTTTTGATAGACAGGTTGTTGGAAATTGAGTAGTATTGTGTCGTTTTCTCCGTATAGAGTCCTATAGGAGCATTTAGTCCTATCTAGGCACATATAGTCGTAGTAGAAGGTCTTCAGATTGAGTTAGCAGTTGTATGCCAACACGTACGGGTCGTGGTTTTGACTTGCACCTTACACTAGACATGGAGCAATTGCAAGAGTCAATGAACAAGTTGACCCAGCAGTTTGAGTCTTTGGGTAGGCACTTGGAACAACATATGGACCAACACTTTGAACAACTTGATGTGCACATTACCCAACTAGAGACCTCCGCCAGGGCAAACCCTACTATTGGGGAAGATGCCCTATCTCAGGCAGGTGGTCAGGAGGATAGACCAAGGAATGGAGGTGGCCAATGAATTGGTTTTGGGCGCGCACCTGTGCACCTACCTCATGAAGTACATTAAGACCACTATGACTCCGATGCGCAACTTTTCAAAGGAGTTAGAGTAGATGCTCCTACGTTTGTGGCCACTTTGACCTTAAAGCTTTTCAAGATTGGTTGGCATACATGGACTACCTTTTTGAGTGGTACGACATGTACGGCCTTGTGGCTAGAGAGATTGCACCAGAGGCTAGTGTAGAGTTACCCACTGAGGCCATTCCGGTTGTGGATGAGTTTCGTGATACCTTTCCTGATGATCTACTGGATGAGTTTGCCCCTATGAGGGATATACAACACACCAGGATGTGGGATACCATACTACCTATAGCTGAGTTTGCGTTTAATAGTTCTGTCGATAGGTCCACAGGTCTAAAGTCTCTGTGAAATTGTTACTGGTTATAAACTTAGGAAACCTATTGATCTTGTCTCTATGCCACCGTCCCATTAGCTGTCAGAGTCTGCAGTCTTTTGTGCATCACATTTATTCATGGCATCAAGAAATCAGGTAGAAGATCATGACTAGTAATGAACATTACATACTTTCTGCAGACCAACATAAACGTTTCAAGGAATTCAATGTAAGAGACTCTCTGATGGTCCGCATTAGGCCAGAGTGGTACCCTCAGGGAGCCATTCTTAAATTACACGCGCGTAGGGCTGGACCATTCAAAATTATAAAACGAATTAGTGGTAGATCTTCCACCTTCCATGGGAATTAGTTCCACATTCAATGTGGAAGATCTAGTTGCATTTCAGGGGACCACTGATAAATTGTCCAGCCTATCACCTAACCATCTTGATTCCCCAGACCTTTCCCTTAATCCATGATCCCTTCTCGACCCATCTTCCCAGCCTGTACCTCCCATACCTACTCTTCCTACACCCAAAGAGGAGAAATAATATTCTTGACCATCATATAATATCGATGTCAGACGGCATATTTCAAAAGTTCCTGGTCAAGCGGAAGTCATGCCCAGCTTCAGACAGTATGTGACTCATTAAGGTGGAGCTTCAGAGACTTGATCCTGACATCTTGGGGCGGTTCAGGAGTTTTGTTTCGCCAGTGGTGAAATCTTCGTAGCCGGTGAGAGTTGACGGGGACATCTCGAGCACACGCACGTCCCCTTTATGCACGTACGCAAGGAGGGCCCCACCTATCTGGATCGATGACGACATCCATGGAGGGCCTCCTAGTTAGAGGGTTGTATTTTGGTTCCTTGGGGTGGACTCGATCATCATGTAGATCCCATCATTAGATCTCATGATTATGGTCCACTACCCTAGGTGACCTAGTACTTTGAGTGTTGCTTATTATTATTATTAGGAATATCATGGACGGTTTATATTGCTTTGATTAGTTGTTATTTTTTATTACTTCGTCTCCAAGTAATAGGTTGTGCACATGGCGCAAATTTTGGGGTATAGGGTTTTATTATAAATAGACATCCATTGTAGTCTTTTTCTGCAATGAAGATTAATAAAATTGCTGCGTTTTTCTATTCCTCTAAATTTCTGAGTTGTGGAGATTCAATTGGATGTGAAACCCTTCCTTCCTTGAAAGGTTGACTACCGTGGTGCGAAGCCACACTTATCCCTATTCGCCCCCACCTTCTCCATACATATTTCTCCTCCTACAATCATTTACACTTCAAATCCATCCTCTATTGCAGCCGTTTTTCTCTCTACAGCAAATTTTCAGAATCTGGCCTTGCAGGAGAGCTGAAACTTCAGCGGAGTGCCACGCACAAACTGTGCATCGGATCGAGCTGAGATTTAGGGATTTTGGAGTTCATCCCTGGCTGACCAGGGCCAATGTGACCTTTTTCTGAATAGTGGGCTTCACACGTACGGCAGGGATCACACGCACGTGCGTCTGGGCCATTGCTGCTGCCCACACGTGCAGTACTTCTCTGGTTCGTCCTCTCTCCTCTCTTTCACTCCTCTTTTACTCAAAATCCATAAACCTAAACCCTAAATTACTCGAATCCCCAATTTTGTGCCCTTTCTTCAACCTTAGGGTTCCCCAAATTGAAATTTCTGAATCCCTTGGATTGGGGGAATTATTTTTATGCATGTGTGGATGAATTTACCTTCCTTTGATTGTTGTTTGGTTTATAATTTTGATTGATCCGGCCCTAGCATGTGTAAGCCTGGATCCGCATAAAATTTCCCTTGATTGAGTGTTTGAACTTTTGTGTGGGATGTGGAATTTTATATAATTATTTCTGAACTAGTGTGATCTAAAAGCCTGAGAATCTTGCACATCATACTTGAATTTTATGTCCTGTATCAGGTTAATTGTCCTGCATCATCTTGTAATATGCACCTCGCTTTTTCTACATTTGGACGAAATATGCCCCATGCCTCTGCATTTAAAGCAGCAGATAACAACATTGCTTTTCCCTATATCGTCGATCTTGGTGCTATGTCGTCCTCCTAAAGTCGTGCAGTTGGTCCCGTGTTGCGCTTGTTCGACCTTATTACGTTGCTCCACGCTTTTGGTACCGCTGCCCTTGCCAACCAACCCCTTATCCATCCAGTTACTTGATGACCTAGCCCTTCCAAAAGTCCTCTTTCAAAACTTTTCGATGGCCGATGCATGTTGGTAAGCCTTCGTAACTGTCCACAATGGATGAACAACCAAAGCCTCCTACATTGTCGGCTTTATGATGCAGGACACATGCATGTGGCTAAATGAAGTGAGATCAATCGTTAAATTAAACTAAATAATCAAAATCGCAAATCACACCAAAATTATCAAATATCTTAAGAATCCAACATGAAACTATGAATAATCTAGACCACAATTAACAAACTACGCCATGCATGATCATTGAATACTAGAACTTAGGATCTAATGGATGTGAGAACACCCAAATAGCATAGGAATACGCCTATTTCAAAATGGAGGAACTATTACTACCTATAGTTCGCTTTATGAGATGTATGCTAACCTAGGGTTCGAGGAATTTGGGGGAAAAGGTAAAATTAGGGTTTAGACGGTTTAATTAGCTAAGGGATTTTGGGGTATGGGTATTACTCGAGGGGAGTTAGGGTTAAAGTGGTTGGAGTTTTGGGGTTTTAGGTTAATTGGGGAAATTGGGATTTTAGGGTTTGGGGATTTTGGAATTAGGGTTTTTACAAATTGAGGAAAATATGAAATTGGGGATCTAGAGTTTATGGTAGGGTTAGGGATGGGGAATCAAGGGGTTTTGATGGGTGAAGCAAGGGGAAGTTTAGGGATTGAGGGGCTGTTCGTATGGTCGGCCTAGAGGCTCGCACATGTGGTGGGTCGTTGGCTAGGGTTTTGGGGTCCTCAATGGTTGGGCTCGGTTGGGGTTGAAGTTGGATGGTGAAAAGTAGAAGTAAAAAGATGATTTCGATGGTTTTGGATGGGAATGGAAGAAGAAAGATAAAGTTTTGAGAAAAATGCCTCTTTTGGATGTAGAAAGGAAGTGAGAATGAAGATGATAGATGGGAAGCCTCACACTTCTGTTGAATGGGCAAATGAAATCACATCACACCCAAGCTCCAAATCACATGAAGTATTTTTCATATCACTTGAAGAAGAGAGAACATATTTTTTTTTTTCAAAATAAAGGCATTAGGGTTCCACACCCCCCTCCCCTCTCCTCCCCTCCCCTCCCACTTTGTCATTTATAGTATCAGAAAGAGACTTTTACAAAAAACATTTCTCAAGAAAGAATTCTCACAAAAAACCCTAACTCAAGCAGAGTTGTCATGTGTGACCGCATATGCGCATCTCCGTATGCAAATTGCATATGCGATCATGCCACATGCGATCGCATATGTGATCACATATGCAATGTATGCGATCACATACAACATATGCAATTACATATTGGCCATGGCACATTAAATTATTTTATTGCTAAAAACAACAACTTTTTTACTGTAAAAAAGGTTTCCAAATCTCCTTCATTTGCAATATTCTCACTACAAAACTCTCTTACTCTCTTCTTCTCTTACATTTCTTAATTATAAGTGGTCTTAATCTCTCTCTCTCTCTCTCTCTCTCTCTCTCTCTCTCTCTCTCTTATATTTCCTACTTCCAAGCGATCTTAATCTCTCCCTCTCTCTCTCTCTCTCTCTCTCTCTCTCTCTCTCCTACATTGCTTCTCTTGGAAGTTGGAAGATCAAGATTCAAGCATTTTTAAGTTTCAAGGAAGATAGCTTGTTGATTTTCTACAATAATAAATAAATAGCTTGTTGATTTTCTACAATAATAAATAAATAGCTTGTTGATTTTGTTGTTACTTCTTGTTAATTATATTGTTGAATGTTGATGACTTGATGTTTAATTCACTGTTTAATTGATTTCTCTCTCAAATGTATTTTAAATATGTAAAATTAGTTATCTATTAACTTAGAAAAGTTCCCCTTAGTTTCTTTTTTTTTTTTTTAAACATTTTTTTTTTAAAAAAAAATTTCCCTATTATAGATATATATTTTAAAATTTAAAAAAAATATGCGGTTGCATATGCGATTGTGCGATCACACATGATCACATATGCAATTTGACAATATTGATCTCAAGTAAAACATAAAATAGTCCAAAAACAATAAAATATATGACAAAAACTACTCAAAACAAACAAATCTAAACTATCCTAAACTATTAGTGGGCAATGGGGTGGTCCATGATCAAGATGGGCCACGATCAAGACTGGTCAAAAGACCCATCGTGCGCGATTTAATAATCCGATCGATGCGGGCACTCAATCCAACGGTCCAGACTCCTCAAGAATGTATCCCACATGCATGTTCGTAGTGTAGGGTCTTCGAAGATGCATCAAATGCATGTGGGGTCTTCAAAACAGGCTACTCGGCCCACTTAGGTCTACGTAATGGTCATCCATACAAAGGGAAACTGGCGATGATCTGCTCCTCCTATGGTAGACCCTGAATGGTGCTCTGATGTCCTCATCAACTCTTCTCGGCTGAGAAAGATTTGCCTTTGGTGAAATAAAACTTCGATAATGTTCTAGGATGTTGGAGTCGAGTCGTAGAAGCTGTCTATGTGATCCACGTGCAGTCTGACACTAGTCTATCCTTTCACTTGACCAAGTACTTTTGATATTCGTCATGTCTAGTGGAAACCGCATCTTCATCTAAAATATCCCCTATTTCCTCTCTTCTTGTAGGTATGGGTGGTAAATGCTGTGAAGAGGGGTCAGGTAATGACCATGGGTTAGGGACTGTGATGCAGGACAATTAACCACTTGCTCTAAAAGCTCGAACTGATAGAGCATGGTAAATCAATCCATTTATCTCATAGCCCATGCCCCACATTGCATGGGTTAGGATCTCGGCCGAACCCTTGTGGGCCTCACTTCACATGGGTTCCGCTTCACATGAGCCACCCGCCTCACACGAGCCACCTGCCTCACATGGGCCACCCACCCTGACTGTGTCCCCACATCCCACAAGCTACCTCACTCGAGCCCGGTGTGAAAATGCTCCTGCATTAATCACCCTCGGTGAAGAGTCTCGAACACTAGGCCTCCTGCTTCGATACCAAAAATTTGATGTAGGATGATGCAAAACCAACTATGTGACTGAGATTTAACGTAAAGTCAAAGGAATAAATAAAATTATCAAACTAAAGTGTGATGCACATGCAAAAAACATGAAACCCAAGAGACGATGGTTCAAGGCCAAATCACAGTCATTAGCCCTTTGACCAAACAAAACGCTCAGAAAATTGGGCCCAAGGAAGATAAAGATCTTCCGATTAGCATATGAGTAATCCGGCAATATGTGAAAGTTTTATGTTTCCCGGTTTGGACCAAGGTAGTTCCAACGCAAAAATCTTGAGATCTAGGAATATTTAATGCAAGCGGCTGAAACCAAGTTGCCTATTGTAGACAAAGGAATACAACCGACTTAAATTCAGATCAAGTGGGCTCCACACGTGCATGTGGCAGTCACACGGGTAGCCATAAGGTCACACGTGTGGGTTGATCGTGTGGTTCACTCACGGGTCAGGTCCGTTAATAATGGAAGATGGGTTTGGGTGGTCCGTAGGATCAAGTAAAATTAGTTCCAAGTGAAAACAATAAAAAGATCTTACCTTAGGATTGAACATTCAAAGAGACCTACGACCTATGATTCATCAAACACGAAGTCGAAGAGGAAGTATCTTAGGGACGAAAGATAGAGCGACTTCACACCCTCTAGGTTTCTATCAAAAGATCTAGCATTCACAACAATGAAAGAAGAAGAAATAGACTCCCACAAAGCCTCCTCAAGATTTTCTCCAAACTTACCCTTTGATGCAGGACAATTAATCACTTGCTCTAAAAGCTTGAACTGATAGAGCATGGCGAATCAATCCCTTTATCTCAATAGCCCAGGCCCCACATCGCATGGGTTAGGACTTCGACTGAACCCCCCTCGTGGGCCCCACTTCACATGAGTTCTGCTTCACATGAGCCACCAGGCTCACATGGGCCACCCACCCCGAGTGTGTCCCTGCATCCCACAGGCTACCCCACTCGAGCTTGGTGTGAAAATGCCCTTACATTACTAGGTCATGGTTTATGTGAGGGTTTGAAAATGGATCAAATGGTGAAGTAACAAAACCCTTATGTCGTTTAGATCTTCCACATTGATGGTATAATTAATTCCCATGGTAGGTGGAAGGTCTACTACATACGCATTAGGACCCAATTTCTTCAATATTTTGTATTATCTTGCTGTTCATAACCCTAAGTGCAGGGTTGCGATGTAGTAGTAACTCGGTGAGACCGAGGTCGAATCCATAGGGACTAAACTTGTACGTAATTTGAAAATAACTAGAACTAGAACTAGAAAAAGATCTAAATTGAATTTTGGAATACTTGAGAGGAATTGTAAATAAAGTATCAATAATCAAAAGGAAACTAGAGCGCTAAGGATCCACTTGTATCTATCAGGATGTTACCTTACTTGATTCAACAAATGCAACTGGAATCAAAGTCCAATCTTATCCAATTGGAAGATGAAGCAATTAAATCAAATCTCTGAACTTTTCATTGATCTTGTCCTCAATGAAGGAGTATTGTGATGATTGGAAGGGAATTCATGTATCCACCATGCCCAGGAGACGATGGTGAATCACGAGTTTTACCAATCTTACAATCTCAAAACAAGAAAAGAAGATATTCAAAGCTATCACATCTATTGTAATTTGAGTCCCAACAAATCATAGAAAACTGAAAATATTCCTTAAATTCAAACTAGAAATTAATGACGTTCAACATAAACAAGAATCAAAGCAAAGGAAGCATTAAAATAAACTACAGCTTCACCTCTTAGCCCTAGCTAAGAGATTAGCTAGTCATAGCTAATTCAAAAACAAAAGAAAAAGTAAAAAGATATACTAGAATTCATGAAGAAATCGAAGTGGAAGAACGTTGTTAGTGCTCCGCCTAGGCCTTCTCTTCCTTTTTAAACCCTAGAAGATGCTTTGGAACATCCTAGGGAGTCCTATTTATAGTTGTGGAACTCTAACTTTCGCACCGAGTTGGAAAAATCTAGAAACCGCCTCAAATTTAGACTCGAAGTTTTAGAATATGTTTTTTCAGAACAATTCTCAGGAATATGTTTTTTTAAGACAATTTTTAGTATTCTTTTTCTTTTTCTTCACTTTAAATCTTTGATTCTCTTCATTTCTAACTTAGTTTCCTTGGATCTTTTGCATGTGAATTCTTCATTAATGACTTCGAAATATCAAAATCTTCATTTAGTAATCTTTTGAGCATAAATCTTCCATTTGACATCAATTTCACCTTAAGCTCTTGAAATCACCCCATACATGAAAACATGCATAATTAGATCGATTAAACACTATTATGTTTATAAAACAAGGTATAAATAGGGTGAAATATGCAATATTTCACACTTAACACGCCCCCCAACCGGTATTTTACTAGTCCTGAGCAAAACGTGCGTGAAGTGATCTTCAATCTTCAATGTTCAAATCACTTTCAGAAAACAATCTCTTGTACAATCAACTATGAATGAGTACAATCTAAAGAAGCGAGAGTGAAAATTTGAAAACCTAGCGTCGAATCACACGAGTAATCAATCCAAAAGTTTCTTTATCAATCATTTAAGAGCATAAGTTCATATATGAAGTTTTTCCAATGTTCTTAGTGAATTTTATTTACTTTCCATAACATACTACTATTTCATAATGTTAGCCATGCTCATCACCTCAAGTTTTATTGAATAATCAGGTACTGATTATGAATTTATCACCTTTTCCTTCTTTTTTCAGTTTTTGATTTTATATCGACGGTCCATTTTATTTATTTATTCTTTTCAAACTTTTCATTCCTTTCCAATCTTTTCATCATACATGACCTTTTTGTCGATCTCTGTTTTTTTAACTGGTTCTTTTCATTTTTTTAAAAGGTGGATAAAATTCTCCAGACTCAATTCTTAATATCTTTCAATGATATACATACTAACAATCATAAATTCTAGTATTATTCACAGAAAGCAGATTGAATGTGTCTTGTGATTTAGATTATCATGATATTCAAACTTCCTCTTAATTGATTAAATGAAAGAACTTAAGCGATAGTCTTATTCAGTTGATCAAACTTCAACAATTTTAAATTCAATCTCTTATCTTATCATCATAGTCAAAGCATTCTTAATTTTACAATTCCCAAACATGTTTTTAGCATGAAAAATTGAAAATTTTCACAAATTTTGCTCAAAACTAAGAAAACACTGATTAGTTTACCTAATCCATACCCCCAACCTAAAACCTACATTGTCCTCGATGTAAAAGATATGAGCATGCAATGCACATGAGACAATGAAAAGAAATGGGAAGTGATGGGAAGATAATACCTGAAGAAGGAGAATTGAAGCTTTTCCAAAGTTCTTAATATGTAAATGGGTTAGCATGAAGACTAAACAAACTGAAATCAAACTATTCTAATCCTAAATCTTATGAAAGCAATTAACCTAACTACACTTTCGTCAGAGTAGGAGGTCAATCCTGGTATATAGGATCAATCAGAGGCATGGACATGTCCTCTGAATCAAACTTCTCAACAAATGGCTTAAGACGATGTTCATTTACTTTAAAAACATTGCCATTCGTCGAATTCTTTATCTCAATGACCCCATGAGGATAAACATTAGTAACAATGAAGGGACCGGTCCAACAAGATCGAAGTTTACCCAGAAAAAGATATAACCGAGAATTGTACAGGAGGACTTTTTGACCAGTTATGAATAATTTCCGAAGGATGTTCCTGTCATGGAATACCTTCATCATGTCCTTGTAAATTCTCGAGTTCTTATAAACGTTGTTCTGGATTTCTTCGAGTTCATTCAATTGAAGTTTGCACAGCGAGCTAGCGTTGTCCAAATTAAAGTTCAAATTTTTGATAGCCTAGTAAGCTCTGTGCTCCAGCTCCACAGGTAGGTGGCAAGCTTTCCCATTGACGAGTCTAAAGGGAGACATTCCAATGGGGTTTTTTAAAGTTGTATGGTAAGGCCACAAGGCATCAGTCAAGCGAATTGACCAATCCTTACGGTCAGGGTCAACCGTTTTTTTTCCAGAATTTGTTTAATTTACCTGTTGGAAATCTCGGCTTGCCCACTTGTCTGCGGGTGGTATGGAGTGCTCACTTTATGAGGGATGCCATATTTCTTCGTTAAGTTCTCAAATGGCCTATTACAAAAGTGTGAACCTCCATCACTAATGATGGCCCGAGGCGTTCTGATCTGGGAAATGATATTTTCTTTTAAGAATCGAATGATCGTTTTATGATCATTATTCCGGCACGGGATCGCTTCGACCCACTTAGTGACATATTCTACTGCTTAAAAAATGTAAATACTCCCAAAGGATTGGGGGAATGGTCCCATGAAATCGATACCTCAGCAATCAAATGCTTCAATGAGAAGAATGGGGTTTATAGGCATCATATTTCTATGGGACAACCCTCCCAAATTCTGACAACGCTCACGAGCTTTGCAAAATTCATGTGTATCTTTGAACATCGTAGGCCAGTAAAAGCCGCACTGCAGAATTTTGGCCGTGGTCATTTTAGCAGAAAAGTGACCACCACAGGCCTGAGAATGACAAAAGGAGATGACACTCTGATGTTCATTGTCCGACACACATCTGCTTAGAATTTTGTCTAGGTAATATTTAAACGAATAAGGATTATTCCAAAAAAACTTACGTACCTCGGCGAAGATTTATTTTTTTTTCTTGCGCAATCCAATATGTTGGCATGAAACCTGTAGCAAGATAATTCGCAACGTCAGCAGACCAAGGTAATCGGGAGAGTTTAAACAATTGTTTATCAGGGAACATGTCATTTATCAGTGTCGGGTCAAGGGAATCGGGGATCAAGCCTTGAGAGGTGGTCAGCCACTACGTTCTCTACTCCCTTTTTGTCTCTTATTTCTATGTCGAATTCCTGGAGTAGGAGGATCCATTTTATCAAGTGAGGTTTGGCATCATTCTTAGAGAGAAGGTACTTTAGCGCCACATGATCAGTGTAAATGATGATCTTGGATCCGATCAAGTAGGACCTAAATTTGTTGAAAGCGAACACTACGGCTAAAAGTTCCTTCTCTGTAGTAAAATAGTTCACTTGGGCATAGTGAATCACATAGGGCTTCTTCTCTTTTCTTTGGCCTAGCACCTCCCCAATAGCATAGTCAGACGCATCGCACATAATCTCAAAAAGGTATGCTCTAGTCGAGTGGTTGCATGATAGAAGAGTCGGGTTGTTGCATGATAGGAGCGGTAGTCAACATCCCCTTGAGCTTGGTGAAAGCTTCATGGCATTATTCAGTCCACTTGTATGGTGCATCCTTTTGAAGTAGATTACATAAAGGACGAGAGAGATGACTAAAGTCCTTTATGAATCGTCTATAAAATCTGGCATGTCCTATAAAATCCGGCATGTCCTAAGAAAGATCGCACGTCACATATGCTCTTGCGTGGAGGTAGGTTAGAGATAAGATCAATTTTAGCCTTATCTACCTCAATTCTCTATGACGAAATTATATGTCGGAGAACAATGCCCTTGGGAACCATGAAATGACACTTATCCCAATTCAGCACCAAATTCTTTTCCTCACATCGCTTCAGCACATTTTTCAGATTTTCCAAATACTTGCTGAAGGATGCACTAAAGACAGAGAGGTCGTCCATCAAGACCTAAATATTGCCCCACCATGTCAGAAAAAATACTCAACATGCATCGCTGAAAAGTGGTGGGGGCATTACACAGTCCGAATGGCATCCTTCGGTAAGTAAAGGTGCCAAATGGACATGTGAATGTTGTCTTTTCTTGATCTTTAAGTGCTATCTCTATCTGATTGTAGCCCGAATATTCGTCAAAGAAGCAGTAGTAAGAATGATTAGCTAGCCTTTCCAAAATTTGATCAATGAAGGGCAAAGGAAAGTGGTCCTTCCTTGTGACAGTCTTCAACTTTCTGTAGGCAATGCACATTCTCCAACCAGTAGTGATTTTAGTCGGCACGAGTTCATTGTCAGCATTGGCTACGATGGTGATTCCGGACTTCTTAGGAACCACCTAAGTTGGACTCATCCATTGACTATCGGATATAGGGTATATGATACCCACATCCAACAACTTAAAGCACTTCTCCCTTAACCACCTCGTTCATGTTTGGATTTAATCGACGTTGTGGTTGTCGGGAGGTTTTTGCATAATCCTCTAGATAAATGCGGTGAGTACAAATCAAAGGATCAATTCCCTTGAGGTCCGCAATCGACCATCCAAGGGCTCCTTTATGCTCAATGAGAGTAAAAATAAGCACTCTCTTGTTCTTTCTCAAGGTGGGAAGAAATCACCACTTGGTTTGGGACAATTTCTCAAATTGTGGCCTCCACTGGTTAATTTCATGTACCGGCGTCGCATCAAGTAAGGCATCCATCTTCCGAATCATGTCATCATCTAAATCAAGGGAGTGGGCCAAGCACATCTCTAGAGGGTCAGAGTATAGAGTCAAAAGTGCTCTATCTTCCACGAAAGAGTCGATCATGTTAATGTCGTAGATATCGTCTTCATTCTCGGTCTGTTTGCTTATATTGAAAAGGATATTGAGCTCCAATATCATATTTCCAAAAGATGGATTCATAATTTCATTCCTACAATTAATGATGACATTTGATGTAGCAAGGAATGGATGTCATAGAATGACGGGTATTTGAGTGCTCACATCCATAATGGGTTGAGTATCCAGAACAATAAAATTTACTGGATAGTAGAATTTATCAACCTGGACCAACACATCCTCAATCATTCTTCTTGGTACACGGACTAATCGATCAGCAAGTTGTAATGTGGTCCGGGTGGGTTTTAATTCACCTAGACCCAATTGTTCGTAAACCGAGAATGGGATCAAATTAACACTCGCCCCCAAGTCAAGAAGTGTGTGCTCAATCCGGTGGTTCCCAATTACACATGTGATGGTTGGGCTAATGGGATCTTTGTATTTTTGTGGCACATCTTGCTTAACGATGATATTCACTTTTTCTGTCAAAAAGATTTTCTTTTAAATGTTTTGCCGTCTTTCGGTTGTACATAGATCTTTTAGAAATTTGGCATATGAAGGGATTTGTTTAATGACATCCAGTAAAGGGATATTGACCTTCACTTGCTTAAGCACCTCTAAAATATCCTGGGAGTTACATAAAGGTTTTGGTGCAATCAACTGTTGGGGGAATGGTGCAATCGGCTTGTTTTCAGATTCCGATTCCATCTCATGTGGGATGTCGCTAAGTCCATTATTCTTAACTTCTTCTGAGTCCTTAGCTTTTCAACCCTCGCCGGAATGGTTTTGTCAATTGTCTTTCCACTTCTAAGAGTGGTGATAGACTTAGTTTGTTTCACATGTTGATTGGAAGAGCTTGGGTCACTGATTTCACATTGTGGCTTTGGATTGGGGAGAGGTTGGGCTATAAAAGTCCCTTTCCCCCCAGTCGCTAAGTGTGACTCAATCCTTTAAATTGATGATGCAAACATTCCCATTGTTGTTTTGAGATCTTGGAATGCTTGCACTGTGTTTTGGTTGAAGAGCCCTTGGTTTTGCATGAATTTTTGAAGTGGATCCTCTCGAGGTTTCCTTTGATTTATAAGTTGAGTAAGGGCCTCTTGAGGATTGACCGTTTGTCCGTTCCTCCAACTGAAGTTTGGATGGTTCCTCCAATTGAAATTATGTGTTTGAGGTAGGTCCACTAAATGGTCGTTGATAAGTATTTACGTCATTTGATTGCTCATTTAATAAATCTTGAAAAGTAGGGATTGTGGGACAATCCTACGTCGCATGTATGTTGCTAGCACAAATACCAGAAACAACTTCCATGACTTCCCACCTTAAGTTTCATGGCCTCGACTTTTCTTGTGAGATTGGCCACCCTTACACTGATGTTATCTTATTCTTTTAAGGGATAAATTCCTCCCCTTTCCTTTGATTGAGTAGGCTTAGAAGTGGTGGGTTTTGGGGAGGTGTCCCATGATGGCGCGTTTTCTGCCAATTGATCAAGGTAATCCCATGCATCATTGGTCTCCTTGTTCATAAATTCACCATTACACATCATCTCTACAAATTGGCGCATTGGCGACATTAATCCATTATTGAAAAAGCTTATTGTCTGCCAAATTTCATGGCTATGATGTGGACAGGAATTTGTAAGATCTTTGTACCTTTCCCAGCATTGGAAGAAGGTCTTTTCCTCTTTCTGGGCGAAGTTCATGATTACCTTCCTTAAAGTGTTAGTTTTATGAAACGGGAAAAACTTTTTGAGAAATTCCCGGGTCATCTCGGCCCATGTGCCAATGGATCATGGCTTTAAGGAGTGCATCCACGTCTTAGCCTTCTCCTTTAGTGAAAATGGGAACAATTTGAGTTACACTGTCTCCTCAGACACGTTTGGAAAGTATAATGTGTCAACTATCTCATCAAACTCTTTGATGTGCAAGTATGGACTTTCAGAGTCTAGTCCATGGAATTTAAGGAGTTGTATCACTCCAGGTTTAACATCTACGTTTCCTGCATTAAGTGGAAACACCATGCAGGAAGGTGTACTCACTCCCACTGGTTGTAAATAATCTCGCAAAGTACGAGGCGGGGGAGCATTATGCACCTCATTCTCATATTGAACCTCCTCAACTGGAGGTTGAGGCTGATTTGCAGCCATTACTTCAATTAACTGAGAGGATCTCAAGTGGTGTCTAATCCTTTGATGGATAGGCAACCCTTCGACTAATCCTCTTTCACTAAAGAGACGGAGAGTGTTATCACGAACCCAATTGGGGCATGAAACACACACAACCCTCAAGCAGCAAATGACTAAAACCTAAAGAAAGAAAACTAATGCAAATAAGAAATCTAGAAAAGAAAGAGAGAATTGGAAAGAGGTTACCGGATTGGAGTTGCTATGTTAAGATCCTATAAAAGAAAAAACAATGTTAGTTTCTAAAAACAATTTCAGAAAAAAATCCTAACCTAAAAGAAAAAGAAAAAAAAAAAAAAACCCTAATTTTAACCTAATTCTAATACCAATTAATCTCAGAAAAATGTAGCCATAATCCCCGGCAATGGTGCCAAAAGCTTGTTCACATCCCAAGTGCAGGGTCGTGATGTAGTAATAACTCGGTGAGACCGAGGTCGAATCCATAGGGACTAAACTTGTACGTATTCTGAAAATAACTAGAACTAGAACTAGAAAAAGATTTAAATTGAATTCTGGAATAGTTAAGAGGAATTGTGAATAAAGCAATGTTGTCGAATAGCATATGCGATCGTGTGCGATTGCGTGTGCGCATATGCGATCGCACAATCGCATATGCGGTTGCATATATATATATATATTGCATATATATATATATTATTTTTTTTCGCATTTTTCCAAAAAATTAAAAAAAAAAATCAGAAAAATCAGAAAAAATCAAAATAAATTATTATATGTCATTGGGAGATGAAATACATTTAATTTAAGTAAAAATAAAATAAAACCAATTACATACATTTACAAATTACAATATAGTTAACAATTAACATGTAACAAATATGAAATATCCATATTCAACATTCAACATTACATGATATAATATATCAAGTTATCAACAATCAATAACATCAACACACTTAGACTTAGTAAATATTAAACAAAATTAAGAAGTTATGTATTTATTATTTATCTAATCAATAATCATATATATCGATTTAGTAGCCATTGTGGCATATCACCACCAGGTCCACCACCACCACCATCATCATCATCATCATTCGAGTCATCTTCTTCTTCCACATACACTTCTTCTTCCGTTTCTTCATCATCTGTACATCTTCATCAACATCCAATGGTGGATGATCTTCAGCTTGATTATCATTATCACCATCTCCTTCTTCAATCTCCTTAATCTCATTAAGGGGTTAACGACTACTACTCGCCCCCCGGCTCCCCCCCGTCCTTCGCCTTCGAGTGGTACTACCTTCACCAGGTGTCGATCCGTATGCGGCATCTTCAACTTGTGCCCATATAAGCTCCTCTCCAGCAAATACTGGGTCCTGTCTCTACGAGCTACTCGTTATCTGCATCCAACTCATCTAAGCAGATAGGGTCAAAGAAACTGGGCTTTTCTTTCCTACTTTGGAATCGTTCTCGCAAATTTTGATTGTATTGAACGAAAACCAAGTCGTCGAGCTTTTTTCGCTCAAGGCCATTCCTTTTCTTGGTATGAATTTTCAAGAAAGAAAGCGCATTTGGCATTAGCTATTTAGGTAATTAATTTAGCTTAGGCCACTAAAAATTAAAGTTTACAAACAATTACTAAACAGTTTAAACTTACCGCCTCGAACGTGCTCCAATTGCACTCACAACTATTGGCAGAACACGTGAGTCCAAGAATCTTCATAGCCAGCTTCTTTAGAGCTGGATCCTTCCTGTTCGGGTCCACTCCATAGGCAGCCCACCAGTTAGCTGAGAAAAACAGTTTAAGTAGGTTAGAGTCTTAGAGACACTTTGTAGAAAAACTATTTGTAAGAGTCCACTGCACAGTACACTAACATTCATAGAAGTACTTACTGGGTAATTTCATTGTCCGATGTCTTATTACGATATCCCTTGAGAATATCTCTTAACTTTTTGTGTAGAAGTCCAGCAAAGTTGAGATCCTGTCTGTTCTTCTCTATCTGGAATAATTCTTTACAAGACATCAATAAATCCAACCATATACATAGTTAGTGCTTCTGCTGGATCAGCAGAAGTGAATAAACAGGCTAGGTTAAGGATGTAAGCAATCGAATACAATGGAGATGACATTTGACTGCCCCATCTTCTATCTATAATAATATAAAATTGGCCTGTAATCACGGTTTCTATATTTAAAATGGTCCATGATCTTATTTTCCGCCCTCTCCATCGCATCATATATGTAGCCCATTGCGGGCTTTTCATCCTTGTCCACCAATTGCAACATAGTGACTAAGAGCTCGGATGATTTTAGCGCCTTTACCACTTGAGTCCAAAAACTTTGAGAAAGAATTGTTTGTTGAACCCGTTTCCCTTTAGCCTTCTTTGACTAAGGCCCACTTGTAAAATCGGCCGACACTACAAAGCTTCTAAGTTCTGATTTCTTTGCAGGTAGCCTTTGTAGTGTTAAAAAGGCTTTAGTGAAACGGGTGACTGCTGGACGTAGCAAGTTACCCTCAATGTGTTTTCTCATTCGACCGAGAAGAAGGGCATGTTTGTATATAAAGACCGTGATTCTTCTAGCCCTTACAATCACATTTATAAATAATCTACTTATATCTTCTAACATAAGATCAATGCAATGGGTCGCACAGAGGGTTCAAAATAAACGTCGCTTCTTCTCCATAAGAAGGCGACCGACCATTACATACGAGGCTGCGTTATCTGTAATTACTTGTACAACATATTCCTTACCTATTTCTTCAACTACACTATCTAGTAAGTTAAATAAATATTCTCCTGTTTGTGAATTGCCCGACGCATTCACTGACTTCAAGAACATTGTCCCAGCCGGACAATTTACCAAAAAGTTAATGAGAGACCGACTGGATCTATCGGTCCATCCATCGGCCATTAGTGTACAACCATATATTTTCCACGAATCCTTAAAGGATTGTGTATATTCAACTTCAGTTTTTAGGTATGTCTCCCTCATTTCATGATATGAAGGAGGTTTAAGCCTAGGTCTAAATTGACCTATAGCCTCAACCATTACTTTGAAGCTTTTCGATTTAACGACGTTGAAAGCAATGCCGGTTTGGTAAAATCACTTAGCAATATATTGAATTGTGGTTTTCCTATTTTTTTGTTTATACCGGTTCTCTAAAGTTCTTTAAGCCGGCCTTTTCCCTCTGCCCCTTTGGTCGATCACATCCTTGGGGTGTGGTCTACACCATCTATCCATGGGCCCATACCCTCGGGCTCTTTTCGATGGTTGTACTTATGGTCTAGACCGGCTTGTCGAAGTAGGAGGAGTGAGACTAGCTTCATCTACATTAACTACATTTATATCTTCATATGCATCTTGTTTCAGATATTCCTCTTATCGTAGGGCACTATTGCATTTATTTCTCGATTGTTTTTCCATATACTCCACGATCTCCCTTCGGATTTCTGGAGTAATTTTGTCGCATGCTTTTGCGTTTGACTCCGGTAAATGTGCAAGGTGCTGCTTGTGCCTTGCAATGCCACCGGAACACACATACCCACATAACTCACATACTATGTGAGTCTTTTTGATAGCACTACGGTAGTGTTCATACTTCCAACCCGGGTCATTTGACTTGGGTTTCAAAGAGGAAGATTGGGAAGAAGACATTATGATGGTGGATTGGTGGTGTGTGTATTGTTGATTGCTACTTGCTAGTAGCCTGGTACTAAAAAGTAACTACTAACTAGAAGCTAGAAAGTAAACTACAAAAAAAAGTAAACTAAAGTAAGAGACTAAGAACTAAGAAGTAAGATCTAAGAGAGTAAGTAAGAGTAAAGGGACTAAAGAGATGGAGAGAGAGAGAGAGAGAGAGAGAGAGAGAGAGAGAGAGAGAGAGAGAGAGAGAGAGAGAGAGTTACACTTACACTTACACACACACTTACACACTTTACACTAGTAGCAGTAGTAGTCTAGTAGAGGGAGAGAGAGTTGAGTTACACACTTACACTTGTAGAAAGGGAGAAGAAGAGGGAAAAGAAAATGAGAAAGAGAGAGAGAGAGTTGAGTTACACTTGTAGAAAGAGAGAGAGAGGGAGAGAGATTGACACACAAACAAAATTAAAATTACAAATCTAAAAGAGGTTCCAACTTCCAACTTTCAACTTCCAAATTCTTGTCTAAGTTGTCTTCTCTTCACCCTTGCCCCTTGACTTGAGTATTGATCTCGAATTCTTGTTGTAACTTGTACTTGTAACTTGTAAGTTGTAAGTTGTAACTTGTAACTTGTAACAACTAACAAAGTAACAAATCAATTAACAAACAAACTAAAAAAAATAAATGATAGAAGTTGTTAGAAGTTAGAACTTAGAAAACTTAGAACTTGGATACTATGAAATATGAAACTCTAAGTGAAAATGAGATAGAAAGAGAGAAAGAGGAGTGATGTATGTCCCTTGATTGAACTAGAAAGTAGAAAGAGAGTTCAATCAATTCAATGGATGGAGATTGGAGAGCTTGGTTGTAGTTGTAGTCTCTTGAAGAGTCTTGACTCTTAAATCTTCTTGATTCTTGAATGTGGATGTATCATGTATGTTAGTACTATGTACCCTTCCTTGATTCTTGATTCTTGAAAGTCGAAAGAAAAGAAATATGGAATATGGAATATGGATGGAGAGGAGTGGATGTAGATTGTAGAGTGCTTAGAAGTTATATGTAAGAACAAAATAGAGAATAGAGAGAGAGAGAGAGAGAGAGAGAGAGAGAGAGAGAGAGAGTTTGAGCTTTTTTTTTTTTTTTGCATGTAGGAATGCTTAAAATACATATTTATAAAGAAAAAAAAATCTGGATTTAAAAAAAAAAGGGTCAAAAAACGGTCAGAAATATGACCGTTGGCCACTATGCGATCGCATTTGCAGTATGCGATCGCATATGCTGGCACATGTGATCCCATATGTGCAGTGATCGCATATGCCACTGCCGCATATGCGAATGTGTGATCACACATGACAACACTGGAATAAAGTATCAATAATCAAAAGGAAACTAGAGCACCAAGGATCCACTTGTAGCAATTAGGATGTTACCTTACTTGATTCAACAAACACAACTGGAATCAGAGTCTTATCCTATCCAATTGGAAGATGAAGCAATTAAATCAAAACTCTGTACTTTTCATTGATCTAGTTCTCGATGAGGGAGTATTGTGATGATTGGAAGGGAATTCATGCATCCACTATACCCAGGAGACGATGGTGAATCACGAGTTTTACCAATCTTACAATCTCAAAACAAGAAAAGAAAATATTCAAAGCTATCAAAACATCTATTATAATTTGAGTCACAATAAATCATAGAAAACTGAAAATATTCCATAAATTCAAACTAGAAATCGATGACGTTCAACATAAACAAGAATAAAAGCAAATTAAGCATCAAAATAAATACAGCTTCACCTCTTAGTCCTAGCTAAGAGATTAGCTAGTTATAATTAACTCAAAAACAAAAGAAAAAGTAAAAGATATACTAGAATTTATGAAGAAATTGATGTGGAAGAACGTTGTTAGCGCTTCGCCTAGGCCTTCTCATCCTTTCCAAATTCTAGAAGATGCTTTGGAGCATCCCAGGGAGTCCTATTTATAGTTGTGGAACTCCAACTTTTGCACTAAGTTGGAAAAATCTAAAAACCGTATCAAATTTACGCACTCTGTGCAGTTCCCAAAATAGATTTTCAGAACTTTCATTTTTTAGACTCGGAGTTTCAGAATATGTTTTTTTCAAGACAATTTTCAGGAAAATGTTTTTCTAGAACAATTTTCAGGATTCATTTTCTTTTTCTTCACTTCAAATCTTCGATTCTCTTCATTCCTCACTTGGTTTCCTTGGATCATTGGCATGCGAATTCTTCATTAATGACTTCCAAATCTCCAAATCTTCGTTTAGTAATCTTTTGAGCATAAATCTTCATTTTGGCATCAATTTCACCTTAAGCTCCCGAAATCACCCCGCACATGAAAACATGCATAATTAGATCGATTAAACACTATCATGTTTTTATAAAACCAAGGTATAAATAGGGGGAAATATGCAATATTTCACACTCAACACATGCATTACGTGCTTGCAATTTCTTAACGTCTCTCCATGGAAATCGTTTGGGTCTCATACGAACCGTAACAGTCTCTTACTTGGAATTCCTGAAATCTGCGATGAGAATTATCAAGTGCCTTTGTACTTTTCATTACTTGAATTAATTCGCTTCTTGATCTCACCATACAAATTATGTATGTGACGTGCAAACTCATGTGCTGACTCTGAGGACCTATGGGACACTGACATGGGTATGACATCTATAGGGGTCCTAGGCTCATATACTTGTCTTTCCAGATCCACTTCCTTGTCGAGACTCATTTGATGGTGAGGAAGGTTTGGTAAAGTCAATGCCTGAATGTCCTACACAATGTAATCTGGGACAACATCACTGGATTCTCCAAATACCAGACTCACCTCAGGTGGTAACTCTACTCTACCCTCGGGTGTAATATCAGGTGACATCTCCATACTAACCTTAGGTGTGACTTCAATTGTCACGTGGGCATACACCGTCAAATCAGCTTTAGTTTCCCTGTCAGACTCTTTGACATTTTTTTTATAGGGAGACTCAAACTGGAATTTCCCCACATCTTCAGGATCACGTTTCTTAACGTTCTCTTTCTTTTTCGGGGTGCTTTTGGGAGGGAGAGGCTTTAGGATAATCCTTTTGTCTTC
Source organism: Magnolia changhungtana (assembly GCA_030180095.1). Classification (NCBI taxonomy): domain Eukaryota; kingdom Viridiplantae; phylum Streptophyta; class Magnoliopsida; order Magnoliales; family Magnoliaceae; genus Magnolia; species Magnolia changhungtana. Next base: position 6,624,921 of record JASAUF010000459.1, read on the forward strand.
ATACATAAACAAACACATATTCGAGTGATCGAATTGTATTGCGTCTCTGTCATACAACCAAGGCCTACCCAAGATGATGTGACTTATATCCATAGGCAAAACATCACTGAGAAACCGGAATCGAAGAGGCATCAACCAATGAGACTCGACATGGCTAAGGGTGAGGAATGACTAGCAAACCTAAGCGATCCACGGTGCTAGTATAGGCCACATTGGTGCAATTACCACTATCAATGATCACCTTAAAATTTTTGTTACCACACTTGGCATAGGTGTGAAAAACTGAATTCTTGTGCCAATCATCATTTTCTATAGTACGGACTAAGGCGCATCTAACAATTGGAAGTGGCACGGTCTCAGGCTCTTCAACTTCCTCATCGCTAAGACTCGCCTCAAGTTCATAGACCTCTTTTTTAAATTCACCCTGCTCATTCTCATACATCTCGCCAATTACAAGCGCCTTGCCTCACTCTCTGGTGAGGCACTGTTGAGTGAAGTGGCCATACCCGTGACACTTGTAGTATCACGCGGACTCCTCGAGCTGTGCACTAGTACTCAGTGTTCGAAATATCGGTATCGCACAATGTATCACACCCTTGGGATACAGATACGTATCGGTTATCGCACGGGATATATCGTTTGTATCGCATAGTTTATCGCACTTTTTGGGAAACATGGGGAAACATTAGCAAAATGGTTGAATTTTTTTATGAAACATTGCGGATTATTTAGAAAGACCTTAATGCACACTTTTAAATCATAAAATATCAAAAAAGAAGTGCACATAATAAATTTCCTTTGTATAAGGTACTAAGTTATGCGTTATCTGATTAAACTAAGGTAAATATATTTAAATATGATGCATACCATATATAAATGTATAAAGATATGTATGAAAATGAGTCACATCCAAACATCAATTGGAATTCATTTTAACATGTCATTTTAGGGCATGGGCCAAAAATAAGGCAGATCTAAATATGAGGTGGACCACAACACAAAAAATAGTGTTCATTGAATGATTACCATTAAACTATTTTGGGTCTATAGTTTTTTTGGATAAAGCTAATATTTATGTTTTCCCATCCAGGTTTGTCAAACCTCATGGATAGATTGGATGACAAATAAACATTACGGTGGGCCCTAAAAAGCTTCAATGGTGGACATCATTGCCACCACATTTTCTTGTAGTATGGTACACTTGATCTTTCATCTGTCTCCTTTTTGGGCTCATGCCTTAAAATTACTTATGAAAATGGACGGAGGGTGTGGATTGGCTGGTGTACCATACAAGGTATGGGCATGTGTCGTGCCAAGATGGGACGCAGATTTCCTACTAAATCCTTTCATAGGAGTGGGGCACACCGTGATGTTTGTGAGAAATCTTCTCCATCTATCAGTTTCATGAGATTATTTTAAGACTTTGAGGCAAAAATTGAGCAGGATCCAAGACTCAAGTGGGCCACACTAAAGAAAAATGTGGGTAGGGAAATTCCTACCGTCGAAACCTTCCTGGGTCGACAGTGATGTTTACATTCCATCCATATCGTTCATTACGTCATCACTACTGGGATGAATTGAATACCCAAATATTAGACTGATTCAAAACCTGTGGCCCCACGAATATTTCAACTGTGGGTGGACCTTCAATCCTCACGTTTTCGGCCTACTTGAGTCTTGGATCTGGCTCATTTTTGGCCCTATGTCTTAAAATGTGTTCAAAAAATGGATGGACGGAGTGGATTTCTCACAAACATCACGATGGACCCTACCTAAGTTTTCAGCGCATGAACTTCATGCGAAGCCCAGACGTCCACGAAATCAGATTGCGTACTGAGTCACTCAGTGCACTTTTATCGTACCGAGTAAACTCAGTTGGACCCACTATGAATGTATGTGGCTTATCCACACTGTCCATCCACTTTTACTGCTAATTTTAGGGGTTTATACCAAATTGAACTAAATCCAAAGCTCAAGTGGACCATTACACAGGAAACAGTGTGGAATAATGATTTCCACTGTTGAAACCTTCCTAGGGTCCAAAGTAATTTTTATTTGTCATCCAACCTGTTCATAAGATCACAAAGACATGGATGAAGAGAAACCACAAACATCAGCTTGATCCAAAACTTCTTTGGCCTCCAAAAAAATTTCAATGGTAGAGGTTCAATCAAAATGCTTCCTGTGGTGTGGTCCAGTTGAGATTTTAATTTGCTTCAATTTTGGGATCAAGCCATAAAATTATCTTTTAACATGGATTAGCGGACTGGATAAGATAAAAAAAATAACAGTGGACCCCACACAGTTTACTCAGTACGCTAGGGGTACTGAGTTAGTACGCAATCCGCTTCCGTCGTTCGCATTGTACAAAGAGTTCAAAGGAGATCAGAGTTACATGGCCCCACCAATAATTTATTTATTATATCCACACCGTTCATCCATTTGGAGAGATCATTTTAGATCACGAACCCAAAAATGAGTGACATCCAAACCTCAATTGTACCACACCACAAATAGCAGTGAGGACAATGATTCTCACCGTTATAACATTCGTAGGGTCCACCATAACGTTCGTTTTCCATCCAATTTGTTCATGAGGTCACAAAGACCTTGATGAATAGGAAAAACAAATATCATACGATCCAAAACTTTTGCTACCGCAAAAGGGTTTCAATGGTGGATGTTCAATATCCCGCTGCTTTTTTCCAGTGTGGTCCACTTGATCTTTGGATTTGTCTTATTTTTTGGATAAAGCCTTACGAGGAGCTTGCCAAATGGACGAACGGTTTGGATATAATATATACCTCATGATGGGACCCACATAACTTGGTGACGTCAACATGTCGGTGACGTGCGATGCACCAGCCCGTCTGCTTCTTCTGCATAAGGGCTCGGGGCCCTTTTTTTTTTCGAAGCAAAGAGTCCGGAACCCTAAAATCTCTCCCAAATACCGATTATTTCGACGGTTTTGGCAGATTTCGCGGCCAAATCTCTCCAAATCAGGGGCTTCGATTTGAATGGCCCATCAAACACAGCTTCTGATCAGGCGATTTTCTTTACAGGTACCGAAATCTACAGTTGAAAGTTTTTTTTATTTTTTTTTCATTTTTTTCGGATAATGATGCTCTCCCAGGTGCGATATCGATGATAATATCTGCCGCTATTTGAAGTTTTGGATTTTCGGTATCTTCCAGGGGTTATCGGAGGAGTTTCGTGTCGCTAGGGCCCAATACTGATAATATCGGCCGATAGTATCGATATTTCAAATACTGCTAGTACTAACCAACCCTTTACCCTTAACATCCCTAGGGTTGGATTGAGAACCAATAAGGGGCTTGGATTGACTCCTAAAGTTAGATGTAGCTCCCTGGGGAGTAATCCTAACATCTAAATTCCGAGAGTCAAATCGTGTCGCAAATTGCGGCTTGAGGTAATGCTCGAGGTCTTGCGCCCTTGGTACATATGTTTCCAGGGTGTTGATGCCACGAGAAATGAGTTCTCGCTGAATGTCGAATCAAAGGCCCGTTCTAAAATGAGAGTCTAATCATCGGGTCCTCCACAATGTTACATCACATCATGTATTCCTCGAATTTGGCGATGTAATCGGACACGGGCATATTTCCCTGGCGAAGGGACTGCCACTGATCCAAGAGCTTGTGAGGGTAAGAGAGAGGGAGTTATTTTTCGTTTAGAATGTCTTTCATCTCTACCTAGTGCGCTATTGGGGAATCTCCAGACCTCTCAATTTTATGCTTCGTTTTGCTCCAAAATAGTTTGGCCTAGCCCACCACCTTTATCTTGGCAAACCTTACACGACGGGCACTGGACATATCATGCCACTCAAAATAGTGGTCAATGTCTGCCATCCAGTTAAGGCATGCCTTGAGATCCAAGCGACCATCAAAACTAGATGCATCCACTTTCACACTGTTCATGACATGTGCATCCGGGTCATGGCGGTCATGACACTCCTTATAGTGTAGTTGTACATGCGCTCTACCATGACCAACCCCTTGGTTGCAGTCAATTGAGTAGCGGTGGTCCTGTTGTGAGCTTCAATGGCCATCGGACGGTTGTCGATGGCATTGAGTGCCTTGACAATCTGCTCTAGATTCATTTTGGGATGTAGGCCAAAACCATGTCCAGAACGAGTGTACATACACAAGGTAAACTCTCAAGGGGAAACCTATATCCTAGGGTGATGTTATGACAAAGACAATGACTAACCTAGATGCTGAATTGGATACAATGAAGACACTATTCTGAAAAATCAGCAAACTATCAATATGAAAATACTACTATGAAATTTCAGCGATAGGACAATCGGAGATTACCAATATGAAAATTCAGCAATAGTATAATCTAAAAACACTGACTGAAAATTCAGCAATATGATCCTGAACTCTATATGCATTGGATTTGCTAACGACCCTAGTTGTAAAGTTCTAACCTAGATATGAAGTTAGGTGCGGCACAAATGACTTATGTTAAACCCATGGTCTCTGAAATGGAGAGCTAGCAATGTCCTAGGGGGGGGGGGGGGGGGGATAGGACAATGCCAAATAATTGAAACAAATGCTGAATGTGTAAATAATACAAAGATCTCAATTGCTTGAGTATTGAAACCTCGATTCCAAATAATTCGTAGGACGATCTTCACCTAAAATTTTAGGCAGGACAACCTTATTTCACGAATGTCTTTAAAATCAAAACTTCAAACTAGTAAGAGTAAATTAAAAAATTACGACATTCACCACAAAACTGAAATAAAATACATCCAGCCAACAAAAATAATAATAAAACATTTACCACATGGCACAAGGAGTTATAGTGGTTCGGTGCTTTAAAAACAGCTACACCTACTCCACTACGAACATTACTTCCCTCGTAATTTTGACTTTCACTATAAAAAGGTTTCACAAGGTCAACTTAATAAGCTGATACAGTTTCTTGTGATTTTCACGGGCTATTACAATAAAAACCCAAACTAAGATTTTCACAGGCTATCTCAGACAAAACCTCAACCGAGATTTTCACAGGCTATCTCAGAAAAACCTAAATAGAGTTTTAGAAAGTATACTTATCTTCAATCGTAGAAGACGTAGCAGGACCTCTTTCTTGAACATAGATGGTGCAATGTTCAATCAGATAGAAATAGTCTAGGGTTCTATAGATTTTAATTATGAAAAACCCAATCACTACTTAATTCAATTATCTTAGATCTCAAATAGGAGTATAGTTTACTCTCTTAGATTAAGTCTAAAATGATCTGAGAATAAAGTGAATTGAATAAGTTATTTAAAATAAATTATAAATACCAACAAATAGCTTGCTAATGACTTGAGCTTCTCTCTCTTGTAGAAGAATTATGATAATAATTTTGTGTAATTCGAAATGAGAGAAAGACTTAATTTATAGGTAAATAAGTTAGAACTTCGGCTAGGCCGAGATAGTCTTCGACTAGCCCGAGTTCACTGGATTCTGTTCAATGGATTTCGGATTGCGCGGTATAAGAATTATCCAAAATTCGGCTTGCTTGAGGTCAAGTTCGGCTGACCGAACATCACAATTCGGCTGGCCGAATTCCTGCGAATTCCAAAAGTAAATGTTGCTGGAATTTCACCCGAACTTTCTCAGGCTAGCCGAATTTCAAGCTTAGGCTAGTTGAACTAAAACTCGGGCTAGACGAATTTTCAACAAAAGTTGTTATTTGCTTGGGCTTGAAAGTTGGGTTGGCCGGACCAGAAGTTAGGCTGGCCGAATTCCACGCAAAAATAGATGTAAAAACCCATGATCAAACATTTTTGAAAGCACCTAGTCCCAAGGTCTTTCTAAGGTTTATACTACCTGAGATATATCAAATATTTGATTCACTTTGGCTTGAACTTTGTTTCGGACTTCATCTTGAATTTGGGCTTGATCTTTTCTTGAACATAAGCCGATCTTGAGCTTGATCTTCTCTTGAACATAAATCGATCTTGAGCTTGATCTTCTCTTGAACATAGACTGATCTTGAAATTCTATCTTGAAGTGGTTTTGTCTCACGAAATTTGACAACCTATGTGTGCTCAACATCTTAGCACTTACAATCTCCTCTGTCAATTTCGTGATAAAACACAGAATATTATAAATACACATTTTATTACAAGATGAACCATACACATCTTTAATAACATTGAAGCTGCCCTTGAAATCTTCTTAGCTTGTAATCTTTAGCTCATTGATGGTGCTCAATTGACACTCCCCCTAAAAAATACACATATAACATTCCATACAATCTACTATATAGCATTCCTTTCATTCATTCCATACATTCTCTCCCCAATACTATATAGCCCATCATTCTCTCCCCCGTTTTGTCACAAGTTGACAAAAGAAGAATCGCATAAATAATATGAATATCAAAGTAGAGAATGAGCATGTAATAAGAAAATCATGGTAATCATATGAAATAGTCAACCATAATATCTAAAAGATTTTAATGTCAGCAAACACCTCATCAAGGCAATCCAAAGTATCAAGACAAGTCACAAAATACGTTCAAGTACAAAACCAACACAAGTCAGGAAGATAAATAAATCTAGCTTAATCTGACCCAAAGGAAGATGGTGCAAGCATCGAGGGATCATTTAGCTGCAAACTCCGGTTGATGTGATGGAAGTACTTTTTCATGTACTTCATTGTAGACTGTTGGGTTTGAGCCAATGAAGCCTGCGATACGTGCCAGGACTCCACTCTCTCTTCTAATGCAGATAGTCTCTCATCAAACTAAGAGGGATGGTAGTCGGAATCAATTGGATCATTTGAATCTTCCAACTCAATAAATATGTCATCCATGGTTGTGTCTTCAGCAGGCTGTGTTGCTTCTTCTCCTTCTTTTGCTCAGGAAGAGGAGTGAGGTTCATATTCAGGTTTGAATTGTTGAATGGGAGTTCGGATTCCGTAGGAATTTGAACATTATAATGAAAGACATTGCAAGACATGAGATGTGCGAAAGGAATCGAATTATGCTTGGGATGCAAGCGGAACTGAATAATGATGTAACGAATTAAAGAAGACAGACAGACACGAATACTCGATACAACGGAATGAAACACTCTTAAACATAAAGGGAGTAAGATCAGTCTTGTTCCCCACTCGAGGATACACATTAGAAGTAAAAATCTGCTGTAGGACGCAGTATTTAGGGAGCATTTTGTTTGTGGGAAGGGCATTACTAGATCGCCATTCAGCATTGAAACGACACAATGCTTGAGTGATAGTTTGTTTTTCAGAGTTAGACATTTTCTTTGATAATGTGGCAATTGGAATTCCATCATCTGCAACATATATATCCATTAATGCAGATATGACGTGTGGCATTATTGTGAATGTTTCTTCTACAAATTTAACTGAGAATGACAGATTCTCAAGAGAAACATAACAGATAGGCATACATGCCTTGCACTATGGACCGGTAAGCCGTTCCACCCCAACTTAAAACGCGTTCCCATCCAACCTCGTAAAGAATAGGAACTAGTCCAAACCTAGCAATGTGGTCTAAATTAATAACCTTTTCTATGATAATATCCCTCGTGTGAAATTCCCGAACATATTCAGGATCATCCTCCGGTGACTATAGAGTTCGAACACCAAGAGGAGTAAATCTAGAAGATGAACCGGCGCAATTCTTACAAATCGATTTCTAAACTTTACGTTCCATTTGAGAATGCATAAGCAAAATATCAAAGAAAAAATAGTAGATCAGATTTGACGCAAAACCCACAAGAAAAAGGGTTTCAAATGAAGAAAAATCTACACAAATATGTTAATCTAGCAATAGACCACCTAATACTTGAAGGAATTTGAAAATAAATCACTTACAAGTGAGTTTGGAAGATGGGTTGGTCGAATGGGGCACCAGCTAGCAGAGGAAGGAGTGAAATGAAATAAATTTGGGGATTTCCCCCTTTTGAGGCAAACCCGCGCGATTTTCGGTTAGCCCGAGTCCGTGCTCGACTAATCGAAAAATCTCAAAAATTTAGAATTTTTTAATTTTCAATTTTTGGTAGATTTTCTATCATCAACATTTCCTGCCTAGTCTGCATCTGTATAGCCTGCGATTTGTACAGATGTATCATGTAAATACCATAGGCCTTTGCGACATATTTGATTATCCGTTTAACAGCAGTTAAGTGCGATTCTTTATGATCAGATTGATATCTAGCACATATTCTAACACTAAATGCAATATCAGGTCTACTAGCAGTTAAGTACAAAAGACTAATGATCATACTGCGATATCGTCAAGTCTATACTTTTACCTAATTCATCTTTCGAGAGTTTAAGAGTCGTACTCATTGGAGTATCGAAATTCTTACCATTATCAAAGCCAAACCTTTTTACAAGGTTTAATGCATATTTGGTCTGTGATTTGAACATACCATCTTCAAGTTGTTTGACTTGTAATCCAAGAAAATAGTTTAGTTCGCCGACCATACTCATTTCAAACTTAGATTTCATTGGATCTGCAAACTCAGTAGATAAGTTAGCACACGTAGATCCATAAATAATATCTTCAACATAGATTTGAACTATCAGGATATGATCATTATATTTCTTGACGAATAGGGCTTTGTCAACACTACCCATAACAAAATTATGACTAAGTAAAAATTTAGTCAACTTCTCAAACCACGCTCTGGGAGCTTGTTTCAAACCATAAAGAGCCTTTTTAAGATGATAAACATGATTTGGAAGTTTGGGATATTCCATACCCTTTGGTTGTTTCACATATACTTCCTCATTTAAATTACCGTTTAGAAAAGTACTTTTTATATCCGTTTGATAAATTTTGTATTTTTTATGGCATGCAATCGAAATACATAATCTAATTGATTTAAGGCGCGCAATTGGTGCAAAGGTTTCATCGTAATCAATACTTTCAATCTGAGTATAACCATGTACAACTAGTCGTGCTTTATTTCTGATAATGTTTCCCATTTCATCAGTTTTATTTTTAAAAATCCACTTGGTTCCAATCACATGTTTGTCAGTAGGTTTAGGAATCAAAGACTATACTTCATTTCTAATGAATTGATTTAATTCTTCTTGTATGACATTAATCTAACTTTCATCAGCAAGTGCTTCATTTACATTACCTGGTTCAATTTGGAAAGTAAAGCAGACATGATTACATATATTTTCTAGTTGTCTTCTTTTTTGAACGCCAGTGTGAGGGCTACCAAGTATTTGATTAGTCGGATGGTCTTTGACTAACCTTAACTCAGTATTGTCTGATTTAGATGAAGAGTCAGATATATTAATCAAATTGACATCATCGTCATCTTGATTAGGAATGGGTGTGATCTATTGATCATCTATCATAACATTTCTAGATTCTTGTATAACTCTAGTTCTTTTGTTAAGAATATGGTAAGCTCGACTATATAGATCATAACCTAGAAATATTCCCTCATCGCTTTTGGCTTCAAATTTTTTCAAATTTTCTCGGTCATGTAAAATAAAGCATTTACTTCCAAAAGTTCAAATATATTTAACAGTGGGCTTTTTATTAAACCATAATTCATAAGCTATTTTATTTTTAGCTTTTCTAATATAAACACGATTAATTATATAACATGTAGTACTAACGGCTTCAGCTCATAAATTTTTAAGTAGGTTCATGCTATTTAGCATTACACTTACCATTTCTTGTAGAATTCTATTTTTTCTTTCAACGACTCCATTTTGTTGAGGTGTTTTTGGAGCAGAAAATTCATGCAATATACCATGATCATTGCAGTATTTCTCAAAATTGCTATTTTCAAATTCGGTACCATGATCACTTCTAATTTTGACCACAAATAACTCTTTTTCAGTCTGGATATAAAAATTTTCTGACTTCATTAAGAGTATCTTATTTTTCACTTTGAAAGGCTACCCAAGTATATCTAGTATAGTCATCAACTACCACCAGAAAATATTTCTTTCCGCCTCTACTCTCCGTTTTAGTTGATCCAACTAAATCTATATGGAGAAGTTCAAGAGGTCTAGCCGTGGCGAAGGAGTTCACTTTCTTGTGACTACTTCTAATTTGCTTGCCTATCTAACATGTGCCACAAACTTTTTCTATCTTTTACAGTTTGGGTAGGCCATGTAAGTGATCTCTTTTGCTCAATTTATATATATCTCTATAGTTTACATGCCCAAGGCATTTATGTCATAGTTTAGTCTCGTCTCTTCGAACCATGTAACATGAATGGTTTGTTGAGCAAGATTATCAATTATATAGCAATTTTCAGATATTCCGCGACCATTTAATATTACATTTCCTTTCTCATTTATTATCTCACATCCATGATTTGAAAATTTTACGCTATGTTTATTATCACAGATCTGAGATATGCTCAGAAGATTATGTTTTAATCCTTCAACATATAGAACATTTTCGAAGAGAGGTAAGTTAGGAAGTTGTACATTACCTTGGCTAATTATCTTGCAGTTGCTTCCATCTCTGAATGTAACTGAGCCACCATTTACTTCATTGATGTTTGAGAGTATAGCCTTATCACCTGTCATGTGTCTCGAACATCCACTATTTAGGTACTATCTTGAATGGCTACTAGCTTTGAAAGCTGTGTGGATTACAACACACTTACCTTTGGAACCCATTTCATTATGGTTCTAGGTTTAAGAGGATCTCTTACTCTTCGTTATATTTGGGAGTTAGGATTTCTCTTTTTTCTATATACTCCAGTCTTACTAGAGTTGGATTTCAATAGCTCTTTAAGCAAGTCAACAATTTTTTTTAGCTAAAGGAGAATTTTTGTTATTATTCCTTTGATGTTTATAGTAGTTGGCATTATTTTTTACATTAGAGACTTGAAAAGGTTTTGAGTTTTTGAAGTCATTCATTTTATAGTTTGAATCTTTTAGAGTCCCAGCTTTAGAGTTCGAGGATTCTCTATTTACAAAAGTAGGAGCAGAATCCTTAAATTTCAACGAGTTATTTTTAATATAACCTAGACCAGACTTGTCACCACATTGCCTTGAAGAGGTTAACAAATTTTCAACTTTCTGGTTACCAAGGGTATATTTCCAAGTGTCCTTTGAACTCTGAAGGGAAGAAACTTCAAGTTTTAGTTTCTCATTTTCAGTTTTAAGTTTTTGCAACTCAGAAGACTTAAAGCTCAAATCTAATTTTGTTTTTTCAAAACAATTGAAAAAATGAGATTTTTTTAAAACAACTTTTTCAAGTTCTAATTGTAGTGTGACATAATTTTCTTTTTGAATTTTCAATTTGACTGCAATTTTACAACTTTCTTTATATAGGGCATTATATGCATCTTGAAGATCATCTTCATTTTCAGGGTCACTTCTTAGAGTTTCACTATCAGATATATCACAATTCTCTGAAGAAGTAACTCTAGCTATGGTCATAAAGGCTTTTAAATCATTTGCATTTTCTTGGTCTGATTCATCGGATTCAGAATTAGTTTCAGACTCTGATGATTCATCTCAAGTAGCTATCATACCTTTTCTTTTAGGTTTATCCTTTTTAGGACATTTAGAAGCTAAATGCCCATATTCAGAAGAATTGAAACATTGGCTGTCTTTATTTTTAGATTTCTAAAAATTTGAATTTCCTTTTCTTTTATCAAATGGTTTTTGAAAATCGGTTCTTTTCTTATTTTTGAAAATTTTATAAAATTTCTTTGTTAACATTGCCATATCATCTTCGTTTTCTTCAAAATTAGAATTTGCATTAGTTTTCTTTGAATTGGATTTAGAAGATTTAAGAGCAATGGTCTTGACTTTAGGAGCTTTGAAATTCAGCTCATAAGTTTGAAGAGAACCAACTAACTCAACTTCAATAATATCTATATCCTTTAATTCCTGTATAGCAGTAACCTTTGAATTAAACCTATTAGGAAGTTATCGTAGTATTTTTGCGTAAACCTTGCTTTCAGGGATTCTATCTCCAAGACCTCAGATGGAATTTACTATATCATTTAGTTTCGTATAGAAGTCCATAAAAGACTCATTTTATTCCATACGAATCTCCTTAAAATTGGTTGTGAGGATTTGAATTTTAGATTTTTTGACTATAGTAGTTCCTTCATGTGTCATTTCGAGAATGTCCCATGCTTGTTTAGTTGTATTGCAAGAAATGATTCTTTTGAATTCATATGATGATAGAGCGCAATTTATTGCATTTAAGGCTTTTGCATTAGCACTGCTTTCACTTTTCTGAACCGTAGTCTAAAAAGTATATGCGGTTTCTTTCATTGATATGGTTCCATCATCGGAGGGATCCATTTAGATACCGTGGCTTGCCACATGCTTTCATCTATGGATTTTAGGAAAATCCTCATCTTGATTTTCCAGTATGAATAATTGGAGCCATCAAAGGGAGGTGACCTAGTAATGGATAGACTTTCCAAATTTGACAAATTAAAGCTCCAGATCTAGCTTTAGGAGGTAAATCCAAAAAATAAAAAGAGCAATCCTCTCTGATACCACTTGAAATGAAGAGCTAGGGGTGTAAGACGATGCCAAATGATCGAAACAAATGTTGAATATGTAGATAATACAAAGATCTTAATTGCTTGAGTATTGAAACCTTGATTCCAAATAATTCATAGGACAACCTTCACCTAAAATATTAGACAGGATAACCTTATTTCATGAATGTCTTTAAAATCAAACTTTCAAACTAGCAAGAGTATATAAAAGGATTACAACATGCACCACTGAAATGAAATAATAAATTCCATCCAATCACCAAAAATAATAAAGCATTCACCACATGACACAAGGAGTTAAATTGGTTCGGTGCTTAAAACAACCACACCTATTCCACTCCCAAAATTACTACCCTCATAATTTTGGCTTTCACTATAAAAAGGTTTTCACAGGGTCACCTTAATAACTTGATATAGTTCCTTTTGATTTTCATAGGCTATCATAATAAAAACCCAAACTGAGATTTTCACAGGCTATCTCAGACAAAACCTCAACTGAGATTTTCATAGGCTATCTAAGAAAAAACCTAAACAGAGTTTTAAAAAGTATACTTATCTTCAATCGTAGATGACATAGCAGAATGACCTCTTTCTTGAACGTAGATGGTGCATTGTTCAATCAGATAGAAAGAGTCTAGGGTTTTATAGATTTTAATTATGAAAGACCCAATTGCTACTTAATTCAATTCTCTTAGATCTCAAAGAGGAGTATAGTTTATTTTCTTAGATGAAGTCTAAAATGATATGAGAATAAAGGGAATTGAATAAGCTATTTAAAATAAATTATAAATACTAACAAATAACTTGCCGAGGAATTGAGCTCCTCTCTCTTGCAGAAGAATTATGATAATAATTTTGAGTAATTCGGAATCAGAGAAAGACTCAATTTATAGGTAAATAAGTTAGAACTTCTGCTATCCCGAGATAGTCTTCGACTAGCCCGAGTTCACCGGATTCTGTTCAATGGATTTCGGATTGCGCGGGATAAGAATTATCCAAAATTTGGCTGGCCCGAGGTCATGTTCAGCCGGCCGAACATCACAATTCGGCTAGCCGAATTCCCCCGAATTCCAAAAGTAAACGTTGCTGGAATTTCATCCGAACTTTCTCGGGCTGGTCGAATTTCAAGCTTGGGCTAGCCGAACCAAGACTCGGGCTAGCTGAATTTTCAACAAAAGTTGTTATTTGCCCGGACTTGAAAGTCGGGCTGGCCGAGGAAGCTTAGGCTGGCTGAATTCCAAGCAAAAACAAATGTAAAAATCCATGATAAAACATTTTTTAAAGCACCTAGTCCTAAGGTCTTTCTAGAGTTTATACTACCTGAGGTATATCAAATATCTGATTCACTTTGGCTTGAACTTTGTCTCGGACTTTATCTTGAATTTGGGCTTGATCTTTTTTTGAACATAAGCCGATCTTGAGCTTGATCTTCTCTTGAACATAAACCGATCTTGAGCTTGATCTTCTCTTGAACAAAGACCGATCTTGAAGTTTTATCTTGAAGTGGTTTTGTCTCACGAAATTTGACAACCTATGTGTGCTCAACATCCTAGCACTTACAGTCTTTGGTCTAAATTTGATGTAGGACACATGCATGTCACTAAATGGTGAAGTGAGATCAATTAGCAAATTAAATTAAATAATCAAAATCACGAATCATGCCAAAATCATCAAATATCTCGAGAATCCAACATGAAACTATGAATAGTCTAGGCCACAATTAACAAACTATGCCATGCATGATCATTGAATACTAGAAATTAGGATCTAATGGATGTGAGAATGCCCAAATAGCATAGGAATAAACCTATTTCAAAATGGAGGAACTATTACTGCCTAGGGTTTGCTCGATGAGAATGTAGGCTAACTTAGGGTTTGAGGAATTTGAGGGACAAGGTAAAATTAGTGTTTAGACGATTTAATTGGTTAAGGGATTTTGGGGCATGTGTATTACTTTAGGGGAATTAGGGATTTAAGTAGTTGGAGTTTTGGGGTTTTAGGTTAATTAGGGAAATTGGGATTCTAGGGTTTGGTGATTTTGGAATTAAGATTTTTAGAAATTGGTGAAAATATGCAATTGGGGATATAGGGTTTAGGGTAGGGTTAGGGATGGGGAATCAAGGGGTTTTAATGGGGGAAGTAAACGGGAAATCAAGGAATTGAGGGGCTGTTCGTACGGTCAACCTAGGGGCTCGCATGTGTAGTTGTATAGTCACACGTGTGGGTCATTGGCTAGGGTTTTGGGGTCCTCAGTGGTTGAGTTTGGTTTGGGTTGAAGTTGTATGATGAAAGGTTGAAGAAAAATGATGATTTGGTTGGTTTTGGATGGGAATGGAAGAAGAGAGATGAAGTTTTGAGAAAATACATCTTTTGGATAGAAAGGAATAGAGAAGGAAGATGATAAATGGGAAGCCTTGCACTTCCGTTGAATGGGGAATGAAATCAAAACACACCCAAGCTCCAAATCACATGGAGTATTCTTTAAATCACATGAAGAAGAGAAAACACAAAGTTCTTTTTCAAAATAAAGACATTCGAGCACCATCCTTGAGTTTATGACACATTTTTTTTTTTTTGTTATGGTGGTCGTGGTAGAGGCCGTGAGGGAGATCACAGTCGTGGTGGACGTGGACGAGGACATGATGGTTCCCGCATTTGTTCACATTGCGGTGGAACCAATCACATTTTTTATTATTGTTGGCTGCTTCGTGGTCGTCCTACGTGTGCCACTGCTTCTTCTGTTGCTTCCACAGTTGCTCCTGAGGGACAGTTTTCCACCCCAACAGTTGAACAATCTTCTTCAGGGGAGTTTCTCATCATTTCTCGGGCTGCATATGATGCCCTGATGCGGTTTCATGTTCATGATATTCCTGAGCCTTCTCACGCAGCTTTGGCCTAGTTTGGTACCGCTCTTCTTGCGTCATCATCTCCCGTCTCCTGGGTTATAGACTCTGGAGCTTCCTCCCATATGACTGGTAAGTCACAACTCTTTTCCTCTTATTCTTCTTCTTCCCACACTCAGTATGTCACAGTCACAGATGGAACCCAAACTCCGATCTCTGGGATTGGTTCCATCTCTCTTTCTCCTTACCTAGCTTTGTCCCGTATCAGCCGATAGCCCGATAGGGGCTTTTTTTTTTTTTTTTCTTCTTAACTAGGGCCAATATAGCTCTGTATCACGTAATTGTATTGAGCCAATACGGACATGCCCGTATCAGCTGATAACATACGGATATTTCAATACATGGTCTCTCTAGGGTCCGAAGGGTTCAGATTTCATGGATCTCACCAAGAGATCACTTTGTAACCAGTCTATAAAAGACCGTTTGAGTCCTCTATATTGAACTTGTTATGGCAAATCTATGTATGTTGAATGAAATTTTCCTTGGGTTCCTGTGATGGGAATTTTTCTGTTGAGCTGAGAATCTGAGATGCTTCCAAACATCTAGGAGTGGAACTCCTCTTGTGGGTTTTGCTTGCGGTGAGACTCACAAGTACTTATCCACTTTATTCCTCTAGTCTCTTACCCAGCATTTGTGCTACTGTTTCTGTATGAGACTGCTTCCATCACTATAATGGTGTTGGTCTCAAATCTACAGTTGGAAATCTGTTTGAAAGTCACGGTCTGCAATTTTCACATTTTGCAGCAAGCAGGCCTCTCATTCATGTTTGCAAGACATCGTCAGCAATGGTAAAGAATCCAGATCTCAAAATACAGATCTAGATCCAGAATCCACACTACAATCGCATTAATTTGGTATAAAAGCAACTTCTGGTTCTGTTTCTTGACTTGTTCCTTCTGTTTTGCTGGACCGTCTATTTCCTTGCTTTACCCTGAAGCCAACTCAGCCTTTATCCCAGTTCATACCTTCAAACCCTGGTCAAGCCCTTGTAATCCAGTCTGAAAATTATGTCCATTCTTTACTCAACCTTAAACCTAAAGCCTATCCTAAATCCAATTTCCTGTACCTATAATAACAGCTGCAACCTTCCTAAAATCCCAATCTAAACCTCCCCATCATAAAAAACCTTAGATCTACTAAAAGCCTGCCAAGATCAACTGTAGATCGATACATCTAAAACCAATCTCCATAACCTCAAAAACCAGATCCTAACCTCAATGGTATGCCGTAAAGGCCGTAACGTAAAGGTAACGGTGGCAACCGTTACACATTACGGGGTCATAAAGGCCGTAACAGCCATTATGGAAAAAGATGATCTGTATTTGCCGTTAACGACGCGTTACGTCCCCTATAAAGGCTATAACAACCCCGTAATTGTTTGTTATGGGAAATATACATGTTTTCCATACTTTTTAATCAACATTACAGGATAGATATAGGTTTTTGGATTTTTTTTTTTTTCAATAAAAAAAGAGACCATAACAGCCGTTACGGGGGCCATAACAGCTGTTACAACCTGTATCGTAAAGGTAACGGTGGCAGCCATTACGGCCACCGTTACCGTTATAGAACACCTTGCTGAAACTAGATCAAATCCTGCCAAAACCTAGAAATCTCTAGGTCTGAACCTCTAGATCCTAATTTCCCAATTTTTAATTCATTCTCCAAAATTCCAAGTATGAAACCCTCTATTTTGGAGATCAAAACAAAATATTTGAATATGGATATCTCTCCCTCCATTTCGACCATAAAGCTTCAAAAGTCATCATTTGACTAGCAGATCAAAACAAAAGATTTGAGTAGGATTCCAAGAATCACAGCGGAATGGATCATTATGGGGAAAAAAATGGAAAAAAAGGGTAAACCTTCAATTTTTTTTTTCCATGTTTCTTTTTTCTTTTTGTTGTATTTTAATGTAATTGACCCTAATTCAACCTACAGGGTGTTTGGGTGAACGGCAAGCGTCGTGGGTGTGCTCCACACAAACGCAAGTTCGATTCTCCTCTCTGAGATTACCAGATGCATGTGGTTTGCGGGTGCTTGCGTGCATCCGCAGGGAATAGTCTCACCTCAAAATGGGTGGAGACACCCTGATGTCATTAAAAAAAAGGCCCTAATTCACCAAATCATGCTTGATTTGTATCAGAGAATGGTTTGATACACTATTATATGATGTTCAAAGTACAATAAAAAAAAATGATAGATTCTTGAATATCTCATTTTTCCATTTCCCGATGTTTCCTTAATTCTTTGGCTTCAAAAAAGATCAAATACGAGCCAATACCAATGATTGACACCCATATCGTTTTGTTTTTAGACCGCACTAATACGCCCTCTGATACTGATATTCAGAGTCGTGGCAATGAGGATGTGGGTGATCATAAAGGAAGAGCTTCAAAGATGGTACGGCAATCCGTGCATGCATCCAATCATTCCATGATGCGGTGCTGCAAAAGGAGGAGATGATGAGATGGATCGAGTGATGGCATTAGCGAAGTTCTTGGATCATTTTGAAACTAGCAAAAAGTGATGGCATTAGTGAAGTTCTTGGATCATTTTAAAAATAGCAAAAGGCTCGAAAGAGTCTGATTTGATATCGGACGGTTAGATTGGATGATCTAAGTGGGGGACCCACAAATATACCCATGACTGGATCATTATTAAAAAAAATATTTTAGAATAAAGTTTCTAGATTCATCGTATCTAGATTGTATCTAGATCGTGTCAAAGTTCGTTGTATCTATAATAAAGTGTCTAGATTCTTTGTATGTAGATTGCGTCTATATTCGTTGTATCTAGATTGTGTCTAGGTTCGTTGTATCCAGTGTTTTAAATATCGACGATATCAGCCGATATATCCCACGATATATCTTGTATTCAACTTGTGCAATATGAAATGCACGGGTAGTGCCGATATATCCTAGCTATTCGATCCAGTGATCATTTTCGATTTTTGATCCATGTTTTTGTTATAAATCACGTTAAACCAGTGTCAAATGGTTACAAATTTATGATTATTCATATTTTCCATGAAAAATCATGGATTTTGAACTTCGATTTTGAGATTAAGGGGAGATGAGTCAAGTTGCGGAAAATTGAGAAAAAAATAAAATTTCTCATTTTCTGGAAAATCAGTTGCAATCTTTGTATCTGAACACAAAATTAAACATGTATGTAACTTGATCTAGCGATTCTTCTTTTGCTTTTGAATGTATTGCTTTTGTTTTCATACATTTCTTATGTTTATAAATTATATGAATAGACTTTGAATAGACTTGTAGAAAGCACATATATTAGGACCCCATACAAAGGAAAACCCCATTATGTGCAATTTTTTTTGTAATGTTTTGATTTCAAAGTGTGTATTGATGTCTTTTTCAACAATCCCTAAAGTTTCATTGAAAAATTCAACCAATTTCCCAATGTCCCCATGTTTCCCAACAACAACGATACATTATGCGATACAACCGATATGGATCCGTATCCCAAGGGTGCGATACATTACGTGATAATGATATTTAAAACATTGGTTGCATCCAAAATAAAGTGTCTAGTTTTGTATTTTTCTGTTTACAATTATATAACTCTTGCAAAAGAGAACGGATCTTGATAATTCTTGCATATCAGTAAAAACTTCTCGGCTTGGTTTTCTTGGTGTAAACCTTGTTGGTAGAGCATGTTGAGACATGAAATCAACACCAGCAAGGTCGTATTGTACAAATTATGGCTAATGTGTTCACATACTTCTTTGTCCCATCACATAATGCCCAATGGTACAGAAACTGAACATACCATTTCTTTGTGCAACTGCATAATGGCTAACGCTACAAACAAAAACTGCTTATGCCACCATGGCAAATGCGGTTTGTGGTGTCCAAATGGCATATGTGATCGCATATGACAACACTGGTCCCCACCTTTATGAGGAGCATGGGAAAACGTCCCTGAAGCTTTTGAAAAGCACACAAGTCATCAATCAAGACGGTTCACTCAAAAGTACCATTGGGACCAAGCCATGGTGCAAGAATCATGCTGGTCGGATGATACCAACACTATGAATGAGGCCCTGTTTTGTATGAGCCATTGATCGTCAACCAAAGTGGTACTTGGGAATCATAAGCAATGCAAATGAGCTCTATCAAATAGATGATTCAAGATGATGATTGGACTTGTTTTGTTTCAATCTTGACTGTCCATTCTGCATGTTAATGATCAGATGCTTAGGATCATCCGATTGGTGTGAGTTTTTCACCATGGCTTGTCTCTTGTTGTAGGAAAGAATGGAAGGTTCAATCGACAATTGATTGTCCCATGTGTCAATTAAAAGCTTTGGGGACATTGCTAACCTCACATGAAGGTGGGGATGATACACACATGCACACATATTTATATATACATGCATATAAGAATGTGATTTTTTTTTTTTTTGAATACACAGGGTGTCCCCACCTCTTTTTTTGACGTGAGACTAATCCCTACGGATACACACAATCACCCACAACCATGTGTATCGGGTAAAGCCAAGGAGGGGAATCGAACCCTCACCTATAGGGAGCAAACCTATGGTGAAGACCATTCACCCAAACCTCATTGGGTTATAAGAATGTGAATTTTGGTTGTAAGAATGTGAATTTTGGTTGCTGATATAGAGGAAAAAAGAAGAAGGCAAAGATGTCATTTTGTTGTTCAAAGGGTTGTCATCATTGTAGCCTTCTCCTAGCTACTTGAATCAACTCTATTAATCCTGTTTCACGTATCTTCATAGGCCCTATTCTCAGCAAGTGAATAAGCATCCGTATCCCTTATCAGCACCTTGATTCAAAAGCCTTTCATTCTACCATCTTTCCAATATGTTCAACACTGATCAATGTCCACCCTCTTTACCGGAGCCATCTCTGAACTTTGTAGTACATGGCCAACCATCTCAAGATGCTCGATCATTTTTAGGAGTGGCATTGGGCTGGGTGGTCCGACCATATAGTGCCAGGGCCTAGGTCCCTAATGGCCGGAGGGCAGGTCTCAAGCCAATGATTAATGGTCATGTTTTAGGGCTACACCGGGCTTGAGTCAATGATGAATGGCTCAGTCCAGCCAATGACAGGCCCTTTTATAAAAATGTAAAGTAACAATATTTTTTTGAAAAGAGCCAAAGAAAAAATACAATGTGAATTACACCAACAATGCCTACTACAATGGGAAAAGATTACATTTTATAAAGGACTCAAGACATGAAGCCCACCCCATAACATCCAACTTAGCCCTTCTAATGGTCAAATACCTGCCAAAAGATTCCAATTCTGCATTTTGCATGCGTGTCACATAGATGTTGGGAATCACCATCTTTCTTTTCTGAAGATTATTGATTGTTAGCACTCTGTTTCTACCAATCAACCAAGTGAATGCTGCTACCTTAGGGAGTCACTGTAGTGCCAAATGCAAGAAGAAACGTTTAAGAACGGTTCCCATTCAACCTACATTTGCTTTTCAACATACTTGGATTTGGGTTGATGTTTCAATGGTCCTAAATCATCTGTATGACAGGGCTCGTCTTTTATGGTCCCTAGCAAAAAAAATAGATTGGACTATTTCAAAACTTTGATCATGTGACTCTTTTCCTTATGGGCCGGCTTTGTAGGGCACGGGCTATGGCTAAAGGCCTTTTCAGCCTGATTAGGGCAACTGTCGGGCAAGGTCCAGGGCAGGGCTTAGAGGAGTAGGGATGGGCGAGGGGCGAGGGGTGAAGGCCAACCCCAGTGCCACCCCTTGTTGTTTTATCTCTATTGCTAGGCAACTTAGGACGACCCCATTTTAATTATATCCTTCATAGTCTTCTCACACATCCATCTCAATGCCTTTATCCTTGCCATACTGAAATCTCTCTCAGGTTTCGTTCTAACTTCTCAACACTGTGCCCTATATCCCTATAAAAAATGCCTCATATAGCATAGCCCTAACAAAATGCTAGACTCAAATCTCTCTCATGTTTCTTTCTAAGTGCTCAATACTTTACCCTATATCCCTATTAAAAAGTGCCTTGTATAGCATAGCCCTGAAAGGGCAAGGGGAAGGCCCAAATGTACATAGGAGGAGGTACAAGATAAGGCTTGATGACCTATGATCTAACTGAAGTTATGGCTCTTGATAAGAGTGGAATGGTGGAACGAGATTCATGTAGCTGACCCCAATTTATTGGAGATGATAACATAGGCGGTTGAATATGCACAAAGTGAGTGGAGGACAACTCAGGAGGAAAATTTCCACTTAGCAATCCCCACATCCTTTTGAATAATAGAACCAAGGTGACAGCAAATCTCTAAAACTAAAATGGGGCAACAATTTAAAAATAAAACCGCAACTTATCAGAATATTTTGTCACTCAAATATCTATAGATTTCAATGGGTCTGTATCAAACATTGCACGACACGGTGCTGTTCTTATCCTTGTCATAATATTTCGATGCAAACTCCACATCACATTGCTGTTTATTAGGATAAGAATTGCACAAGAAGAACATTGGCCCATATGACCAGGATTCAATTGGGAGGTGGCACCGTTGGGCTCAATTGGCATCTTATCATTTGGCCCATGTCATCTCGTTTGTTGTGGTGCAGGAAAGAAAGGAGAGGAGGGGCCAAAAATCCACTTTTTTCTTTTGGGATTCTTGCTAGAATCTTGTAGATTTTGCAGCTTTGGGTTTCATGAGGAACTCAGTCTGCTGATCAGCTTCCAATAAATCAAGAATGGTAGAGTGCTAATATCTCACTTCCCATTTCATAAAATCAAAAGCAAGTTAAAAAAAAATAATAATAATGAAAAAATAGAGTGAGCCCTTGCAACCTATTATGAACCCATCCCTCTGTTAAAACATAGCTAGTTTTTATTGGGCTTTCTTTGTCCGAACTCCCAAAACCATACATGTGGCATATGATGTTAGGTTCTGGATTGTTTATTGGATCACAGACTGAGAAAGAAAAACTGACTGGACATTCCTAGCTGTCCGATCAGCAGCCGACAAATAGGCACTGGGTGAAACCCTTCAGTTCAGTGGATCAGGATAGTTGGATCTGTGTGCCTTTTGAGCTGTGGACCATCCAATGCAGCTAACCAGATGAGCGGTCAGGACCTCGTACAAATGTGCCTTGTATACATTTTCCGTAACCTGGGGACAAGTCATATCCTTGATCAACTCACTCCTTTTCCATTTTTACATTCTTAGTTCCGTAATTTTATTTATTTATTCATGTTAGTTGAGTTAGGCAGGAGATTACAACAAATTGGCCTTCCCTTTTCCAGGAAATAATTGAATGACTTGAAATCTGGCAGACTGACCTTCATCAGTTTGCGAAAGATGACCGAAGAGAATCAACGAAATGATTCTACTGCTCCAGAAAGCGCCCTTCCTGTGAAGCGCGGGCGTGGCCGGCCACGGAAGGATGACTATCTGTACTATGGTGAGAAGTCATCGGACCTGCCTGGATCTGATGGAGCAAAGAAAACCCGATGCCAAAATATAGATTCAACTGCAGATGAGGACAGCGCATTTGTTGGTCAGATAGTTTCAGGTGTTTTGGATGGGTCGTTCGATGCTGGATATTTGCTAACTGTGAAAGTTTGCAAAACCGACACTGTTTTGAGGGGTGTAGTTTTCGATCCACGGCTATCTGCTCCTATATCAGCAGAAAATGATGTTGCCCCACATGTTAAGATGTTTAGGAGAAGCAAAATTCCCCTTCCAATTGCTGCTACACCACTGAATCAGGTGCCCCCTTTCATGCCCCAGAAGGAAGTAAAGAACGATCCGCCTGCAAATCCTCTTCAGTGCAATGTTGCCATTCTGCAATCAGAAGGATCTGTGAGAGGGCCACTGGATGAGACCAATGATATTCTTCCTCAAGCTGCACCGCAAGGCTCTTCACAACCCAAGGCTACCCTTCCAAAAGGATGGCCAGATGGTGTTGATCGGGCAGTTCTTGTTGCCCCTCAAGTCCACACGTCTCAGATTGAGAAAGGAAAGTCAGCCAACATATCACCCAAGAGCGAGATTATCCTTTTGCCTGACAACCGGGTTGTGGCGCAGGCCTCACAATCAGAACTTAAGAATCAAGCAACGGTTGAGATGTTGGCTCCACTTTCAGAAAACTGGTCCACAGCATCGCAGGAAAACCAAACTTCGATTCAAATGCAAGCACTGTCCAATGGTGCAGCTGCTGCACCCACAGATACCAAGTTAGAAGCCAAGACAAAACAGGCGATCCAGATTGGGCGTGTAAATGAGATGGGGAAAGAAATGCCAAATGCTATAAAACAAGTGCCTGAAGCTGCAACCCATGCTTTTTCTGAACTTAAACCTGCTATTTCAGTTGGTGTGTTGAAAGGCGAGGCTTATCTGTCGGATGGCCTGCCTGTGCTTGCCTTGCAAGATTTAAACAGTCCTGTAACAAAATTCTGAAGAAGGATGAAGCGGCCCATTTGACCGAAAGGCCGTCAAGTGATGCTGTTGATGCAACTAACAAAGATTTATGATCTGGGCTTCTGGTTAATCAACTGACTGTTCCTCAAGGGGCCACTGGGCCTGAGATTCCTAACCTGACCGCACCAGCCCTTGCAAAGAAGGATGCTGATTAAGAAAGTGATTTTGGTTGTTGGTGCAGCTTCTGCGGGGCTCAAGAATGTTGGAGATTAAAGCCTGGAATCAAAGCCTGACCCAAACACAGCTGATCATGATTGCTGACTGAGATTTCAGATTCTTAGACATACGTATATAAGATTAACATCTGGTATGTTGAATACTGTATTTATCTATCTCGATTTCTTCGGAGATCTTAAGATATGGCATTATCATTATCTTTCAAATGTAGGACCCTTTTTATTTGTCTATGGTAATTAAACTTCTCTGTTTCAAGGGCTGGACTACTTTGATAGTTCACCACTTTAGTTTTTGGTGCCTCATCAACCTTACATGTGGCATATATGTGTGCGAATCTGAACGGATGCGGATTGCCTGCGAAAGGGTTTCGCAGGAAGTTCCTTCACTAAGAAGGTAGGTGGGCCCCACGGTGAATGTTTGTGAGAAATCCACCATCAATCTGTTTTGCCAGATCATGTTAGGACATGAGCCTGTCCACTGTATTGTTTATATGCCCTCGAAATCATTTATAAGGTCATTCCTACTGGGATGAACTGAAAGCACAAAATATAAGCTCGATTCAAAACTCCTGTGGCCCACGAATGTTCCAATGGTGGATGTTCAATCCTCACTATTTCCTGTCTTTCGGCTCATTTGAGTTTTGAATCAGCCTCATTTTTGGGCTCATTTCCTAACACGATCTGGAAAACAGAGACGGGTGGATTTCTCACAAACTTCACAGGGGGGCCCCACCTAGCTTCTTAGTGCAGGAACTTCCAGAGAAAGGGTTTCGCAGGCTATCTGCATCCAATCTGAACCTGCCCAAATCGTGGGTCTCATTGTGATGGAAATTCATTGAACAATCTGAACCCAAATATTTTGTTCATTGATTTTGGATAGGTGACCATTTTAATTTATACTGACTGTTTGGTAGCCTCGAGTTGCTTACGATCATGCAATCAGTGTGAATTCTATGCATATGCTCTGCCAGTGGGCCGTTGGTGGTCCAGATTGACATAAATGTACATCTTGTCAACGGTGGATGAGGGACTACGACTCTAAAAATGGAGAAACAAGGCGGTCTCCCTTGCTAATCTGCATTATCTTGTTTTAGTGATGTGAGTTGCCATTTGGACCTGTTGTCGATGTCCCTAATCAGAGATGTCCATATTCAGCCCAGTTGGTAATACACTTATCGATGCTAAAAGTATGAACACATTTCTTGAAAAATAGATTAAACCGTCAGTTTGATTGTACCCATTAAGGATTATTATATTTCTAAAGAATCACTATGATCAAGGATTGTTATTGCTCTAAAGAATCACTTCAATTAAATGATCTTAACCATCTCATCCTTACATTGGAAAATGGAGAAGTAGAAAGCATAAGGCAAAGTGTAAAATAGAACACTCTCAATGCCCAACGCATACCTGCCTTAACCACCCCTCCACTGTCTAGTATCATCCACTTTTGGCAAAAACTGCATTCCGGCCTAAGTGGTGGACCATAAGATCTCAACTATCAGATGTCCATCAAACAAAATAGAACACTTTTAATGGTTAAAAGTGAAAAATTAACAACTAAAAACCTTCTATTAAACATCAAAAACTTTTTTAAATACAATGCTTAGAAAATTACTTGATGGATGGCCTAATCACTAAGATCGAAGTAAAAAATGAGTTATTCAAGGTAACTAGGATATCCCATGTTGAAAAATGTAACCTCATACCGAATCATAACGAATGCACCTAAACCCGTTGTATATCAGTAAATAATGCAAACTCGCAAGGTAAATGGCAAAATGGACATGTTTCAAATATGAACGGTCTAATTAGTCCAAAATTGAAGATTAATGGTCCGATTAGAACAATGTCGAAGCTGAATGGTTCAATTCAAATGAAATAAAAAATAAAAATGTTTAGATTGGACATATATGAAAGACAGTCTAATTAGTCTAATTTGAAGATCCACGGCCCAATTGGACCAATATTTGAGATGAATAGTCTGGTTGTGTTGAAATTGGAGATGAGTAGTCCGATTTGGTTCATATCGGATTTGGCCAACATTGAAAATCAATGACCCAATTAGACTGATGTGAAGACAATGGTTTGATTTATGCCATAGTCAAGATAACTATATGATTACATTGATATAATGATGAACAGTCTCAACTTGTGATGGTAGATTCATGTCAAGGAAAAAAGCTTCATCGGTTCTGTTGCTTACAATCAATCAAACAAGGTGAAGGTGTGTATTCAGATTTTGTATGTGATTATGATGTGGAGGCGTGCCAGAGCCTACTCAACTCAATGTTTGATTGAACTGTTGGTGCCCCAGGTTGAGTTATACTAATTGGATACTGGACACAGGATCCAGCTATCCTCTCAACCATCGGTTGTGATCAACGATCATGTAATTTGTGAAAAGGTGGGTTTAACCCTTCCCAACGGATTCTTTTTGCCTTGTATTTATGGACTCGAGGACTTGCTCTTTTAGCGTGATAGCTATCTTTGTTCAATAATAACAATAGAGAAAAAAATAAAAGTTGAAAGTATTCTTCTGTTAATGATATTTACAATATTGGCACTCACGGTCTGCTTAGGGATGGCAATCCATTCGTTGCTTAATTGTGGACCGAGCTTCGTAGCGGGATGATTGTGATGTATGAGATGGTCGTATGTTTGTTACTCGATTGAAAATTAGGACTCGTGGTGAGACGACTGATGGATGACAAATCTTCTACAATCTATTTGTTGCTTTGGCTTCGTGGCGAAATGGTCAGTGAGGTGACAACCCGTTCATGGTCTTGGTAGGTACCAAGCACAATGCGAGATGGTCTTGATTCAACCATCCATTCATCTTATGATGTGAGCTAGACTTCGTGGCAAGATAGCTGAAGAAATCACCTAGCACGTAGCAGGAAAGCTCCACAACCTTCCGTTTGAAACTGAGTGATCTTTATTGAAATCTCCACAACCTTCCATCTGAAACTGAGTGATCTTCATTGCAATTCAGTAGGATGCCATGTATGAAGGGTAAAAAGATAAACTACTAACTAAAAACTAGCGCACTATGCTATGAGCAACATGGGGCTAAACTAAAATAAAGTAAAACGAAGAATGTCCATGTTTTCTCTTTCCCCAGTCTGTGTGTTCTCATGGACAGGTTGGATGGAAAATAAACATTGTGGTAGGCCCTGGAAATGTCCCAATGGTGGACGTCACTATTTTCTGTAGTGTAGTCCACCCAAGATCTGAATCTGTCTTATTTTTGGGCCAATGGCCTAAAATGATCCGAAGAAACAGATGGACGGTGTAGATTAAACCTATACATCATGATGGACCCAGGAGCATGGTCCATCTGTAACGCCCAAGAGGGCTTCCGCGCCCACGCGGACGCTGGACAGCCAGCGTCTGCCGCTTGGTCTCTTTTATTTATTTTTTTTTGGTTTTTTACTCTATGTGGGGTCCACTCGAAAGATCCAATCTATCCATCAGGTTTGCCAGTCCACTTCGAGCCCAAAGAGTCCAGTCAGGGTCATCTTTCAGGCATATGTACAGCAAAGTGGGCCTTAGAAAGTTTCAACAGTCGGTGTCATTATCACCACTATTTTCCGTGGTATGGCCCACATGAGCTATAGATCGGGACAATTCTTGGGTCTATTTCCTAAAATGATCTGCTAAACTAGATGGATGGCTTGGATAGAATACACGCATCATGGTAGGGCTATTGTGGGCCCCACAGTCCTTTGCATGCAAGGATTGAGAGGAACTACACTCCCTGGGCGTTCCAACGTACAGCGGGAGAACGTCCTCTCCACCCCAATTTGTTTTTTGTATATCTTTTATTATATATTTTATTATTGTTTTGATCAAGGCCATGTATGACCATATGGTTGGGTCTCTCATCAAAATGGGTCCTACATCCTCATCATCAATTCAACATCATCGTCATCAATATCCAAACCATGCAAATAGAAAGGGCGTGTGGAAGGGTGTGTACTCACCTAGATTAAGGGTGTTGATCACCTTGGATGAGTTGGATGGACATGATGGATGACCTTGATGTGTGGCCCACAATTCTCTCTCTCTCTCTCTCTCTCTCTCTCTCTCTCTCTCTCACGTTCTTGGTTCGAATCCTAACAAAAACGTCGGACATCCTGCATACAGAATCGAGAGTTTATGGTTCGAGTACTATCAAGTTGCGGGTATTACATGAATGGATTGATTATGGTGATTAAATGGGCCACGCAACAAGCCAAAAGGTTAGGAGTTGTGACTCACTAATCGGCCCATTCAAGTGTGGCGATGAACTAGGCCTTAGTCCGCTTGAAAAACTAGCTAGGCATCTTGAGGTGTTGGATTAATGTTGAACTATGCATGTGGTGATGGCACATGTGCAGTGATTGTGTGATGTGATACATGTGGTGATGATGATGTATGTGTGTGGTTGTGTCATGTATGCGATGATTGTATGTGTGTGGTAATTTAATGTAGAGCGGGTTGTGAACACTTTCATGTCTAAGATGGACCAGAGAAGGCCCGATCGGAGGCAGAGGTGATCTGGACCGTCAAAACCTTACAATAGGCGTATCTCGCAAACCGGAATGAGTTACTCGACGTACCATATGTGATTTTAGGGTAGGAGAAGTTACTTTAGCCAACTAACCTGGTTATGCCGAGTTCCCCATGTCGAACTTGCGAGATTCCATCAGATCGACGGTCAAAAATCCATTTTATTTATATTTTTTACTATTTATAGTAAGTTTTAGTTTGATTATAACTCTTCATCCTTTGAGATTTAGGAGTTGTGTCCAACATGAAAAGTGCTTAAAAAAATTAGGAGAATAACGAGGTTAAGCTAAATAGGACACTTACTATAAATAGTAATTTTACTACTTATAGTAAGTTACGAAATTTAGGGAGTTTGAGTTGGTGTTTGATTCTGAAACTTCTTCCAAGGTTTGGTATAACTATTTAAAGGGTTGTAAATTCATTTTTATTATCTATTAATGAAAATATGAATTTATTTATATTCTTTCCTATTTTTTCCCTGTGGATTCGAGGAATCTCTGTGAGGAGTCCAGAGAAGCTTCGTGGATTCAGAGTAGTTATCCTTGAGGAAGACGGTGATTGACCTTGTCACATTCATCCCTGTGTCATAATGCTAGCTTATGTTCACATGTTTGGATGGTGATCGAGGAGACCTAAGGACTAAGTGGACCATCGTATGTATTGCCTTGAGTCATAGAAAGTGTACTAGCGCCGTATGGTGGTGCAACACTTGTGCACCATTGAGCTGATGAGGTGGACCACTGAACCCTTAACCGTGAATGAATATGTTGGTGATACGGCCCAGTTTCTGAATAGCTATGGATTTTTACATGCGAATTTGATACATGTTATGATATGTGTGTATCCCTTGCGCATATATGATATACAGCTTGTTGTGGTGACGCTATATGTGGTTCTAGCCATGTGATTAGTGTCGAGTGATGGATTGATCCTAGTTGTGCTATTGTGCAGTTGGTGCACACTTATGACGTGGAAGGTGTGGACACTCGTATAACCCCATGATCATGAGGGAGAGTGCACATCGGACCACTGTTTTGCCTATTTTGCACTGTGATCACTTTCGGCTGGTCTCGTAACATTTGTGCATATTGCATTTGCACACACATGTACATGTACATGCATCATGGATGAGGAGTGCATGATGTGCATGGTGTGATCTTATGGAGATCATATGCAAGTGGTAGAGGATGTTGGTGTGTAGTGTACATGGTGGAGTATGTGCGGATGTTATCTGGTCCGAGAGACCGCAAGCTCGGTCCCTGGGTTGAAGTACCTAAAGTGAATATATCGGGCTTGGTCCCTGGGTTAAAGTCCCTAAAGCTCACTTGATACTGAATTATAATTTATATTTATCCAGATGTTGATGTTACACGTATATCCTTTCAATGATGAGCATGAATTGAGGCTGGATGTGGTTGATAGAGGATCCCGGTTGGTATTAAGGCTGCCTCGTATGCATATATGGCTTACATGTATAACATTGCTTGAGTGTAATTGTGCTACATGGTGTGCTTGTGGATTATCATGCCACTTCGCATAACATCTTTATGTGATGGAGCGAGTACCACAACAACACCGTGCTTGTATTGATGAGACCACCATTGAGGCATTGTAGCTGGTATTTGTGGACACCGAAAATTTATGTTTCTTTATACTAGGTCTCAAACCCTTGGGTGAAATTCCCTTAACTTCGAGTGGTATCTTTGAACCTCATCATTAAGACCGGGTGGATACCATGGGTCATTTGGTGCCGAAGACCATAGTAGGCTTAACTCCCACTAGCAGGTGTGAAGAGGTTTGACAACGCCTAGCTGAAGATGTGGAGTGATTGTTGTTGGGTTTGACCAACCCCTGAAATGGTTTCACTACCAGCGTGCCTGGTGGGTATTGGTATGGCTATAGGCTCCCCATCGATAAGGCGGGAATGTGAGATCTCTATTCAAAAAGTTTCAGATTTGCTCTGGATACTAGGCCCCAGTGATTTCCAGTGATGATAACTGTATTGTGATGTAGACTTTTAAAAGAGGACTCGCATGCCTGCATACACCCTACATACTTTTGCATTGCATCTCTCGCATTGCACCCTGCTGTCTTGGCTTCATGTAGCATTACATGGTCATCATGCTTCAATTTGTGTACTCTAATATTTTGATTGTCACTGTATGCTTGTACACTACGCACACACGAGTGTACTCATTGGGCTTTTAGCCTAAGCCTTCCTTTTCCCATATTAATTTTCAAGGCAGGAGTAGTTTAGAGGACTTAGCTTTTTGGATGCATGCTATCTATTTTT
The DNA here is from genome assembly GCA_030180095.1 of Magnolia changhungtana. Lineage (NCBI taxonomy): Eukaryota > Viridiplantae > Streptophyta > Magnoliopsida > Magnoliales > Magnoliaceae > Magnolia > Magnolia changhungtana. Next base: position 6,655,824 of record JASAUF010000459.1, read on the forward strand.
TCATATGGCAATATCAATGTTTTGTACCTTTTAGAAAGCATTATACTTTAGTTGTCTGGATTTATAATGAAGATTGTTGCTTGGTGTTGTGATCATGGATCGTCATGCTCGGGTACTATATAAAAAAATCACTTCAAAAAAAAATTCAGTAAAAAAATATTCATTGTGGTGCACGAAGCTCGAGACTCAATGTATGAGAGTCGGGTGCTAGAATCAGGGCACTACGAAAGCTGTCCATTCCTAGACTTGGGGCATGACAATATGAACATGCTTCGATCAAGACATAAGAAGCTTGTATTTAACTCTTGTCACTGCATCATGTGCTTCTTAAAATTTTTGAATGATGTTGTCGAAACTGTCTATTCCAAAACCTCAAGATGGCTTCAAGCCTCTTCATTTTCTAAAATACCATTGACATCAGGTTCCCTTCAACTAGCACATTCCACTCACTCTTGATTGTTTCCAGGAACTTCTCATGAAATACCACATTCTTTGGAACTTGGAGGGATGAGGGATCTTATCTCTATTGATTCTAATATATAGAGATATAACAAAAAATCTAAAATTTAAAATCAGAAATAATAAAAGAAGAATCTAGAGGGTTGAGGTACATTATAGTTGTTGTCTTAATTACAGATTTGTCCCTATAGAAAGATCCTTGATACACTATGTTCCAGCAAATTTGCCCTCGGAATACAACAACTCTCCTCAAAGATGAAGATGAGCTACTTTGATTAGGTGCACTTGCACTCTTAACCAACCACGCGAACTCAAGATTGCTTGTATTGATTTGTCCAAACAAAACTTACAGAAAGAACTTAGAGGAAAACTAGAGAAGAGAGAATTTTTGGATGGATTTTACGATAGAAAAGAGAAGCCTGCATAAAGTAAAATGTAGGTAGCCATTGGGGCTTGAGGCGCTTACAAGCGGTGTATTAAATACATGTTAGCGCATGCCAGCTCATTAATTATTAGGTTGGTGTATGAAAGTTCTTTGTAATCATATGCATGAATAAGATAAAACATACATAGTGAATAAAAGTGTTCGATCAAAGATACACCACACCACACCACACCACACCTTACCACCGTGGCAGTGGTCCATGCGCGCGTGAGAGAATGCTCCCATAACATACTCTGATTTTCCAATATAAAAGATTAGTAAATGGTTTTAATATAAAGGCTTAGTTTTCTTAACAACTTTTCAATGTGGGATAAAACTAAACAAAAATATGACAAGTGTATTAACAAAAGACAAAATCAATTCTTTAGATTTTTCAAATCCTCTTTTTTTTTTTTTCTTTTCCTTTTTATTATAACAATCCCCCATAATTTGAAAAAAAAAAAAAAAAAAAAAAAAAAAAAAAAAAAAACAGTGAAGATAGTCAAATAGAAAATCAATTGGGCAAACAAGTGAAATGAAGAGCATCAACAAGTTGCAAAGATTTAAACCTTGCCTAGTGTAAACATGTTTGGTTTGTTGAGAGATAGTAACATAGAGTTTTGAACTAACACCCCCCCTCCCCAGTAATAACAACCCAAACACATCGCACACACAACATTTTAGAATAAATTAAATTCTTAAAGACAACACCAACTGATGTAGAGCGGGTCGCAGATAGTTTCATGGCCAAGATGGATCAGAAAAGGGCTAGTTGACGACAGAAGTGATCCAGATCGTCAGACCTTAGATCGGGCGTATCTCACAATCCGGAATGAGTTATCGGGCGTAAAATATATGATTTTGGGGTAAAACGAGCTACATTAGCCAACCAACCCTGTTACGCCAGGTTGCGCAAGTCGAATTTGCGAAATACCCCTGGATCGACGGTCGTTTCCCTGTTTTAATTTCATTTTTACTATAAATAGTAAGTTTTAGTTTGATTATAACTCTTCATCCGTCGGGCTTTAGGAGTTACGTCCAACATGAAAAGAGCTTAGAATAATTAGGAGAGCGGTTTGGTAAAGCCAAATAGGACACTTACTATTTTTGACCGAAAACCTTGCGCACTAGTAGACATCACGACCGTCTATAAATAGTAAGTTACGAATTCTAGGAGTTTTAGTTGTCGTTTGCTTCTAATTTCTCTCCCATTGCTTGGTATCCCTATATAAAGGGTTGTGAACTCATTTATTGGAATTAATTAATCAATTTCGAATTTATTAAATTTTATTTCTATTTTCTGCTTTCTTTCCTCATGGATTCGAGAAGTCTCTGTGAGGAGTCCAGAGAAGCTCTGTGGATTCGGAGTAGTTATCCTCTTGAGGAAGATGGTGATCGACCTCATCACGTTCATCCCTATGTCAATTGGTATCAGAGTGAGGATTCCCCTCAGGCCGATGGTAAACAATGAAGGTATGAATCAAAATCCTGTGGACGGTGATCTAGGGATTCGTTATCTTTCAGAAAGAATGGAAACTTTCCACCTGGAGAGTCAATTGACCATGTAAGGGCTGCAGGTAACCCTCGACTGTCTTGCGTATGCGCTACTTCTGCCCTGAGCCCTAGGCTGTGCTCCACCACCTATGGTTGCTCCACCATCCATGGTGGCTCCACCACCCGTGGTTGCTATACGACACAACCCTGATTTTCATATAGTACTACCAGTGGCAATTTGTAGGGCTACACCAGATGATTCAAGTTCTAGTGACGATGACCTTAATAAGGGTTTTGCCTGACGACCAATCCATAGAGGTGATTATCTAGATCGTGCTGAAAGAGACTATCGAGGTAAGGCTGAACTTTTTAGTTTTAATGGTTTATTACATATAGAAGATTTCCTCGATTAGCTAGACGAAGTAGAGAGATATTTTGATTATATGGACATGCCAAATCATAAAAGGGTAAAACTGGTAGCGTTTAAATTAAAATCTTGTGCTTCTGCATAGTGGGAACAATTACAACTCTCACGAGCCGCCAGAACAAAGCACCCATCTCATCATGGCCAAGGATGAGATGTCTTCTTCTATCACGATTTCTCCCCAGTGATTATGAGTAGATATTATTCTAGCAATACCAAAATTACCGACAAGAAAATCGAACCGTCACAGATTACACTAAAGAATTCCAGCGAATGGCTACACGAAATGATCTGTCAGAATCTGAGTCACAGAAGGTGGCACAATTTATAGGTGGATTGCGACCAACAATTCAGGACCGAGTTCAGATATACCCAGTCGGGACCGTGGATGAAGTAGTTCAATTGGCGGGTAGGGCAGAAATACAACTTGCAAGAGTTCCTGATCGTCCTTATCCTTCAACTCGACCCCCCATGACGGGTTCCACATAGGATCCAGTGCTGGCATGAGGAAAAGATCCAGTAGGAGAACGTCCTCGACTTCCTACAACCGCAAACCGTGATAAGGGGAGCGGCTCGTCTAGACCTCAATGTGCAGCAACACAATAGCGGGCTCGAGTAGGATTCCAAATCCTTATGCTCGGCCAAGGTCGAACAATTGTTACCGCTGTGGCCAACTAGGCTACTTATTAAACACTTATCCTTAACGTCCCACAACACACTTGACTAAGGGGGCACTAAATATGAGGCCGTAAAAGAAGACCATAGCTTTGATGAACATGAACAAACCATTGAAGAAATAATAAGTGGCGATGAAGTGACGGGCGAGGATCGTGTCGAATTTCTAGTTGTGAGGCGATTATTGTATACCCCATGAAAGAAATTACATCCACAACGATACAATATATTTCGTACTCGGTGCACTGTCAACGGAAAGGTCTGTAATGTGATCATAGATAGTGATGTAACGAGAACATCGTTTCAAGAGTGATGGTGGACAAGTTGCTGCTAGCAACGACAAAACATTCATCCCCATACTCAATTGACTAGATAAAAAGGTGAATGAGACCAAGGTAACTGAACAATACACTATTTTGTTTTCAATTGGTAAAAATTATAAGGATCAAATACTTTGTGACGTGGTCGACATGGAAGCTTGCCACATGCTACTCGGTCGACCCTAGCAGTCGGAATGTGATGTGACCCATCGGGGATGAGATAATGTTTACATATTTGTCAAGGATAGTTGAAAAATAATCCTTGCCCCTATGGCACCAGAGAACCACCCTGAAGCCTTTAAAGTGGAGGGGAGTTCTCTCTTGACCATTCGGGATTTCATGAAGGAATCCAAGAAAATCGGTGAGGTATATGTCGTAGTGGTGAAGGGCGAAGAAGATGAACCCTCAAACATCCCTCCAAGTTTAAGACTGTTGCTAAACGAATTCAAAGAAGTCTGGCCTAAAGATTTACCTGATGGATTGCCCCCCATGAGGGATATCTAACATTATATAGACCTCATCTCTGGGGCTAGCTTGCCCAACCGTCCTCATTATCAGATGAGTTTGAAGGAGTGTGAGATACTTCAGGGGCAAGTGGAGGAATTAATCCGTAAGGGTCTTTTGAGAGGGAGCATGAGCCCATGTGTCGTACCAACATTATTAACACCCAAAAAAGATGGAAGCTGGCGCATATGTGTCGACAGCCGGGCAATAAAAAAAATTACCATCAAATATCAGTTTCCAATACCACCATTGGACGACATACTCGATATGCTAGAAGGGGCCAAGGTGTTCTCTAAACTAGATCCAAGGAGCGGGAACCATCAAATTCGTATCTGACCCGGTGATGAGTGAAAAACGACATTCAAGACCATGGAAGGGTTGTATGAGTGGCTGGTCATGCCCTTCGGCCTATCGAATGCACCAAGTACTTTTATGCGTTTAATGAATCAAGTTCTAAAACTATTCACTGGCCGATTTGTGGTAGTATATTTTGATAACATATTGATATATAGCCAGGATAAGGCGGAGCATAGGAAATATTTCAGACAGGTGCTGCAGGTCCTACAAATTAAAAAGTTGTACCTCAACTTGAAGAAGTATAGTTTTTTAACTGACAGCCTATTGTTTCTAGGATTTATTGTAACGTCCACAGACATCCGTGTGGATGATGAAAAGGTGCGAGCCATTAGGGAATGGCCGATCCCAACAAACATTCATGAGGTGAGAAGTTTTCACGGGTTGGCGACTTTCTATCGTTGATTTGTGAGAGATTTTAGCACCACAGTTGCGCCTATAACAGATTTCATGAAAAAAGGACTCTTCCAGTGGACTGATAAAGCTAACAAGAGCTTTCATAAGATCAAGCGTCGTTTGTCTACAACACTGGTCCTGGTGCTTCTTAATTTCGATAAATTGTTTAAGGTTGAGTGTGACGCTTTATACGTCGGAATTGGAGGAGTATTATCACAGGAAGGTAGGCCGGTAGCCTTCTATATCAAGAAGCTCAACGAAATTCAAAAGAAGTGGTCGACTTATGAGCTTGAGTTATATGCAGTTGTTCAGGTGCTATGACATTAGTGACATTATCTGATTCAAAGAGAGTTTGTTCTGTACACTGACCATCAAGCATTAAAGTTTATTAATAGTCAGACTAACGTGAATCGTGTGCATGCTAGATGGGTTGCAGTTTTAAGGGAATTCATGTTCGTTCTGAAGCACAAGTCAGGGCAGCAAAACAAAGTGGCTGATGCACTTAGCCGTCGTGCATCACTACTTGTTACGATGAGCAACGAGGTGGTCGGCTTCGACTGTATCAAGGAGCTGTATGCCGAGGATGAGGACTTTAAAGATTCTTAGATGAAGTGCTAAGAAGGTCATCCCAGTGACCTTCATATATAGGACGATTTTCTCTTCAAAGGGAATCAATTGTGCATCCTCCAAAGTTCTTTGAGGGAACAAATTATTCAGGAGCTACATGGAGGTGGCCTCAGTGGACACCTTAGGCGAGACAAGACGCGAGCTCTTGTGGAAGAGCGGTATTACTAGCCACAATTAGTACGTGATGTGAGAAAAGCCGTATAACGTTGTCATGTTTGTCAGACCTTCAAGGGGCAATCTCAGAATATGGGCCTCTACACCCCGTTACCTGTGCCTGACGGTCCTTGGGAGGATTTATCATTGGACTTCGTACTTGGTCTCCCATGGACGCAACGTGGCATAGATTCGGTGTTCGTGGTGGTAGATTGTTTCTTCAAGATGGCGTACTTTATCCCATGTAAGAAGACCCTCAATACAACACAATTGCGAATCTATTTTTAAAGGAGGTCGTACGGCTACACGGGGTCCCTAAGACCATTACTTTTGATCGGGATACGAAGTTTATTAACTACTTTTGGCGGACTTTGGGGACTCGATTCGATACACGACTTCAATTCAACAATGCTTAGCACCCACAGACTGATGGGTAGACCGAAGTTGTGAATCGCACGTTAGGAAACCTCCTTCGCTTTATTTTAGGAGAAAAACCGAAGTAGTGGGATTTGGCCTTGTCTCAAGTAGAGTTTGCATTTAACAACATGGTGAACCACTTGACCGGGAAATCACCGTTCCAGATTATCTACGGATGAGTGCCTCACCACACACTTGACTTGGTCCCTCTGCCCAGGCACCCAAGCACGAGCATTGCAGAAGAACATATGGTAGACAAGATCATGGGCATCCATGTAGAAGTACAGACCAAGGTACATGCCTCGAACGAGAAGTAAAAGGAACAAGCGGACAAGCACCGACGAAAAAAAGTGTTCGAGGTGAGCGACTGCGTTATGGTCCATCTGCGCAAAGAGAGATTTTCGATCGGGACATACAATAAGTTGAAAAATAAGAAGATTGAACACATCCCAATCATTCGAAAGATCAATGACAATGCTTATGTTGTTGATCTTCCGGATGACATGATGATCTCACGGATTTTCAACGTCGCGGACCTGACCGAGTATCATGAACCCGAGCAGGATGAGAACTCGAGGACGAGTCCTTTTGAAGTGGAGGGAACTGATGTAGAGTGGGTCACGGACAGTTTCATGGCCAAATGGATAAGAAAAGGGCCGGTCAACGACAGAAGTGATACGGACCGTCGAACCTTAGATCGGGCGTATCTCATAATCCGGAATGAGTTATTGGGCGTAAATATATGATTTTAGGGTAGAACGTGCTACATTTGCCAACCAACCCTGCTATGTCGGGTTGCATAAGCTGAATTTCTAAAATACCCCTGGATCGACGGTTGTTTCGCTGTTTTAATTTTGTTTTTACTATAAATAGTAAGTTTTAGTTTGATTATAACTCTTCATCTGTCGAGCTTTAGGAGTTGCGTCCAACGTGAAAAGAGCTTAGAATAATTAGGAGAACAGTTTGGTGAAGCTAAATAGGACACTTACCATTTTTGGCCGAAAACTTTCCGCACTAGTAGACATCACGACTGTCTATAAATAGTAAGTTTACTATTTATAGTAAGTCGTGAATTCTAGGAGTTTTAGTTGTAGTTTGCTTCTGATTTCTCTCCCATTGTATCCCTATTTAAAGGGTTGTGAACTCGTTTATTGGAATTAATTAATCAATTTTAAATTTATTAAAATTTATTTCTATTTTCTGCTTTCTTTCCTCGTGGATTCGAGAAGTCTCTGTGAGGAGTCCAAAGAAGCTCCATGGATTCACAGTAGTTATCCTCTTGAGGAAGATGGTGATCGACCTCATCACGTTCATCCCTGCGTCACCAACATATTATGGCCATTACTTTATCCTAGTTTCATGAGTGCTCTAAAGAATGTCCCAATTCTCATAGGAAGCGGCCCCACTTCCACATTTATATAGGCGAGTCTATCAGGTATGTACCTACAACTAGACATCCCACTATATCACAACTATGGAACTCATTAAGGACATAGTCCAACATTCCTCGCTAAAATTCATGACATTAGTACACTATAGAAATGGGGTTCTCAATTTTCATTTATAGTGTCGGTACCAAATTGCTCAAGAAAACTTTTTATTACTTATTGAACCCAGTTCTTGGAATATCTAGTCATATAGGTAGGGTTCCCATTATTGGTGATTTATCTAAGTGTGACTCAATGCCATTTCCCTCGATGTACTCATCATTAACTCTTTGTCTAGCGCTTTAGTTAGTGAATCAACTAGATTCTCTTTAGATCTTACAAAATCAATTGTAATTATCTCTTCTTAGATTAATTGATAGACTAATTCATGTCTCAGACGTTGATGTATGGACTTCCCATATAGGTCATATTGTTTGCTTTAGCTATTGCAGCTTGGCTATTACAATGCCTCGCAATTGCTGCCACGGGTTTACCCCACAAGGATATTTCTAAAAGAAGAATTTTAACCATTTGTCTTCTTCACCTACAGTCATAAAATCAATGAATCAGACTTCATCATGGATCAAGAGATACAAGTCCACTTCTTAGACTTCTAGTATATTGTGGCTCCTCCAAGTGTAAACACATAACCACTAGATTTAATCAGATGTGATATTCGATTTGCATCACTATATCCCTCTTGTACATTTGAAAATCTGTTATACCTAAGACCATAACTGGAAGTCAAGTATATTAGTAATCTATTTTTGACATTCCAGTGATCTTGTCCAGAATTATTGGTGTATCTACTGAGCTTACCAATTGCATATGCAATATTAGGTTTAGTACAATTCATTAGATATATTAAATGTCTAATAACACTGGAATACTTAAGTTGTGAAATACTATCACCTTCATTTTTATACAATTTCATATGAGGCTTAAAGGGAATGTCTGCAAGTGTACAATAGTAAAGATTATATATGTATTTTAGAATTTTCTCCATATAGTGTGATTGAGATAAAGTGATTTTATTAGAATCTTTCATAATTTTGATTTCAGGAATTATATATGCCTCTCTCAGGTTTTTTGTATGTCGAATTGTAATTAAGGAATTACTTAGTTTCATTCACTACATCAATGTTAGAATAAAAAATCAATATGTCATTCACATATAAACATATGATAATGCTTACAATTTCAAATAACTTGTTGTATACACATTTATCTTACTCATTAATTTGATAATCGTTTGACAGTAATACTTTGTCAAAATTCTCATGCTATTGCTTTGGAGCTTGCTTGAGCCTAATTTGCATATATTATTCTCATGACCTTTTATCACACCTCTTGGGTTGGTCCATATAAATTTCTTATAGTTCTCCATTCAGAAAAATGGTTTTCACATCCACTTGGTGGATCACAAGATTGTTGATGGAAGCAATAACTATCAATACTCGTATGGTGGTAGTTTTATTGTCTAGTGAATATGTATAAACAAAGTTAATACCTTCCTTTTACTTATACCCTTCAACTATAGGCCCAACCTCGAATTTCATAATAGACCCAACTGGTCTAAGCTTAGTCTTAAAAACCCATCTGTAACCTATAAACTTGCCACTTAAAGGTAGGTCTACCAATTCTCAAGTGTTATTGTACAATATAGAGTCAATTTCAATATTAATGGTTTCCTTCCAAAAGGCTTCATTAGGAGAGCTTATAGCTTCGACATAAAAGGATGGGTCATCCTCTACAAGGAAAGTGTAAAAGTTGGGTCTGAAGCTAGTCTCAACTTTGACCTTCTTATTTTTTCTAGGTTTCAAGGGTTATTCTATTGTGTCATTCTCTACATCAATTTTTATAACCGAGTCTACTACTTATACAAAAGAAGTAGCTGTATATTTAGCTTAAAATATAGTTTTAAAGAAATCAACATATAAGGATTCAATGATAGAATTGGCATCAATATGATTATGGGACCTCAAAATCAAGAAGCTATAAGACTTGATATTTTGCGCATACCGTATGAATGCACAATCAAGAGTTTTATCCGCTAATTTAGTTTTCTTAGGTAAAGGTAACCCTACCATGGCTAGGCACTCCTACACTTTAAGATACCTTAGTTTTGAAGCCTTGTTATTCCACAGTTTATAAGGAGTTTTATCAGAATGATTATGAGGTACACAATTTAGAATATAATATGCAGTAATGAGGATTTCTCCCTATAGATTAAAGGGTAAGCTAGAACTAGAAAGCATATCATTTACCATGTTCATTAGAGGTTTATTTTTTCTTTCAGCTATTCTATTTTGTTGAACTAAATATGGTGCATTTACCTCATGTATAATTTTTTTTTCATTCACAATATGATGTGAAGTCGTGAGAAAAATATTCTTAACATCAATCTAACCTAAGAACATTTACCTTTCCTTTTAATTGATTTTTTTAAAAAAATTGAACTCAAGGGTTGACAACCCCATGTACAGGGTTGCGATGTACTAATAACTCGGTGAGACTGAGGTCGAATCCACAGGGAATGGGGAACATGACCTAGAACTAATCTAAGCCTAATGGTTTATCTTGATTTTCAATCTATTGATTAGGTAAAAGGATTTTAAAACAAATAAATAAAAGACTAAGGCTCCATGAATCCATTTATAACAATTTCAATATTCGATTTACCGATTCAATGCATATCTCAATTGGAATTGAAGTCCTATCCTACAGAATCAAAAGATAATTACGTTACACTATTCATGAATACTAATAAAAATATGATTTCAATTGAACGATTCTCTCATGAAGAATTCAAACATCAATCGTAGGGAACTAAAAACATATAATGCACCCGGAGGTGACACTGGATTAATCAATTTACAGATTGATTATTTATTTAATTCAGAAAAATAATTGTTAAATCAAAACATTCATTGTACTAGGAGTGCACAACAAATCGAGAAACAAATAACTTAAAGACTTTAGCGTAAATCCAAACCAAATTAATCTACTATCATCATTCAAACCAATGTTATTAAATCAAATAAACCAGATATGTAATTAAACTACAAGCTTCATCCCTTAACCTTAGCTAAGAGATTAACCTAACATGGGTAACATATTAAAAGAAGAATAAAAGAAAAACTAAAAAAGACAAAATAGAATCGAGGGGAAGAATAAGAAGGACGACTTCATGTAAGCTCCGCCACCCCTATGTCATTCTCTCAAGACCTAATTCATCTATAGGAAAGCCTAAAACATCCCTTTAAATAGGAAAAATATGCATCGACCTGAAATCAACTTCAATTTACACACTTATGTTACGATTTGGCTGCAGTCGACCATAGCCTTTAGTTGCATCGAACATGTCTTTAGTTGCACCGAATTAATTGTTTGGTTGCAGCTGAATTTCTCCAATATTCATCTGAAGTCCTTGTCTTCCTTAGATCGCATCGAACACCTGGCTTTTGTCGCACCTAAAGTCGAGCCAAATTAATTCTAAAAATCACAGTTTCTTGCTAAATTGTTCAGTGCACATTCGGTCAGACCTAACTAACCTTAGGTGGGACTAAATAGTCTATTGTTTCTGTTATTGGACTTGTGATTTCACTAGCCTTTTCTCTATACTTTGTACTCGGTTTTCTTGTATCTTTGGCATGTGAATTCCTAATAAATAACTTCCAAATCTCCAATTCTTCATTGTCTTCTTTTGATCTCTAAATCCATCCTTTTAAGTACATCTTCATCTTTAAGTGCAAAATCAGATCTGTAAGTGCTTATACTTAAGCACAATTAGGATTATCAAATTTCATAATCCTAAAAGGAGTACAAGCACTCATGAAGATACTCTTTGATAACTCATGAAGAACTCATAAAAACTCGATCAACATCTCTTGGACGACTCAACATCTTAAGTTTTAAAAGTCTTACATGGTTCGAAGATCGGAACACTTTGTATGTGTCAACCATCAGGTGGTATAACCTTAGATTGACCCTAGGTTAGGTGTATTTCACATGATATCATGATAACATATGATTCTAAGAATCGATAAATGTTGTTATCGATGATCAAACTATTACACTCAAACTTGATCAAGATGATGATGTTACTACAGTCAATTAATATGAATCGTCATCGAAATCAGATTTAACTGAGCTAAGATCAGTCAAGGATCATCCAACTAATTAAGATCACTGGTGTTCAAACCAAGGATAATTTTTAAGGATCGAGATATAACCGTCTAATGTAAATGAAGCCTTAGTAGATGAAAGTTGGATTATAGCCATACAAAATGAATTAAATCAGTTTGTTAGAAATGATGTGTGTAATCTAGTTCCTAAAATTTCTGACAAACATGTTATTAGAACTAAATGGATTTTCAAAAATAAAACTGATGAACTAGGAGATATTATAAGAAATAAGCCATGATTGGTTGTGTAAGGTTACACACAAATTGAAGGAATTGACTATGATAAGACCTTTGCTCCAGTTGCTCACCTTGAGTCTATCAGATTATTTATTTCCATTACATGCCATAAAAATTTTAAAATATACTAAATGGATGTCAACAGTGCTTTCTTAAACAGTGACTTAAACGAGGAAGTTTATGTTGAACAACCTAAAGGCTTTGAAGATCCCAAAGTTCCTAATAATGTATGCTGTCTTAAAAAGGTTCTGTATGGTTTAAAACAAGCCCCTAGAGTATGGTATGAAAAACTGACCAAATTGTTATCTAGTCAAAATTTTAAAATGGGGAGTGTAAATAAAACTCTATTTATCAAAAAATTTAATGAAGACATGTTGATTGTTCAAATATATGTAGATGATATTATTAATGGATCAACTTGTACTGACCTCTGCTCTAAGTTTGCATATTTAATGAAGTCAGAATTTGAATTGAGTATGGATGGTGGGCTAAATTATTTCCTTGGTCTTCAAGTGAAACAACTCAAAGATGGGATATTTATCTCTCAAACTAAATTTGCTATGAATCTAGTAAAAAGGTTTGGTTTTGAGAATGGTAAAAACTTTCAGACACCCATGAGTACAACACTCAAATTATCTAAAGATGATTCAAGTAAAAGTTTGACCTTCATTTTTATTGTAGCATGATTGGTAGTCTATTGTATTTAATTACCAATAGACTTGATATTTCCTTTAGCGTAAACATATGTGCTAGATATTAATCTAATCCTATAGAATCTCATATGTTTGCGGTTAAAAGAATAATCAGATATATTGCTAGCACGGCTAACTTAGGCTTATGGCATCCTCATGATACATCATTAGATATTGCTGGATATACTGATGTTGATTGGGCATGTAATGTTGATGACAGAAAATCCACAAGTGGTGGATACTTTGACATTGGAAATTGCCTGGTTTCTTGGATGAGTAAGAAACAAAACTCAGTATCATTATCCACCGTAGAAGTTGAATATATTGCGGTAGAAAATGCATGCATGCAACTGATGTGGATGAAACATATGTTAGCAGACTATGGAATTGATCGAGATAACATGAATCTATACAGTTTAAATACCAGTGCTATAAACATATTCAAAAATTCTTTTCAACATTCTCACACAAAACACATCGATATACGATATCATTATATTCGAGAATTAGTTGAAAACAGGATTGTTATGCTATAATACATTAATACTGAGAAACAACTTACAGACATTCTGACAAAACCGCTGGACAGTGTCAGATTCTCCAATTTAAAAAATGATATTGGATTATGCTATATTACTTGATTAATCTTCCTTTATTGCAATTTGTTTATTATTTTTTTATGTTTTCTTATATATATATATATATTTACATAAAAAGAAAAAAATAAAAAATAAAAATTTTGGGGATTTTTCGGCTAGCTCATAGCTGACCGACCAGTTCGACCAGCCGAGCAATCACTCGGGCTAGCCGAATCGAGCGCGGATTGAACAAAAAAGGGGGAAAATCCCAAATTGATCATTTCCACTTATTCTTCTTCGACTCGTCGGTGCTTCCTTCGGCCAACCCATCTCCTTAGTCTCCTTGTAAGTGGTTTATTTGCTATTTTCTTCTAGATTTAAGATCTTGGTTGAGCTTTATTTATGAATCTTATAATTTCTTTGAATCTAGAACTTCGTTTTGGTTGGTTTCCTTTAAAAATCTGATCTGCTCAAACCCATCACCCACTTTGTTATTCTTTAAATTGTTCATTTTCTTCCATGGAACATTGAACTAAACATACCATTCGTAACCGCATTCCAGTTCCTTATCTCGCTCCGTTCCTCGGGTTGTGCAATCCATACGCACACCAGAGGATGGTCTGGAGAATGTACGAGATGTTCGCTCTCGGAGAATTATTATTGAGTGATCAGTTAATGTTGATCACATCGCTCGATATGGTATAGTTGAACTACTCTCTGAGGTAGGATGAGAGAAAATTCTAAAATGGGGTAGCGTGACTTACCAGTCCATTGTATAAGGGATGTACGCATCCATAAATGAAGTTTCTACCGATAATCTATCATTTAATATTCAATTTATGGAAGAAATTATCACCATAACACCCTCCATCATATCATATCATCTGTTATAGACATTGAGATGACGGATGATGGGTTACCTATCGCACCTCTTTTTGAAGATATGTACACTTCAGAAAGAACTACCATTACCCAGGTGCTATGTGGATTTAATGCTAAATGGAGGTCCGATAACTCTCTCTACTTATAATTTACTTTCAAAATACTGTATTCTTCATCATATCTTTACATCTAATGTTTATTCAAGTGCTGGGAATAAAACTGATCTTACTCCCTTCATGATGCGTATTATGCATTCTGTTGCATCCAATATTCGCATTTGTCTTCCTTCTTTGATGTTTTATTTGATTATCCAATATCGTTTTCATCCTCATCATGGTTCCATTCCTTTTACATATCTTATGACTTTTCTTGCTTTACAGTTCAATGTTCAAATTCCTGCAATTGAAGCACCGGAATTCAAACTTCCCTTTGGTAACGCAAACTTGAACATGATGAAGTTAGATCTGAGGCCTGAGTAGCAAGGCAATCAAGAAGAGGATCCTGAAGGTGATATCAATCTGGATGACATATTTGCAGACTTAGAAGATTCTGCTGATACGAATGATTCAGATTTCGAACCTTTGCAATTCTTTGGTAGGTTGGAGAGTTTAGAGAGGAAGGTGGACGCTTTGCATGTATCCCAAGATTTATTACTTCAGACTCAAAAAAAAAAAAACATATGAAGTATATGAAAAAGTAATTTCATTGATTCAATTGGAGTCTGAAAATTAATGATCTTGAGATGGCTGCACCGTCCTCCTTTGGTTCTGACTAATATTTTAATTATGGTCTGTAATAACTTTTATTCTCTCTTTGGATTACAGACTCTTGGATGGCTTTCCCTTATGCACATTTGGATATTAATCTTTATGAAACTTAATGACCTTATATCCTTATTTTATATGCTCTTATCCTTGATATTCATGTTGCATATATCATTTAATTTTTCTTCCTTTGTTAACTTTTGACAAAAAGGGGGAGAAAATGGTTATAGATATATGAGCACAACTCCTCAACACTTGAATGAATATCTGAGCTCAACACTTGCACTTGCATGCATGAATTCTATGGAATTATATATCTTTTACATGTGATAAAGTATTGGATTGTATAGAAATATATTCTATGTGTCTAAGTGCTCAGGGGGAGTTACGAATGCTTGTTCTAAGGGGAGAATCAAGATCTTCAAGATATGGTATCACTGGTGGTGTACAGTTATTCTTTTGAACCAGAGCTCATATTACTATGATAAGTCTGTGAGATGTTGTAATACTTTATGATGAGTTGTATATGATTGTGTTTTGTCACGAAATTGACAAAGGAGGAGATTGTAAGTGTTTATACTTAAGTACAATTAGGATTGTCAAATTTCGTAGTCCTGAAAGAAGCACAAGCACTCATGAAGATACTCTTCGACAACTCATGAAGAACTCGTAAAGACTCGATCAACATCTTAAGGAAGACTCAATGTCACAAGCCTTTAAATTCTTACATGCTTTGAAGATCGGAACACTTTGTATGTGTCAACCATCAGGTGGTATAACTCTAGATTGACCTTAGGTTAACTGTATTTCACATGATATCATGATAACATATGATTCTAAGTAAAATACATTAGAGTTAGGCCAGCCCAACCTCAGGTTCGACCATCCTAATTATCTTTAGCCAACCCAACATAATTCGGGTAAGTATACAACAAGAAATTTTTTTTCTGTAGCAAGTTCAGCCAGCCCAACCTTGGGTTCGGCCAGCCGAATTTTGGTTTAGGCCAACCAAATTTTTGAAAGATTTCATCCCGCGAAATCCAAAGATCCGTTGGAATGCAATTGTTGGAATTTGGCTAGCCAAATTTAAAATTGGGCCAGCCGAATTTTCAAATCCTTTGGCTATAAATAGAGGCTTTCTCTCACTCATTTAAAATACAAAAAATATAGATCCATCTTCTCAAGAAAAGAGTGAAAGTCCAATTCTCCTTAAGCTATTTGTGCTGTAATTTTTATATTTGATTTAGCTAATTTTATTCACTTTCTCAAGTTAGTTTAATCTATTTTAATAGAGCAATTCATACTCTACTTAAGAGTTAGAGAATCAAATTTGTAGCATTAGAGTATTGTTTATTACATTGAAAATATATTGGATCCCTATATTCTTTTTGGGTTGAACATATATACGGCTTCATCCATATCTCAATAAAAAAGATCGCTGCAATTAAGCTACAGTTACGTCTTCGACTTGCCAATTGAAGATAAGTACTATTTTTACTTTCATTTCATTTTGGGTTTTTCTGAGATAGCCCCGAAATCTCAATGGGTTGTATTGTGGTGAGCCCATGAAAATCACAAAGAGGGTTTTGTTGTGATAGCCCGTGAAAATCATAAAGACTATATAAGGTTGTTATGGTGAACCTGTGAAAACCTTGAATTAGTAAAAGCCAAAATTACGAGGGTAGTAATTTTGGTAGTGGAGTTTAAGCACCGAACCACTATAACTTCTTGTGCATTGTAGTGATTGTTTAATTCTTTATATGCTTCCTTGTGATTGATTGTTGAAAAGGCCTAGCTATAAGTCCTAGAGGGGGGGGGGGTGAATAGGACTACGCCAAATAAAACTTATAACAAATGAATTAAAATGAATATGATAGCCAAAATAAATCACAATGCAGAAAGTAAAATAACCTCAAAAATCGACCTTGAGGGATTGATACAAATGTTGTTCTAAGGACAACCTTTCACCAAAACCGAGTTTATGGTAGGACAACCTTATTTCTAGAAAGATCTTTGTATCAAATCTCAAACCAAAGAGGAATACGAAATTAAGCACAAATTGAAATAAATCAGTAATCACAAATGTATTGTTCTAGGGACATGACCATACACCATAAAAATGGCGGGGCAACCTTCTTTGGAACAACTTTAAAAGAAATTGAATTTTAAGATAAAGTAATAGCCGAAAGTAAATTCTAAACTATTACAAAATTCCCACAATGCTTGAATTAAATGATTACAACATTCACCACCACACATACATCCCACAAATAAATATTAAAGATTAGAAATGTAAACCATTCAACCATAACACAAGGGATTATTGTGGTTCGCACCTGTGTTCACCAACTGTTAAACAACAACCACACAAAATGTTACTCCACTCCTAATATCCTCACACGGGGGATATTAGCGTTCACTCACAAAATAGGTTTTCACAGTTCACCCAAAACCTTTACAATTGTGTCTTTGTCGTGGACTTACACAAAAAAAAAACCCCACTTACGAAGTTTTCTGGCTCTCCTCGATAACCAATACAACAAGATTTTTCTCGGCAAATCTTGAAAGAAACTAAAACCGAAAGGAATTTACAATTAAATGTAAAATCCGATTAACTCCTTTAGAAGTTAAGCGTTCAGAGTAGAACCAAATCGAGTAGATGATTGAATGTTCAAGTTCAATGTCCAAGACTCAATTATAATGGTTCTAGTTCTAATATATTTTAAAATTAGACCAACTAGGGCTTGCCTTAATTGATTTTGATTCCAAAGAAAGGGAATAACAATTCCTCGTATCAAATTAGATTGGAATAGTAGAAACAAAATCAATTAAACAAAGCTAAAGAAAGAGAATATAAAATAAGCACACTTAGCTTGGATGGAGCACAAAATTATTTCTCAGAAGTTCGACGAAGATTGGTTTAAAATGGAATAATAAAATTGCTTCTTTTTTTAATTCTTCTGAGTTTCGTACTCTTTTTATAGGTGAGCAGATCGCATCTTCGACTGGTCTAAGGAGCTCTTCGACTAGTCGAAGAAATAACAGATTTGAAAAAAATCGGGCGCGATAAGCTTTGACCGTTCTATGACTGGTCGAAGGCTTCCTTCGACTGGTTGTAGGTCATCTTCGACTGGTCGAAGGTCTCCTTCGACTGGTCGAAGACCTCGTAAATTATCGCTGGACTTTGAATCGAAGAATTACGACTGGTCGTAGAAGAAGTCGACACTGTTCCTTCGACTGGTCGAAGCCTAACATGATTTTATCCGAAATTTGTAACAACCTTACGACCGATCGAAGAACTTCTTGACTGGTCAAGTGAGCTAGGACTAGTCAAAGAAAGCCTAGGACAAGTCCCCGAACAGCCCAAAAATAAGTGTCATATACATATGACTTATGTATCCAAAATGGCCTACTTCTAAGGTCAACCTATGGTCATTCAAACCTCAATAAAGAAGTAAGGACATTGAAAATATTAGGAACAAGTGACCTTGAAGTCTTGATGTAGCTCAACCTTGAAAATGTTTTGAGTTCTATAAGAACTGCCTTGTATTCTTCTTGTAGTCTTGCATTCTTGAGTCACGTCTTGAGAGCAATACTTGAAGTCAAGGTTGATCTTTGTACTAGTAATCTTCACTTGTTGTGAGCTTTGCTTGTTATGAATGTTGAACTTTAGAAAGAGCTTCACTAATGCAAGTTATATAACAGTGTTTTTGTCACCACTAATTTTGACAACATACAGGGATATAAACTATAGCACTTACAATCTCCCCCTTTGTCAAATTAGTGACAAAACACATAACAAGATATAATCAAAGTAGTTAAAGCAACATAAACCAATTAACTCAGGTTAAATCAACATGTAACATTTAGCAAGTTATTAACTCAACATTACTCAACATTACTCCCCCTACCAAACATACTCCCCTTAAGTAACATAACCATTCTCCCCCTTTTTGTCACAATATGACAAGGAAAAGAACAATATAAAGGGATATGTAAGAGGAAATATGATGAGAGAAGAGATAACAAAAAGAGAAAACGTCAGAAGCTCACAACTCAAAATAAATATTTTTTGTCACAATCCAGCATAAAAGAAAAATAGAATCCAATTCCAAATTGGATGACAAAGTGTGAAGATTTAAAGTTATTACAAACCAAAAAAAAAAAAAAACATATAAACTAGTCAGAATTAGAACTAGAAGACGGAGCAGGGAATAGAGGGATCAAGTTGGTGCATGCCCTTGTTCAATCGCCTAAGGTATTTCCGCATGTATTTGAATTGAGAATCACGAGTAATGTGATATGTTTTCCAGCTTTTTCATTCAAATTCTCAACTTTTCCTCCAATGCACTTAGACGTGCATCAAAATCGAGATGGTGTAAAATCGGATCATTTGTTGAATCGAATCCAGTTCTTCAAAGATATCATCCATATTAATATCATCCCCTGCTTCTTCATGACCAGCACCTCTACCATCACCACCTTGTTCAGGAAGTAATTCCAGCTTCATCTTATTGAGATTAGAGTTGTTGAAAATCAAATGATGGATAGGTGCCTCATTGACTGGCATATCGACCAACATATGTGTAGCTAATACAGTCATTAAATAACCAAAAGGGATGTCACTATGACCAGGATGAAGTCGAAACTGAAGAATGAAATGACAGATTAAGGATGGTAGACAAATCTGAGTACCACTGGAAATAGCATGAATAATACGTACCATAAATGAGGTCAAGTCAGTTTTATTACCTGACCGAGGATACAGATTAGACACAAAGATTCTCATGAAGTACTCTGTATTTGGGTAATAAATACCTCATGGAAGCGCATCCCCTTTTAGTCTAGTGAACATCCATGTTACACAAGTCTCTAGTGAGCATTCTTTTTTTGATACAGAGGGTTTATCAGTCAAATTATGAATAGGAATACCCTCATCATTCACTGGAATATCCATAAGGGTGAAATTAAATGACGATCAATTTCAAATGGCCCTTCATTAGTAAATATTTTAAAAGTTAAATTATCGGTGAGAAGTCACTAATACATGTAAACATGGATATAGCAATGGACCAAGTATGCAGGCCCACCCCAATGCAATAAGTTAACCCAACCTACAACTTCAAGCAAAGGAAGGATATCAAAAGGAGCAATATGATTAACATCAACGGGATGTTCAACAATAACATTACGAGCTCTAAGGTCTATAACACCGGATGGATCATTAGTAGGCTCAAGAAGATGACGTTTGGTCAATCTTGAAGAAGAAGAAGGACCACGGGAAGTAGATTTTCGACTTCTAGAAGCCATATGCAATAACAATAATAAGGAAATAAGGACATGCAAGAGATTGAGAAAAGGGTTTACTCAAAACAGATTTTTTAAAATCAAATCCCCAAATCTCAATGAAATCCTAAATAGAAAGCTTCAAGATAGACAAGAAAGCAATCTAGACACTGATTTGTAAGAAAAACATAAATGGAACACTAACCTTGAAGAACGAAAATGGTGGGTTTGACAGGTCGACGCTCGGCTTCTTAGAAAGAAAAGATGAAATGAGGAAGAAGGCAAAAAATAATCCCCAAATTTAAGTGATTTCCGAGATCTACGACTGGTCGTAGGTATCTACGACCGGTCGAAGGTCGACTGGTCGAGTATACACTCGACAGGTCGAAGGAAGTCCAAAATTACATATTTCTTACAATTTTTTAAAGAAAATGGATTTACATCTACCAAATATATACATTATGATACATATAGGCATAAATAATCATTTTGAAATACACATGCCAAGATCAAATTTCAACTTATTAAACCTAATTTTATCAAGAGGTTTTGTGAAAATATCAGCTCTCTGATCTTCAGTAGGAATATATTCCAGAGATATAACTTTTTCTTCTACCCGGTTCGAATATAATGAAATCTAATGTCAATGTGCTTAGTACGAGAATTTGAATAGGATTTTTGAAATATTTATTGACTTTGGAATTATCACAATGCAATAACATAGAATCCTGTTTAATTCCATAATCACTTAGCATTCGTTGCATCAAACAATTTGTGTACATGCATTACCAATTGCGATATACTAAAATTTATTGAAAGTGATATAGAATTTTGTTTCTTACTAAACCAGGAAACTAAACAATTTCCAATGTAAAAGCAACCACCACTGGTTGATTTTCTATCATCTAGATTACCGGACCAATCAAAGATCTGAAAGTACCCAAGACAAGTTGAACATTAGTCTCATGAGGATACCGAGAGACCAAGATTTATAGTACTTGCAACATATCTAATAATCCGCTTAACAAAGACAATCAAGTGAGATTCTTTTGGATCAGATTGAAATCTTGCGCAAATACCAACACTTAGAGATATATCAGTCTACTAGTGAGTTAAATATAGCAAACTACCAATCATACTCGATAAAGTTTTGAATCAACATTTTTACCATTAGTATCTTTTGAGAGTTTCAGGTAGTACTCATAGGAGTATCGAAATTCTTGCCATTCTCGAATCCAAATCTCTTAATTAGATTCAAGGCATACTTAGATTGAGAGATGAATATTCCTTGAGTTCTTCGCTTAACTTGCAAACCAAGGAAATAAATTAATTCCCCAACCATGCTCATTTCAAATGAGATTTCATCAAGTCTGCAAACTCAGTAGTCAAGTTAGTACAAGTTGATCCATAGATGATATCATCAACATAAATTTGTACTATTAAAATATGATCATTATGTTTTTTAACAAATAGAGTTTTATCAACAGATCCTATTTGAAAATTGTGACTTAAAAGAAATTTTGTTAGTTTCTCATACCATGCCCTAGGTGCTTGTTTTAATCCATAAAGTGCCTTTTTAAGCCAATATACATGATCAGTATTTTTGGGATCTTCAAAACCCATTGGTTGTTCAACATATACTTCTTCATATAAATCGCCATTTAGAAAAGCACTTTTCACATCCATTTGATATATTTTTATCTTTCTAAAACATGCGATGGATATAAATAGCTTGATAGATTCAAGACGTGCTCTTTGGTGCAAAAGTTTCATCAAAATCAATTCCTTCTATTTGAGTATAACCTTGTACCACTAGTCTAGCCTTGTTTCTAATAATATTTCCACATTCATCCGACTTATTTTTAAAAATCCATTTTGTTCCGATGATGTGTTTATCTTTAGGTCTTGGTAAGAGATACCAAACATCATTTCTTACAAATTGATTAAGTTCTTCTTGCATAGCAACAATCCAGTTTTCATCAGCAAGAGCTTCTTTTACATTGGATGGTTCTATTTGGGATGTAAAACATACATAATTACATAAATCCTCAAGTTGTCTACGAGTGCGAACACCAGTTAGAGGGTTTCCAAGAATTTGAGTGGTTAGATGATCTTTAATAGTCCTCAAATCAGATTCAGTTTGATTTGATGAAGTATCGGGTTTATCAATGATTAGAACTTCATCATTATCTGAATTAGAGATTGGCTTATTTAAGTGATCATCAATGACTACATTGATAGATTCTTGAATCACGCCAGTTCTTTTGTTCAGAACCCTATAAGCACGACTATTTAAAGAATATCCTAGAAAAATCCCTTCATCACTCTTTGTATCGAATTTTTCCAAATTTTCATGATCACGTAAAATATAGCATTTGCTGCCAAAAACTCGAAAGTATTTGACAGTAGGCTTTTTGTTGAACCATAATTCGTAAGCCGTTTTATTATTATCTTTGCTAGTATAAACTCGGTTAATAATATAGCAAGCTGTATTTACAGCTTCAGCCCAAAGATTTTTAGAGAGCTTCATGCTATTCAACATGACATTAGCCATTTCTTGAAGTACTCTATTCTTTCTTTCCACAATTCCATTTTGTTGTGGAGTTTTGGGAGCTGAGAATTCATGTAATATTCCATGATCGTCTGAGAACTTCTCAAAATTGCTATTCTCAAATTCAGATCTATGATCACTACGAATCTTATTGATTTGAGAAGATTTTTCAGTTTAAATCCTTTTGAGAACTTTTCTTACTTCTTCAAGGGTTTCAGATTTATCCCTTAAGAAGACTACCCAAGTGTATCTGGTAAAGTCATCAACTATTACCAGAATATACTTTTTACCACCACGACTTTCCGTTCTAGTAGGTCCAATTAGATCCATGTGAAGAAGTTCGAGTGGTTTTGATGTGGTATTTGAATTCACCTTTTTGTGAGAGTTCCTTGTTTGTTTGCCTATCGGCATTCACCACATATTTTATCTAATTTCGAAGTTTGGGTAAACCTCTTATAAGTTCTTGATTGCTCAATCTATATAAATTTCGATAATGAACATGTCCAAGACGTTTGTGCCATAAATCAGTCTCGTCTGTATGAACCATGTAACATGTTTGATTAGATGAGCTGGATTCGCTAATAATATAGCAATTTTCAGACGTTCTACGTCTAGTTAATATTACAGAACCCTTATTATTCAGTATCTCACAGTTTTGATTAGAGAACCGAACACAATGGTTACTATCACATATCTGAGATATGCTAATTTATGTTTTAGGCCTTCAACATATAAAACGTTTTTAAATACAGGAAGATTAAAAAGTTGAACCGTACCTTGGCCTATAATCTTGCAGTTGCTACCATCTCCAAATGTGACTGAACCATCAGTCATATCTTTTAGATCCGTGAATAAAACTTTGTCACCTGTCATATGTCTAGAGCATCCACTGTCTAGGTACCATTTTGAATGACTTGTTGCTTTGAAAGCAATGTGAGCAACCAAGCAGGTGACTTTTGGAACCCATTTCAAAACAGTTTTGGGTTTAGGAACATAGTTGGTCTTCTTTTGTTTATAGTTATAAGTATAACCTAAAGAGTTAGATTTTAGGAGCTCCTTGAGTAAATCTACTATCTTTTCAGCTAGTGGATTTCGTTTTACGGTTAAAGTTGATATGATTGCTTCTAGGTTTTGAAAAGTTTTTGAATTTTTGAAAAACTTTGATAAGTATTTTTCCCTTTTGAGTTTGAGGACTCTCCTTTCACAAACATAGGAGGAGTATACTTTTGTTTAGGAGTTACATTTTTATCATAGCCCAACCCGGATAGATCGCCACATTTTCTTGATCAGGATAAAAGTTTTTCTAACTTTGGATCACCTTGGGCATATTTCCATGTGTCCTTTTGACTTAGAAGAGAAGATACTTCCTTTTTGAGATTTTCAATCTCGATTTCAAATCAATAATTAAAGAATTTTTGAATTCCAAATCGCATTTTGTTTTTTCAAAACAATCTGAAATTTGTGATTTTTCTAAGACAAGTGATTCAAAACATTCTTTGAGTTTAGAAATTTTTCTTTTTGAAGTTTAAGTTTTGTGACAATTTTACAACTTTCTTTATATAGGGCATTGTAAGCATCTTGAAGATCATCTTCATTTTCACATTCACTATTGATTTTCTTCACTTGTTGAGTCATTATCGAAAATGTGAATTTGGCTAAGTCATAAGTGCTTTAACTTCATTCCCTAACTCGGTTTGAGAATCTTGATTGAAGTAAGTAGCTTCAGAATCGGATGATTCATCCCACGTAGCCAACATACTCTTCTTCTTGGGTTTGTCCTTTTTGGGACATCTATTTGCCAAATGCCCATATTCTTGTGAGTTGTAACATTGACTATCTTTCAAAGATTTTGAGATTTTGATCTAGACTTCTTTTTATCGTTTGATTTTTGAAAATCAACCCTTTTCTTGCTTTTAAAAATCTTGTAAAATTTCTTAGCCAAAAGAGCCATATCATCTTCAGAATCAGAATTTTCTTCTGAATTACATTTAGAGGATTTTAGAGCAATCGATTTATTTTTAGGAGCTTTAAAGTTTAACTCATAGGTTTGTAAAGAACCAACTAGTTCTTCTACCCTCATATTATCCGTATCACGAAGTTCCTGGATCGCGGTTACTTTAGAATTGAACCGTTCAGGAAGTGAGCGTAATATCTTTGCACACACTTTACTTTCTGGGATTTTATCGCCAAGACCCCACATTGAGTTTACAATGTCATTTAGTCTAGTGTAAAAGTCCATAAACATCTCATTTTCCTCCATATGAATTTCTTCAAATTTGGTTGTAAGGAGTTGGACTTTAGACTTTTTGACAATTGAAGTACCCTCGTGTGTCATTTCTAGTATATCCCAGGCTTGTTTCGCAGTATCACAGGATATGATTCTTTTGAACTCATCCGGTGATAGTGCAAGTAATTGCATTTAGTGCTTTAGCATTGGCACTATACTCACTTTTTGAAGAGTGGTCCATAAATAATAGCGGTCTGAGACATAGTTTTTGAACCGTCAGATTCAGTTACTTCAATGGTAGGAGTTTTCCATTTGGTCATTGTGGCTCGCCACACACTCTCATCCATTGATTTTAGAAAGATTCTCATTCTGGCTTTCCAATAGGCATAGTTGGAGCCATCAAATGGTGGAGGCCTCGTGACTGAAAGGCTATCAAAATTTGACATTTTTTTTAAATAGCTTAGATCGTTAGCTCAGGAAATAAATCCTAATAAAAAGCAATAAGAACGAGCTATTAGGCTATGATACCACTTGAAAAGGCCTAGCTATAAGTCCTAGAGGGGGGTGAATAGGACTATGCCAAATAAAACTTATAACAATTGGAATTAAAATGAATATGATAGCCAAAATAAATCACAATGCGGGAAAGTAAAATAACCTCAAAAATCGATCTTGAGGGATTGATACAAATGTTGTTCTAAGGACAACCTTTCACCAAAAACCGAGTTTATGGTAGGACAACCTTATTTCTAGAAAGATCTTTGTATCAAATCTCAAACCAAAGAGAATACGAGAATTAAGCACAAATTGAAATAAGCTGTAATCACAAATGTATTGTTCTAGGGATGACCATACACCATAAAAATGGCGGGGCAACCTTCTTTGGAACAACTTTAAAAGAAATTGAATTTTAAGCGAGATAAAGTAATAGTTGAAAGTAAATTCTAAACTATTACAAAATTTCCACAATGCTTGAATTAAATGATTACAACATTCACCACCACACATACATCCCACAAATAAATATTAAAGATTAGAAATGTAAACCATTCAACCATAACACAAGGGATTATAGTGGTTCGCACTTTGTGTGTTCACCAACTGTTAAACAATAGCCACACAAAATGCTACTCCACTCTAATATCCTCACAGGGGATATTAGCGTTCACTCACAAAATAGGTTTTCACTGAGTTCACCCAAAACCTTTACAATTGTGTCTTTGTTTGTGGGCTTACACAATAAAAAAAACCCCCTTACGAGTTTTCTGGCTCTCCTCGGATAACCAATACAACAAGATTTTTCGGCAAATCTTGAAAGAAACTAAAACTGAAAGGAATTTACAATTAAATGTAAAATACCTGATTAACTCCTTCGTTGTAGTAGCCCGGTAGAACCAAATCAGAGTAGATGATTGAATGTTCAAGTTCAATGTCCAGTACTCAATTATAATGGTTCTAGTTCTAATATATTTTAAAATTAGACCAACTAGGGCTTGCCTTAATTGATTTTGATTCCAAAGAAAGGGAATAACAATTCCTCGTATCAAATTAGATTGGAATAGTAGAAACAAAATCAATTAAACAAAGCTAAAGAAAGAGAATATAAAATAAGCACACTTAGCTTAGATGGAGCACAAAATTATTTCTCAGAAGTTCGACGAAGATTGGTTTAAAATGGAATAATAAAATTGCTTTTTTTTTAATTCTTCTGAGTTTCGTACTCTATTTATAGGTGAGCAGATCGCATCTTCGACTGGTCTAAGGAGCTCTTCGACTAGTCGAAGAAATAACAATTTGAAAAAATCGGGCGCGATAAGCTTTGACCGTTCAACGATTGGTCGAAGGCTTCCTTCGAATGGTCGTAGGTCTCTCGACCGGTCGAAGGTCTCCTTCGGACCCCGGTCGAAGACCTCGTAAATTATCCTTTGGACTTTGAATCGAAGAATTACATTTGGTCGTAGAAGAAGTCGACATCTTGTTCCTTCGACCGGTCGAAGACCTCCTTGGTCGAAGCCTAACGAATTTTATCCGAAATTTGTAACAACCTTACGACCGATCGAAGAACTTCTTGGGTGGTCGAAGCGAGCTAGGACTAGTCGAAGAAAGCCTAGGACAAGTCCCGAAACGACCCTAAAAACAAGTGTCATATACATATGACTTATGTATCCAAAATGGCCTACTTCTAAGGTCAACCTATGGTCATTCAAACCTCAATAAAAAAGTAAGGACATTGAAAATATTAGGAATAAGTGACCTTGAAGTTTAAGCCTTGAAGTCTTGATGTAGCTCAACCTTGAAAATGTTTTGAGTTCTATAAGAACTGCCTTGTACTCTTCTTGTAGTCTTGCATTCTTGAGTCACGTCTTGAGAGCAATACTTGAAGTCAAGGTTGATCTTTGTACTAGTAATCTTCACTTGTTGTGAGCTTTGCTTGTTATGAATGTTGAACTTTAGAAAGAGCTTCACTAATGCAAGTTATATAACAGTGTTTTTGTCACCACTAATTTTGACAACATACAGGGATATAAACTATAGCACTTACAATTGTCTATTGCTAAATTGATATTTTGATCTCAAAGATGTCATGAAATAAGGTTGTCCTGCCTAAATCTTTTTAGGTGAAGGTTGTCTTATAAACTATTTAAAATCTTAATTTCAATACTCTAAGCAATTGGGTATATATTTTAGTATTCTGCATTATATCGAAATATTTTAGTATTCTGCATTATATCAAAATATTTTGTATCTATAGCTCATACTTTCAACCTCACATAATGAAAACATATATAATTATATCAAATTAACACTTAATTGCAAGGAAAGCTAATGTAATTGAGATGATAAGTAAGTAATATTTAGATGTTCTCTCACTCCCAACCAGTATTTTACTAGTCCCTAGCAAAACATGTAAAAGATATTTTGAAACCAAATGAATAATCGCTTATAAACTCAAATAATTCTAAAAACAAACTAGATTATAGAAATCTAAAATACATTAATGTATAGTACTACTTTCACATAAAATCTAGCACTTAGTAAATGGCCTAATCAAGTTCAAAGTATTAATCCTATAATTTGAAAGGATGAGCTATAGATGTCTGGGGGGGGGGGGGGGGGGTTTGAATAGGACTATGCTAAATATTTCGATACAATGCGGAATAATAAAGAAATTAAACTCAATTACTTAGAGCATCGAATTCTTGATATTAAATAGTTCGTAGGACAACCTTCGCCTAAAGGATTAGGCAGGACAATCTTATTTCACGACATCTTTGAAATCAAAATATTAAACTTTAGCAAGAGCAAATGAAATACAAGATAGGCATATAAATAATAAAAGCAATCGCCACAATGCACATGAAAATTATAGTGGTTCGATGCATAAACGCAACCTACTCCACTCCCAAAATTACTACACTCGCAATTTTGGCTTTCACTATCTCAAGGTTTTCCTAGGGTCACCTTAACAACTTGATAAAATTATTGCAATTTTCACAGGCTATCACAATAAACCCCTTTATGATTTTCATAGGATCACCACAAACAAACCCGCCGAGATTTCTGTGCTATCTTAGAAAAACCTAAATTGAAATGAAAGTAAAATAAAACTTATCTTCGATTAGCGAGTCGAATTGTAGATGTACCTTGAATGCAGCGATCTTCTTCTTGGGATATAGATGAAGTCGTGTATGAGTTCAACCCAAAAGAATATAGGGATCTATAAAGTATTCAATATAAAATACAAAGGTGCTACAAATTTAATTCTTTAGATCTCAAGTTAGAGTATGGATTACTCTATTAAAGACAGTTAAAGCATCTTGAGAAAGAGAATGAAAATAAGTTAAAACAGAATATTAGAATTACACTAAAAAAGCTTAAGAGGAACCTGGCTTTCTCGCTTGAAAAGATGGATTTTCTTACTCACTGTTGTTGTGTCAATGAATGATAGAAGCCCTCTATTTATAGCCAGAGGATTTGAAAATTCGACTGGCTCGAGTGTCGGTTCGGCTAGCCAGATTCCAACGATTTCGTTCTAATGACACTCGGATTTCGTGGGATAGAATCTTTTAAAAATTCGACTGGCCCAAGCCTAAGTTTGGTTGGCCCAGTTTGCCTGAAATCTGAAAACTTGTCATCGTTGGAAACTTGACTGAACAAGTTCGGGCTAGCTAAACCCAAGGTTGAGCTGGCCGAACATACTGCGAAAAATCTTATGAAATTTGTAAATTTGCCTGAATCATGTAGGGTTAGCCGAAGACAGTTAGGCTGCCAGAACTAAATGTCGGGCTAGCCTAACTCGAGTGTATTTTTACATAAAAGATGATCATTATAATGCTATGTGAAATACACCTAACCTAAGGTCAATCTAAGGTTACACCACCTGATGGTTGACTCATACAAAGTGTTCCGATCTTCGAACCATGTACTTTCAGGACTTGAGATATTGAGTCTTCCTTGAGATGCTTGATCGAGTCAATAATATATCTTCATGAGTTGTGGAAGAAAATCTTCATAAGAGATTCCAATCCTTTCGGGACTACGAAATTTGACAACTAAATTGTGTTTGAGTATTAACACTGTTGAGGTATAAAAATAAAGATTCAAGAATAAATCAAAAGAAAGATTAAAAGAAAGAGCAAAGGTAGAAAATAAAGAAAATATAGATTTATGGCGTTGTGCGAACCCTCGCAAAGAATGTTGGTTGTGTGGGTTCGCGCAAATGGTTTGTAGGTTGCGTGCACCAGCGCAGCATCAATTTGGACAGAACGAGTTGGATGGTTGAGATCTGATGAGAAGTGGGCCCCATGGCATGAATATCGAGGGTTCGCACGTGTGGAGGCCTATAAATACCTCACTCCCCCTCTCATTTGGATGATGTTCACAACCCTAAGTGTAGGGTCATAATGTAGTAATAATCTCGGTAAGACCGAGGTCGAATCTATAGGGACTGAAACTTGTATGTTTCTGAAATTAACTAGAAGTAAAACTAGAAGAAGATGTGAAACTAATTATGAAGTATTTGAGAGAATAATTTGAAAAGGCCAAGCTATATGTCCTAGAGGGGGGGTGAATAGGACTATGCCAAATTTTTAATAAAATCAGCGGAACTAAAATAAACCAATACCCTTACAATTATGAATCAATTCACAATGCTAAATATAAATCACCTTGATAAATAATTATTGAGAGATTGATACAAATTCAGTTCTAAGGACAACCTTACACCATAATAAACAAGGGCTTATGGTAGGACAACCTTATTTCTAGAACCTCTTTTGAATCAAGAACTCAATGTTAATATAAGTAAATGAAATAGCAAGGAATTGAAAATAAATGCAGAAGTAAAGATCTAAATTATTACAACAATCCCCACACTTGCTTGAAAATGTAAATAGTTACAACATTCACATCCACTTGTACATTCCACACAATCGAATGATAAAAGATATGAAAATTAAGCAAGCATTCAATCCACAAGACAAAGAGTTATAGTGGTTCGCTTTGTGTGTACACCAAGCTGTTTTCCATGACCACCACAGAATGCTACTCCACTCTAATATCCTCACGGGGGATATTAGCGTTCACTATCAAATAGGTTTTCTCGGGTTCACCAAAAACCTTTACAATTGTGTCTTTTTCACTTGGGCTTACACAATTCAAAAACCCCTTTTCGAGTTTTCTAGATTTCCTCGGACAACCAATACAATGAGATTTTTCTCGCTCAATCTCAAACAAAACCAAGACAATGAGATTTTTAAAGCTCAACCTCAAACAAAACCAAAAATAAATGAATTTTGGAATTGTAAAATACTGGATTTCTCCTTTAGCAGCCCGGTAGAACCAATTGGAGTAGATGATTGAATGTCAAAGTTCAATTTCCAATACTCACAATCAAGGTTCTAAATTCTAATAGATTTTAGATTTAACTCGTTGGGCGTAGCTATATTTGATTTTGATTCCAAGAAGAAGGAATAAGATAATTCCTCTTTTCAAATAAGATTGGAATATAGAAACAAAATCAAATTAAATAAGCTAGCAAAAAGGAATATTAAATAAGCACAATTTAGCTTAAAATAAACACAGACTTATCTCGAGTGATTACTTGAAAATTCTTGAAATGGAATGGAGTTGAGGATCTAAAAACTCGAATTTCGTGTTCAATTTATAGAAGAAAAAATCGTTCCTACTGATTGGTCTTAGAAACCTAGGGACAGTCGTAGCTCTAACAATTTTTGAAAAAATTGAGCGTGATCTTTGAAAGCCGTTCCACGGGTCGTGAGTACCCTACGCCCGGTCGTGGGTCACCTACGACTGGTCGTAGATACCTACGACTGGTCGTAGGACCATGAAATAAGTTGCTGGATTTTGAGTCGTAGCTCCACACGACCGATCGTGGACGAGTCGAAGCCAACCTACGACCGGTCGAAGGACTTCAGACTGGTCGTGGGCGTACCAAAAATTCCGAAAAATCTTCAACTACTTAGGACTGATCGTAGAATTTCTTGGACTAGTCGAACCAATGCTAGGACTGGTCGAACAAGAGCTAGGACTGGTCTTGGAATAGACCAAACTTATGTAAAATAAACATTTGATTTATGTATCCAAAATGACCTACTTAAAGGGTCAACCTAAAGTCATTCAAACCTGAATCAAGTCGAATGGACATTGAACTTCAACCATTCAACGAATGTAGATCGTTTGACCCAATATCAGGCTTGAAATCTTGAACAATATCATGCTTGAAATCTTGAACTTTGACATCTTGAGCTTCAACTTGTAGCATTTTGAACTTTAACATCTTGAGCTTCAACTTGTAGCATTTTGAACTTTAACATCTTGAGCTTCAACTTGTAGCTTTTTGAACTTTAACAGTGTCTTGAATAAAAATCATCATACAAGCACAAGACACAGATAGATGTTTTGACACATCAAAATTTGACAACCAAAGGAGTATGAGACCATAACCCTTACAATCTCCCCCTTTGTCAAATTTGTGACAAAACATCCAAGTAATAATACTTCCAAGAGAAACACAACATGTGAGAAGCATGCACAGATATATAGACATGATAAGCAATAACTAGCATCATTCATAAGCAATAACTAGCATCATTCATACTCCCGTAACTCTGGAGAAGTTAAACTCCCCCTGAGTAAACTCCCCCTGAGTAATAGGAAGCACATCAAAATCAAAATAATACACCAAACTTCTCCCCCTTTTTGACACAAAATGACAAAGGAAGAAGAGTAGTAATTAAATCAGGAGTTGTAGCAAGAGAAAATTGTGCATAACCAACAAAAAGGTTAGAGATGCATGCAAATATCAGTAAATATTACAGACCAAAAAAAAATCAGTCAGAACCAGAAGAGGGTGCAGGATTAGATGGATCAATTTTGTGTAATCCCTTAGCAATTCGCCTCATATATTTACGCATATAAGAAAATTGTGTGTCTTGAGTAACACGAATTTGATCCACCTGCTCTTGAAGAGAATTCAATCTTTCATCAAAATCAGAAGGCTGAAAATCAGGATCATCAGCCGAGTCTGACTCAAGTTCTTCAAATAAGTCATCCATATTCACGTCTTCAGGAAGATCACTAGCTTCAGCATTACTTGCTTCAGCACCACTGCTACCAGCATCCACTTGCCCTTTAGCCAAATCTAAAGTCATCTTATTAAGATTGGAATTATTAAAAGGGAGATGATGGATGGGTTTTTCTCTAGTAGACATAGCTATGAGCATATGATTTGCTAACATAGTCAGTAAATAACCAAAGGGTATATCACTATGTCCAGGATGGTGACGCTGACAGAATAATGGAATGACAGATTAAAGAAGGAAGACATATTTTAGCACCAGAGACAACAGAATGCAAAACACGAACCATAAAAGCAGTGAGTTCGGTTTTATTACCAGAACGTGGATAAAGATTTGAAATGAATATCTTATAAAGTACTCTGTGTCTGGGTAACAAATACCTTGAGGGAAGTGTATGACCTTTATGAGTCCAATGAACATCTATATTACATAAATCTCTAGTAAGCATTCTTCGTTGATTCTTAGAGACTATCATGTAAAATATTAATTGGAATGCTTTCATCGTTGATAGGTATTTCCATAATGTCTGCAATCAAATGTCGATCTACTACAAACAAACCTTCTTGAGTATCAACTTTAAAGGTTAAATTCTCAAGAGAAAAATCACAGATACATGCAAACATGGATTGGGCAATGGACTGGTATGCAGCTCCAGCCCAATGTAAGATGTTATCCCATCCCACAGATTCCAACAAAGAAGGAATACCAAAAGAAGTAATGTGATTGACATTAACATGACACTCAACAATTACATTACGCATACGCAAATCACGAGCATCAGAAGGATCATTTTCAGGAGAGCGAAGATGACGTTGAACAATAGAAGCTGATCTAGAAGAAGATGGACCTCGAGTAGTTTTCTTTTTACCTCTAGCATCCATTTTCAAAGAAGGAATTCAAGGACACAACAAGTTGGAAGAAATGAGGTTTAAATAAAACAGATTTTTCAAGATAAAACCCCAAAACCTGCAATGAATGATCAAATAGATTCCACAAACATGAGTTTTGAAACACTAATAGCAAGAATCTACAAAAAAAATGTAAAAGAACCACTAACCTTGAAGAGCAATGAAGGTGGGTTGGGGCAGTCGTAGCTAGAACCGTTGGAGAGAAATGAAGAAATGAAGAAGAAGACAAAAATCCCCAATTTTAAGTGAAATCCCGAGATTTACGACAGGTCGTGTACGTGTTCGACCGGTCGTGGCACGACCGGTCGTGTATTCTCACGACAGGTCGAGTACGACATAAAATTTGTAAATTTTTTTAAATAATTTCAAATTTAAATACATAAAACATCAAACTTATGTACATTATGATACACGAAAACATGCGAACTCAATTTAAATTGCACATACCGAGATCAAATTTTAATTTATTAAACCTGCTTTTGTCGAGCGGTTTAGTGAAAATGTCCGCTTGATTGAGTCTCGGTTGGAATGTAATCCAAATATATTAATTTTTCTTCCACTAATTCACGAATGTAATGAAATCTAATGTCAATATGCTTAGTACGTGAATCTTTGAATGGATTTTTAGAAATATTTATTGCACTGGAATTATCACAAAATAAAATCATAGAATCTTGAGTAATTCCATAATCGCTTAACATTCGTTTAATCCAAACAAGTTGAGTACATGCATTTCCTACAGCAATGTATTCAGCCTCAGCAGTTGATAGCGATATAGAACTTTGCTTCTTGCTAAACCAAGAAACAAGACAATTTCCAATGTAGAAACAACCACCACTGGTTGATTTCCTATCATCTATGTTTCCAGCCCAGTCAGCATCTGCGTACCCGGCTAATTGAACATTAGTCTCATGTGGATACCAGAGACCCAATTTAGTAGAACTTGCGACATAACGCATAATCCGCTTAAATTAGATTAAGTGAGATTCTTTAGGATTTGATTGATAACGAGCACAAATACCAACACTCAAAGTAATATCTGGTCTACTAGAGTTAGATAAAGTAAACTACCAATCAAACTACGATACAATTTAGGATCCACATCATTACTGTAGAGTCTTTTGAGAGTCTTACTGATTGTACTCATAGGAGTATCAAAATTTTTACCTTTCTCAAATCCAAATTTCTTAATTAAACTCTGAGCATATTTGGTTTGAGAAATAAAAATTCCATCAGGTTGTTGTTTTACTTGCAATCCTAGGAAATAGTTTAATTCTCCAACCATGCTCATTTCGAATTTAGACTTCATCAAATCTGCAAACTCAACAGTCATATTAGTACAGGTTGATCCATAAATAATATCGTCAACATATATTTGAACCATTAGAATATCATCGTTATGTTTCTTAACAAAGAGCGTCTTATCAACACACCCCATCTGAAAATTATGACTCAGTAAAAACTTAGTCAGTTTTTCGTACCATGCTCTGGGAGCTTGTTTCAGACCATAGAGAGCCTTCTTAAGATGATACACATGATCAGTAAATTTAGGATCTTCAAACCCTGTAGGTTGTTCAACATATACCTCTTCATGTAAATCACCATTCAGAAAGGCACTCTTTACATCCATTTGATAAATTTTAATTTTCCTAAAACATGCAATGGAGATAAAAGTCGATTGATTCAAGACGAGCTACAGGGGCAAATGTTTCATTATAGTCAATACCTTCAATTTGTGTATATCCCTGTACAACTAGTCTTGCTTTATTTCGAATAATATTTCCCAGTTCATCAGATTTGTTTTTGAAAATCCATTTTGTTCCAATAATATGTTTATCTTTAGGTCTAGGAACAAGTAGCCGACATCATTTCGACAAATCGATTAAGTTCTTCTTGCATCGCAAGAATCCAATTTTCATCGAAAGTGCTTCTTTTACGTTACTGGTTCAATCGGGATGTAAAGCATACGTAGTTACATATGTCCTCTAATTGTCTACGAGTGTGCACACTGTGAGAGGGTTTCCAAGTATTTGAGAAGTTGGATGATCTTTAAGGTCCTTAATTCAGGATTAGTTTCACTTGATGAAATTTCTTGTTTTTCAAGTATAAGAACTTCATCATTATCTAAACTAGGACAGTGTCTTCAAAAGATCGTCAATCACAACATTTATTGACTCTTGAATCACACCGGTCCTGTTGTTCAAACACGATAAGCACGACCGTTTAAAGAATAACCTAAAAGATCCCTTCATCACTTTTAGTGTCGAATTTTCCCAAATTTTCACGGTCACGCAAAAATATAGCACTTTTGCACGCCAAAAATTCAAAAATATTTGTGAAGGCTTTTTCTCAAACCACATTTCATAAGCCGTTTTATTATTAGTTTTACAAATATAAACACGGTTAATAATGTAGCAGTTTGTATTCAACGCCCAAACCCAGAGAGATTCCTAGGGAGCTTCATGCTATTTAACATAACATTTCCCATTTCTTGAAGCACTCTATTCTTCCTCTCGACAATTCCATTTTGTTGAGGAGTTTTAGGTGCAGAGAATTCATGCGATATTCCATGATCGCTACAAAATTTCTCAAAACCGCTATTTTCAAATTCGGATCCATGATCACTACGGATCTTGCTGACTTGAGAACATTTTTCAGTTTGAATCCGTTTTATAATCTTTTTCACTTCATCAAGGGTTTCTGATTTATCTCTCAAGAATGAAACCCAAGTATATCTTGTATAATCATCTACAATAACTAAGATGTACTTTTTGCCACCTCGACTTTCCGTTCTTGTTGGTCCTATAAGATCCATATGGAGAAGCTCGAGTGGTCTTGTGGTGTTATTGGAGTTCACCTTTTTGTGAGAGCTCCTAGTTTGTTTACCATACTGGCATTCACCACAAATCTTGTCTACTTTTTGCATTTTAGGTAGACCTTTTATTAGTTCACTTTTGCTCAATCTGTATAAATTTCGGTAGTGTACATGTCCAAGGCGTTTATGCCATAGATCTGTCTCATCGGTATGGACCATGTAGCACGTTTGATTAGATAAGCTACCATTGCTTACTATATAGCAGTTTTTGAAGTTCATGACAGTTAATATTACGTAACCCTTTTCATTTGTAATTTCACAACCTTGATTAGAAAATTTAACATTATGGTTGTTATCGCATATTTGAGATATGCTCAACAAAGTTGTGTTTTAAACCTCAACATATAACACATTTTTAAATAAGGGAAGGTTATAGAGTTGGACCGTACCTTTGCCAATTATCTTGCGAGCTTGCTACCATCACCAAATGTGGTGACCCATCATCATATCTTTAAGATCGGTGAATAGAGCTTTGTCGCTTTGTCATATGTCTGGAGCATCCACTATCTAGGTACCATTTTGAATGGCTTGTAGCTTTGAAAGCGGTGTGAGCAACCAAACAAGTAACCTTGGGAACCCATTTCAAGATCTTGTTTTGGGTTTAGGAGAATAATTGGTCTTCATTTGTTTATAGTTATAAGAGTGACCTCTTGAGTTAGATTTTAATAGCTCCTTAAGTAAATCAATAATTTTTTCAACTAGCGGGTTTGAATCGATTTTTGAAATTTAGATAATTTGCTTTTTGTGTTTTTGAAAGGTTTTGTATTTTTAGAAAAAACTTGATTAGTACCTTTTCCTTTTGAGTTAGAAGTCTCTCCTTTCACAAAATTGGAAGGAGCATTCTTCTGTTTAGGAGATGTGTTTTTATCAAAACCCAACTCGGATCGATCGCCACATTTTCTTGATCCGGATAATAATTTTTCTAATTTTGGATCACCTTGGGCATATCTCCATGTGTCCTTCAAACTCAGAAGTGAAGATACTTCATTTTTAAGTTTCTCATTTTCAGATTTCAAATTTTCAATTAGGGAGGTTTTGAATTCTAAATCACATTTTGATTTTTCAAAACAATCTGAAATTTGAGATTTTTCTAAAACAAGAGTTTCAAAACATTCTTTAAGTTTAAGAAACTTTTCTTTTGAAGTTTAAGTTTATGACAATTTTACAACTTTCCTTATATAAGGCATTGTAAGCATCTTGAAGATCTTCATCATTTTCATGATCACTATCCAAATTTTCTTCACTTGTTGAATCATCGTGATCTGAAAAGGTAAACTTGGCT
The DNA here is from genome assembly GCA_030180095.1 of Magnolia changhungtana. NCBI lineage: Eukaryota > Viridiplantae > Streptophyta > Magnoliopsida > Magnoliales > Magnoliaceae > Magnolia > Magnolia changhungtana. Next base: position 6,693,568 of record JASAUF010000459.1, read on the forward strand.
AGAGTCATAAGGGCCTTAAGTTCACTGCCCAGGACTTCGGTTTAATTTTCGATTGAAGAAGCTTCTAATCAGACGATTCATCCCAAGTAGCCAACATACCCTTCCTTTTGGATCTGTCCTTTTTAGGACATTTGTTTGCTAAATGCCCATATTCTTGACAGTTGTAACATTGACTATCTTTCAATGACTTCCAAGATTTAGACTTAGGTTTAGAACGTTTCTTTTCATTTGCCTTTTGAAAGTCGACTCTTTTCTTACTTTTGAAAATCTTATAAAACTTTTTCGCCAAAAGGGCCATATCATCTTCAGACTTTTCTGAATCTGAGTTTTCTTGAGTAATACTTTTAGATGACTTCAAAGCAATAGACTTACCTTTAGGAGCTTTAAAACTTAATTCATAGGTTTGCAAAGAACCAACTAATTCTTCTACCTTCATATTGTCCAGTATCACGAAGTTCTGGATTGCGGTTACCTTTGAATTGAACCGTTCAGGAAGAGATCGTAGTACTTTTGCACACACTTTACTTTCTGAGATCTTCTCACCAAGACCCCACATTGAGTTTACAATGTCATTCAATCTAGTGTAAAAGTCCATAAACATTTCATTTTCCTCCATATGAATTTCTTCAAATTTAGTTGTGAGGAGTTGGACTTTAGATTTCTTAACAATTGAAGTACCTTCGTGTGTCATTTCTAAAATATCCCAGGCTTGCTTGCTTGAGATCACAGGATATGATTCTTTTGAACTCATCCAGGTGATAGTGCGCAAGTGATTGCATTTAGTGCTTTAGCATTAGCACTACTCTCACTTTTCTGAAGTGTGGTCCATTGGAAATACGGTGTAATTTTCATAGATTTTGAACCATCAACACCAGTAACTTCCATGATAGGAGGTTTCCATTCAGTCACTGTGGCTAGCCACACATTTTCATCCATTGATCTGAGGAAGATTCTCATTCTAGCTTTCCAATAGGCATAGTTGGAGCCATCAAAAGGTGGAGGCCTAGTAACTGAAAGGCTATCAAAATTTGACATCTTTTTATATAGCTTAGATCGTTAGCTCAGGAAATAAATCCAAATAAAAAGCAACAAAAAATGAGCTATTAGGCTCTGATACCACTTGAAAAGGCCAAGCTATATGTCCTAGAGGGGGGGTGAATAGGACTATGCCAAATTTTTAATAAAATCAGCGGAACTAAAATAAACCAATACCCTTACAATTATGAATCAATTCACAATGCTAAATATAAATCACCTTGATAAATAATTATTGAGAGATTGATACAAATTCGGTTCTAAGGACAACCTTACACCATAATAAACAAGGGCTTATGGTAGGACAACCTTATTTCTAGAACCTCTTTTGAATCAAGAACTCAATGTTAATATAAGTAAATGAAATAGTAAGGAATTGAAAATAAATGCAGAAGTAAAGATCTAAATTATTACAACAATCCCCACACTTGCTTGAAAATGTAAATAGTTACAACATTCACATCCACTTGTACATTCCACACAATCGAATGATAAAAGATATGAAAATTAAGCAAGCATTCAATCCACAAGACAAAGAGTTATAGTGGTTCTTTGTGTGTACACCAAGCTTGTTTTCCAATGACCACACAGAATGCTACTCCACTCCTAATATCCTCACACAGGGGATATTAGCGTTCACTATCAAATAGGTTTTCTCAGGTTCACCAAAAACCTTTACAATTGTGTCTTTTTCACTTGGGCTTACACAATTCAAAAACCCCTTTTTCTGAGTTTTCTGGATTTCCTCAGACAACCAATACAATGAGATTTTTCGCTCAATCTCAAACAAAACCAATACAATGAGATTTTTCTCGCTCAACCTCAAACAAAACCAAAAATAAATGAATTTTACGAGAATTGTAAAATACCTGGATTTCTCCTTTAGCAGCCCGGTAGAACCAATTGGAGTAGATGATTGAATGTCAAAGTTCAATTTCCAATACTCACATTCAAGGTTCTAAATTCTAATAGATTTTAGATTTAACTCGTTGGGCGTAGCTATATTTGATTTTGATTCCAAGAAGAAGGAATAAGATAATTCCTCTTTTCAAATAAGATTGGAATATAGAAATAAAATCAAATTAAATAAGCTAGCAAAAAGGAATATTAAATAAGCACAATTTAGCTTAAAATAAACACAGACTTATCTCAGAGTGATTACTTGAAAATTCTTGAAATGGAATGGAGTTCAGGATCTAAAAACTCTGAATTTCGTGTTCAATTTATAGAAGAAAAAATCGTTCCTACGACTGGTCTTAGAAACCTAGGACGGTCGTAGCTCTAACAGATTTTTGAAAAATTGAGCGCGATCTTTGAAAGCCGTTCCACGACCGGGTCGTGGAGTACCCTACGACCGGTCGTGGGTCACCTACGACCGGTCGTAGATACTCTACGGCCGGGTCGTAGGACCATGAAATAAGTTCTTTGGATTTTGAGTCGTAGCTCCACGACCGATCGTGGGACGAAGTCGAAGCCAACCTACGACCGGTCGAAGGACTTCAGGATCAGTCGTAGGCGTACTCAAAATTCCGAAAAATCTTCAACTACTTAGGGTGATCGTGGAATTTCTTGGACTAGTCGAACCAATGCTGGGATTTGGTCGAACAAGAGCTAGAATTGGTCTTGGAATAGACCAAACTTATGTAAAATAAACATTTGATTTATGTATCCAAAATGACCTACTTAAAGGGTCAACCTAAAGTCATTCAAACCTGAATCAAGTCGAATGGACATTGAACTTCAACCATTCAACGAATGTAGATTGTTTGAACCAATATCAGGCTTGAAATCTTGAACAATATCATGCTTGAAATCTTGAACAATATCATGCTTGAAATCTTGAACTTTGACATCTTGAGCTTCAACTTGTAGCATTTTGAACTTTAACATCTTGAGCTTCAACTTGTAGCATTTTGAACTTTAACATCTTGAGCTTCAACTTGTAGCTTTTTGAACTTTAACAGTGTCTTGAATAAAAATCATCATACAAGCACAAGACACAGATAGATGTTTTGACACATCAAAATTTGACAACCAAAGGAGTATGAGACCATAACCCTTACATAATTGTGAATAGAATAATTAAAACTAAGAATTTAAAGGTGGAAACTAGGGTGCCAAGGATCCACTTGTAGTGATCAGGGAGCCCTCTTTGCCCTAGCTAAGAGGTTTAGCCAACCATAGACATGATTGGACAAAAGTCTCTTAAGAAAAACATGAAAAAAACTAAGGAAGAGGAAGAAAAACTCTTGGTGACGGCTTCTCCTCCCTTTTGCTCCACTCCTTAAACCCTAGAAGATGCCTAAGAACATCCTATGGAGTCCTATTTATAGTTTGGAACTCCAACTTTTGTACTTAGTTGGAAAACTCTAGAAACTGTCTGAAATTTACGTAATTTGTTAAAATAGACTTCACTCTGCACAATTTCACAAAATGACCCAGAGTTTCAGAATATGCTTTTTTAGGACGATTTCAGGATTCTATTTCTTTACTTCAAATCCTTGATTCTCTTCATTCCTCACTTAGTTTTCTTGAATCTTTGGCATGTGAATTCTTCAATCTTGGTCTCCTAAGATCCATCCCTTGCCTTGGTGATTCTTGAGCATCAAATCCATGCTCTTAGCACCATTTTCAATCCAAGCTGTTAAATTCACCTTGCAACACAAACATGAGTAAAATAGAACATTAAGCATTATCATGTTCATAAAACTAAGATATAAATGGGGGATAATATGCAATATTTGACTCTCAACAGACGACAACAAAAATTACAAAGAAGATCAAAGCTCTAGAGAAGAAGAAAGATTTGAAGGTATTCGGAAAAGAAGGAAGAAGAAGGAGAATGACATGTTACGTTGACCCGCACAACCACCGTGGTGTTGCGTAGACCCGCACAACCACAATATGTTGCGCGAGTATCTGTATTAAAGAGCCAATATCTTGTCGGCCAAGACACTTGACTTTTCTTCAATTTTAGCTCTTCTTCAATTCAGAATCATGATTATAGAAGAAGATACATGATGATCATATCCATACAATATTCCTCTTAAAGAGATGAGCAAATCATAAGCCGAAATGCTGTCGGATTTGATATTCAGATTTGATACTCAAACTCGTTCAATACTTGTATTTTGAATATTCTATTTTAGAATCACGAGAAAACAAAAGATGTAAGCGAATTCAAAATGAATAAGATTGATGATTTTCTCTATAGTTCCTCTGTTACGATTAAATAAGATAATTCCCTTAAATCAAATGCATTTTCGTTTCTGGTCGAAACAAAATGGTGACTCTGTTGGGGATTCTTTTTATCTAACTTAAGATTAACATAGAGAAAGTTTAGAGAATTTCATCATGGTTTGGCGTCATACTGATGCCAAAATGGCGACTCTCAACGGGAACATCCTTCCCTTCATCTCTAAGATAGAATATTTTATTTTTCAAATACTAATTGAGATTTTATGTTTTTAATTGAAGGATACAAGACAGAATTCCAAATTACAACCAATGGTAGCCGTTACAAACAAGACGAATTTCTACTTCACAACGACTAAGTTCGTTGAAGAATATGCTATAAATCGATCTGCAAACCATGAAGGTCGATCTACTGTAAGCAAAAATGATAAGTCCTGAGTTATGACCGGAGTCATAACTGTCTCGCCACTGGCACAGGAAAATGATAACGACTGGGTTGTTGTATCATCTTGAAGGACAAGCCCCCGAAATGCTGCAATTGCCAGGATGAATTCATCTCCAAAGAATGTCAGAGGACCGGTTACACGGAATGTGGCTGGAAAGAATCCCGAACTTGCTCCTCCAACATTATATCCAGGAAGATTTTTCCCTCCTCTGACATCACAAGACTTTCCAGCCTTACCTGTGGCGAACATCAGATGGACAAGAAAGGAGAAGGGTAAATCACCTGTGAGAAATCTATCAGTTTCCATATCACCCCAGAATACACCTTCAGAAGCTACATCTCAATCAGTTGAATTCTATGGAAGTACATAAGAGTCATGTAAAACTCCTCTCTCGTTAAGCCCAATTATCCTAATCCGTTCCCATTCTATTCCGATAATGGATTCATCAAGGAGCAGAGAAGCCACTATGCATATGGCAGGAGTCAGTCAAGGCCCTCCACCAAGTGTTGACGAGCAAATGGCTGAAATGGCAGAAGCTCAAAGAACTTTAATAGAAGAGTGTCGAACCCTCCGAGAAGCTTTGGCTACTCTTGCTCATAATGTGGCTAAGTGGTAGCTCCGCCGGTGATGGCTGCTCTGAATGAACCTGAACAACAACACGAAGGTTCGTTACCGCATAGAGAAGGATCACATGGGTCTGCTCTAGCAATGAGAATCATAACACAAGAAGAAATGTGTCAAATGGTTGTACAAGTCGTCGGTGAACGTGCACATACTGGGAGGTTCTGTTACAGAATGCCATACCCGAAAGAAGAGGAGGATGTACCATTCCCGGCTAATTTCAAGCATCCAAAATTTCAAAATTCTAATGGAGATTAATCTCTAGAAAAACATCTGGAACACTTCATCATAACAATGGGTAACTTCTCCACTATTTTACAATACTGCTTATAAATATTTGGTTCTTCCCTGACGGGTAAAGCATTCCGATGGTATTCTAATATGGTGCCGGAATCGATAAGGACTTGGGAACAAATGCAAGATGCATTTATATATAACTTTTTCTAGTCAGACCGTGACGTTAGTAGTGTGGAATTGGCTTCTATAAGACAGAGAGGAAATGAGCCCATGGAAAAGTTTATCGACAGGTGGAAAACTTTGGGAGCTTCGTGTAGACAGTTACCTGAAGAAAAAGAACAAGTAAATATGTGTTTGAATTCTATGGAACCAGGAGTTGCGTTTGGGCTCACGAGTGGCTAACATAAGAACCTTTCGAGATCTCGCAACAAAGGCACATGCATTAGAGCTGATGGCCAAAAAATTGCCAGCATTTCAAATTAGAACAGAGAGAATGGGATCAAATAGATCAATGGTAAATAGTATTGATCGGGAAAAGAAAAGATGTACCTTTTACAATAAGCGAGAAATAAGGGAAAAAGAAGATTTAGATAGTGACAAAGAACGTGTGAATGATAAATGACCTCGATCGTATGATTATCATAAAGAATACAATTTCTAAAAAGAAGATGTTATACCAATGATGGAACAGTTACTGGCTATCGGAACCATAAATCTACCTTAGCCCAGCGTCCAGAAGAAGTTGAGATGACTAAGGAAAGGAAGTATTGCCGTTATCATCATTACGTGGGCTCCAATAGAAAATTGCTTTACACTAAAATATATTACAAAAAAATGATAAAATAGGGTGAGATAATAAGAAAAATGAGAAACAGGACAAGAAAGTGACTATGAATAAGACATCTGCAAGAGATCTGTCAAAGATCTGGAAAGATAAAGGGAAGATTGTAGTAACAAGAAAACATCTAGTCGCAATAAATTTCATCAAAGATCCTCATTATCATTTGCAATTTTCTGAATCATCCTCTAAAGAAGTCAGTTTAAATGACTTAATTTCCGCTTGCTAGAGAGAAGATGAATCGGTCAGAGAATTCGTTGGATGTTTACAGTTGGTGAAAGAAGAAAAACAACAAATTGAATTATGCATAGAATGCATGAGGCCGGATATTGCATTAAGTCTTACTGGTCCGAATATATAGACCTTTTGAGATCTGATTGAGAAGGCTTACAATTTGGAAAAAATCAATGCGAAAGTATTCGAGTTTTATACGAGTCAGTTATCTCAAAGTCTTAAGAGAATCGTAACTGATACTGTTGAGGAAGAAAGGAAAATGAAGAACTATCAAGATCAGCAAAGAAACTCTGATAAAGGAAACATGAGTGATTCTACGACCAAGAAAATAAAGGAAGAAATCGGGCAGTTCAAGAACTGCAGCAAGTATTCATTTGAAGATGATGATATACTTCCCATGCTGAATAAATTGTTGGCAGCAGAGAAGATCAAATTGTTATGGCCAAAGCATCCAAAGGAGATGAAGAAAATAAGTAAAAATGATTACTACCATTATAACCGTCTTCTTGGACACCGAACCGAGAATTTCTTCATCTTAGAAGAAATGATGGATAATGGTGAAATTGTCATAAGGAAAATGTATGATGTAATAGAAAAGATAATAGCATGCAATCCTGATTGAAGCCAATCATGATTATTCGGAAGGAAAGTCACATTCTACTGTGGACGCAACTCTCTATATCTTTCTGATTAAGAATGTGAGGATACAAGTATTCATGACAATGCCCGATTCGTCAGAATATATTACCTCTGAAGGTTGTTGCAATTTTGATTATGAAGATTGTCAACATAATACTTCTTAATCAAAAGGTGGCAAGGTAAGTAGAAGGATGAAAGAGCTTCCTCCCAGAAGGTAGTGCCATGTATTATCCTTCTTCTTATATGAATAAAAGGCAAGGTTCTCAAACATATCAAGTGTATATCAAGTGTATCAAATTTATCACCAATGATTATCACCAAAAATCAAAATTATCATCGATCATCACCAAGCGCCAATGCTTATCGTCAAAATTGATATTATCGTGAAGGTCAAAATTCGCTTAAACTATGTGTGGCATCAAAATCACCTATTTTATTTAAAATATGCTCAATGAATATCTATTGATTAAGAAACATATAAAATGTATTTATCAAAATTGATGATCAAGTATCAATTAGCAAAATCGAAATTCTCAAAGGCGACGGAGAATGAAATCGTGAAGAATCATCATTTTCTTTTAAAAAGTTCAATGATTGACTACTATTACAAAGACCATCATCATTGAACCGATATTATTGCTAAGTTGATAAACTATTTTAAACATAAATATTATCAAAGATCAACAAGGGGCAATATATCGTTTACCGATTTATCATCCATGGCTGCGGTGATGGTGATTTATCATCTACAGCAGCGGAATGATACGTATAAGACTTACCACAATTGACGATTCATCAAGTATTATGCGGGCAGCAGTGAGAAGCCAGTGGCCCTAAAAAGCCTGTGAAGGCTATCACATGCTTAGACCCATGCGGGCAGCGGGTCAAGCCAATGACTAAGAGCCATGAGTGGCTAGAAGTCCACAAAGGCTAATCACGCGTGAGACCAATACCGTCTGTACAACTTTCGATAGCGTCATGGGAAAATGTGAGAGAAAATGCCCTCCCGTGATTGGGTCTGACCTAGCAAGTGAAGAAAAAGTGGGCGGTAGTGTGCGCTCTTTAGCTCATCCATAGAAAGGCCAACCATGCATAAGAACCCCCAGATTCCTAGTTTGATTCCAGTAGAAACTCATGAGGATGGGTTTTTAGCCTCCTCATCAATGGACTGACGACCTTGAATTTGGTACCCCAAGATAGCCTTGTGCACCCGTTTAAAGTGAACTCTCAGAGATATTGCCCATGATGAGACCAACTCCCGTGCTTAAAACCTATGCTTTCGAGCAATAGCTAGGAGTTCACCTTCTAGCTAGAAATTTTTTTGTCTTCTAGGTTAGATGACCATTAAAGAAATGTTGTTAAGTGGTTTCAAAGAAATGAAGGGGAAATGGATGATGAGCTTCACATTTTAAAGATGGGCCCCTCGATGGATCGCAAGGTTACGTCGGTGAATGGATTTGTGAATGTTGTTTCTCCCCCAAAGCCGCGACAAGCTTCGTGAACTCATAAGAGTTACGGAGACCATTCGCATAAGACCCGACTCCAACTACTTATGAGTCTAAAAAACTGTGCCTGCTCCACTACTCATGAGCTTAAACTGTGTGTGAAAAAGTCAAGTCAAGTCCAGTTAAGATAAGTTCAGTTAAGTCAAGTCAAGTAAAGTCCAGCCAAAAGTATACTAGCTCCACTACTCAAAGAGCTTAAACTATGTGGAGCATCAAAATACTACAAATGCATATATGATCAGCCGAAATACTGCCGGATTTGATACTCAAACTCGTTCAATACTTGTATTTTAAATATTCTATTTTAAAATCAAGGGAAAACAAAGGATGTAAGCAAATTCAAAATGAATAAGATCGATGATTTTCTCTTTAGTTCCTCTGTTACGATTTAATAAGATAACTCCCTTAAATCAAATGCATTTTCGTTTATGGTCGAAACAAGCACTTACATAATTAGAACAATTCTAAACATTGAGTTCCTTGAGTGTATAGTGAAGTCTAAACTTAACACAACCAAAGGTTTGAAATTGCGGTAGGACTGCTACTACTGAAGTATGGATATATGTCCAAGTGTCTTATAAGGGGGGTGAATAGGACTTTTAAAACTTTAATCCTTCGTAACCATAAATACTACCAAATTTAATATGAGTTAAGTAGGATTGTCAAGAGGTTATTCACATTCAACTTCTAGGATAGTGGAAATTTAAGTGTTGCATTATAGCAAACATGTATCGTGCATAATGTTAACATTCAAATAGTCAATATATCTAGGAAAGATCAATCATCATAAACGCAACAATATATATTGGTTCGGCTACTTGCCTACTCTACTCCTGGTTGACGCACTCTACCCTAGAGTGTGTCGGATTTTATTATCTAATGGTTTTAAATTAGGTTAACTACAAACCTTTTCAACTTACGCAAGGTTAGCTAAGGAGTCTACACAAGACAATCTTAGAAGCATATACAAGGCAACTCACTATGCCTACACAAGGAAATTGGTTCCACATAAATACATTATACGTATTCCCGTCGGAGGCCCACACAAGGTCTTAGCGAGTTTGAGAACAAACTTTGAAACCAAATCCTACACAAGGAAGAGACTTCAGACTCTTATATTTACTTGTAAGTGAGTGAGCCCCTTGTCAGCACAAGTTGAAGAAGATCTTTCTATTGATGATAGGATGACTCTTTGGCTTCTACATCATTCTTTCTGTTGGTTTTGCAATCGACAGAATATGAATTTTTTCCAATTGATGCATTCTCCACAAACTTTAAATAAACTCTAAATCTAAGCTTACAAGGGTTTTGCAAACATGGTTTTGGGCAAGTTTAGACCAATTTAAGTGGGGCTTTTACTTGATAAGGTTCAGTTAGGGAAATGAGGCTTAACATATCTACGTAGTGTAATCAAACTTTTTCAACTTGATAAGTCTTTGGTCTTATAATCTTCACATGGAGCTCACTGAACTCTAATACTTAACCTACACATATATTGACGAACAAGGGTACTTTCATATACGAGCCTCACTGCTGATAAGTAGGCATTTTAGGGCTGGCAGGAATTGAACTCCCGTATGTCATATGTCGTGATTTTCAAAGAATATTTACCATCTCAATTGTCATTGGACTCCATTTGTCGGTCTAAGTTGGCAATAATTGGCCAATAGGAATCGAATTCCCACTGGTCACTTTTCGCCGATCAAGACGGTCAATTGGTTCCCAATAGGCCTGAATACGCCATAAGTGCAATCCATCTCCATTTGCCATATTTTGTTGAACGAGATCTAATGTTGATTTCAAGAATTCACTATGATCACGTGAAGTATTATCTCTGTTTTGGGTGGGGTGTCTACTGGCTCATGCCCTAGAATGACCTCGTAAAATATATGGATGATGCGGATATAACACATATTTCAAGGTGGGGCAATAGAATTTAGGTTAACACACCACTGAAGTCAGTAGTGTGCCACGCAATCCGTTTCTCTTTTATTTTAAGTAGTGGCTTTCTTTAAAAGATGTGATCCTCGTAACGAGCCACCAGGCTGATGTTTTGGAGGACCCAACGACTACTAATATTGCTTCTTTATCCCATTGATTCACCTGTAAAAAGATTTTTATTTAAAGGTTGCTTTCATTTAGAAATTCAAATGTGTTTCACAAGTTAACCGTCTATCTAAGTGTATGAAAAAAGAATATAATAATAATAATATTTTTATATAATTATAATTTATGATATAGATAAGTTGATAGGCCCCCTGCTAAGAAAGGACGGTTTTATTTTTACTAAGGAAAGCATGCCTTTCTAGTACCAAGAAAAGGGAGGGGGATTGGTTGTGTAGTGTGGTGATGTGTTGGGCTTGGTGGAGCCCACTTTGATGTATGTCTTTTATATCCACGCCATTCATCTGTTTTGCAAGATCATTTTAAGGCATGGACCTAAAAACCAAACAGATCTGAAGTTAAACCTGACCATACCATAGGAACAGTTGTAATTGAACTCCCACCATTAATAACTTCCTAAAGGCCACGAAGGTTTTGGATCAAGCTGATATTTGTGTTTTCCCTTCATTCCCTTCATTTAGGTACTGTAATATGGCAAATAAACATTACACTGGGATCTAAGATGGTTTCAATGGTAAGCCTTAACCCCAAGATTTCCTGTAGTGTGGTCCACTTAATCTTTAGATCTACTAATTTTTTGGGTTCATGCCTTAAAATGGACTGACAAGACATGTGGCCAGTGAGCCCATATAAAACACATATATCACAGTGGGCCCTACAATGCCCAACACATCACAACACCGGTAGCGTGGCGTGGGCAACACCACCTAACCCGCCTCTCAAGAAAAGAAAGTATGGACAAGGACGCAGATTCGGTGACCTTGTCAGCACCACCGCTGCTTTTTGATGTTTTGGGCACTGGCGCAAAGTGATGTTTGTGCCTTATATATATATATATATATATATATATATATATATATATATATATGTATGGGAAAAGGTACTATGCGTTCGAGCGTAAAGCGGTCGTCCGTGAGGTCGAGCTAGGGTGGGCCCCACCGTGATTCCTTTCGAAGATCCACACCGTCCACCAGATGCACCGTCCCATTTTGGGCCTCAAAGGCCCAAAATCGTCGTCCACTGTGAACAGGTGGACCATACCATCTGAAAACATGAGTATACAAGCAAAAACATGTAAAAGCACTTGGTGGGCCCCACCTGAGATGTAGATACCACCTGAAAAGTGGTTTAAATTACTTTAAAGTGGGACACACATGATGGACGGTTTTGATCATGAAGAAACCTCTCGAAAGGCCCCACAACTGGTTTTGAATGTTTCAAAGGTACACGGCCCCTCTCCACTTCTGTACGTAGTGTGGCCCACAAAAGTCACAGATTGACGTGATTTTCAGCCTTGTAGCCTTACCTGGGATGGTGCATCTGACTGAGGGGGTAGATGTTCGAACGGCATCACGGTGGGGCCCACCCCAGCTCAACCTCATGGAGACCGCTTTACGCTCGAGCGCATAGTACCTTTTCCATATATATATATATATATATATCCACGCCGTTCATTCGCTTGGACCTCTCATTTCAGAGCATGAACCCACAAAAGAGGCAGAGTGGAAGCTCTAGTGGGCCACACGATAGGAAATGTGGGGGATAGTGGCGCACACTACTGAAACCTTTTGTAGCCCCCTATAATGTTTATTTGCCATCCAACTTGTTGACAAGATCAGAAAAACCTGGATGAAGGGAAAACACAGCTACCAGCTTGATCCAAAACTTTCGTGGCCATCGAGAAAAAGTTTTTAATGGTCTATTTTCAATAACCACTGGTTACTATGGTGTGGTATACTTGGGCTTAGGATGTGCTTTATTTTTGGGTTCATGCCCTAAACTGAAGGGGGTAAAATTGATGGGCAGCGTGGATATAAAACATGCTCATCACGTTGGGCCCACGGCATCCAACACATCTTCTTTAGCATTCTGACCGTGATCCGTGCCCCCACCATTTTATCCCTTCCCTCCATCCATTTTCCGGTATCATTTTATGGGTGAGCCCAAAAATAGGCATATCAAAATATCAGGTGAACTATACCACTGGGAAATATTCATGATTGAACTCCCATCCTTAAAAACTTTGTTATGAAAATGATTTTGGTAAAAAATAGAGAAATTTGCGACTCTACGCCATTTATGGCCCAATTAGGAAACTAAGCCCACCTCACTTATCCTTGCGAGATTACGCCCCAGCTGTACGGACGCCTTGCCTAAGGTCGAAAATGCCCCTGCCTTTTCATTCAAGCGAGAAGACGAGCGCTGACGCTCCTCGAACGCCGAGTTGTACGGACGGTTCAAAAGTCATCAACGTTACATGCCTCACAGTTATGTATTTATTATATCTACAACATTCATCCATATTTCGAGAACATTTCGGACATTATCCAAAAAATGTCATTATTAAAAAAAAAAAAAAAATCATATCCAAAGATCAACTGGACCATACCACAGAGAGCAGTGAGAAAATTGATTTTCACCTTTAAAACTTTTTTAGGGCCCACCATAACATTTATTTTCCATCCAATTAATTCATAAGGTCACAAAGACTTGGATGAAGAGGAAAAAGAAAATTCATAATGATCCAAAACATCTGTGACCCCTAAAAGGGTTTCAATGGTAGATGTTCAATTCCCCACTGCCTTTCACAGTGTGGTCCACTTGATTGTTAGATCTGACTTATTTTTCGTCTCAATACTTAATATGAGCTCGTCAAATAGATGGACCGTTTGGATATAACATAGACCTCATGATGGGACCCAAAAAATAAAAACAAAAACAAAAAAACTTGATTTTTATATTTTTATATTATTTATTTATTTATTTATTTTTTACAGGAAGATTTGGCTACGGATTATAACCGTAGCCATAGCTACCAAATTCGTAGCCATAGACGGCTATCGGGGTGGGCGCGCCGAACTAGCAGCGCCCGCGCCACTTGCTGACATATCTGGCGGGGCCACGTCGATCCGGCGTGGCCACGCCCATCTGGATGCCCCTATGGCTATGGATTATAACCGTGGCCATAGTTGCCTATGCAATTTTTATTTTACATGGAGAACTTTAATCTACCTACAATTTTCTCAAACACATTTATATAAATATGCATATATAAGCATATAAAAAAATTTTCCTCTCTTTTTTTCATTTATTTCTTTATTCATTTAAAAAGTATTTCTAAACCAAAATTAGTTACTCGATGAACCCTACATGATTTTGGGGTAGGAGAAGCTACTTTAGCCAACCAACCTGGTAATTTTTCAAGATTTCATCAAGTCAATGACCGTGAAATGCATGAAAATTACCATGAAGTGCATGGAAATGACCGTGAAATAAAACGTAATCGCCGAAAATGACCGTGAAGTGAAGGGGCATGACAGTGAAGTGAAGGGGCATGCCTGTGAAATGCGCGGAAATGACCGTGAAGTGAAGCGATTGGACCGCGAAATGCGTGGAAATGACCGTGAAGTGAAGGGGCATGACCATGAAATGTGCCGAAATGACTGTGAATCAACACGGAATAGGCGAGAATGACTGTCGTATGCATGGAAATGACCACAAAGTGAGGCGATTGGACCTTGAAATGCGCAGAAATGACCGTGAAGTGAAGGGGCATGACTGTGAAATGCGCCGAAATGACCATGAATCAACATGGAATAGGCGGGAATGACCGTGGTATGCATGGCAATGACCGCGAAGTGAGGCGATTGGATCTTGAAATGCGCGGAAATGACTGTGAAGCGAAGGGGTGTGATCGTGAAATGCGCTGAAATGATCGTGAATCAACACAGAATAAGTGGGAATGACCGTGATATGCATGGAAATGACCGTGAATACATTTAGGTTTTAGGTTTTAGGTTTAGGTTTAGGTTTTAGGTTTAGGTTTACGTTTAAGTCATAGGTTATAGCTTAGGGAATTGAGAATAGGTTAAGGTTTAGGTTTAGGAAATCGGGTTCGGGTTCGGGATTGGGTTTAGGTTTAGGTTAGAGAGTTGAGATTAGGATTAGGTGTAGGTTTAGGTTTACAGATTTGAGAATACGTTCAGGTTTTAGGTTTAGGTTTTAGGTTTTAGGTTATAGGTTTAGGTTAAGGTTATAGGTTATAGGTTATAGGTATAGGTGAAGGGCCATGACCGTGAAATGCGTTGAAATGACCATGAATCAACACAGAATAGGTGGGGAATGACCGTGATATGCATGGAAATGACCATGAAGTGAAGCGATTGGACCGCGAAATGCGCGGAAATGATCGTGAAGTGAAGTGAAGGTCCATGACCGTGAAATGCTTCAAAATGACCGTGAATCAACACGGAATATGCGGGAATGACCGTGATATGCATGAAAATGGGGGTGAAGTGAAGCGATTGGACCGCGAAATGCACGGAAGTGACCGTGAAGTGAAGACGCGGGACCGCGAAATACGTCGAAATGACCGTGAATTAACACGGAATATGCGGTAATGACCGTGATATGCATGAAAATGGGGGTGAAGTGAAGCGATTGGACAACGAAATATGCGGAAGTGACCGTGAAGTAAAGACGCGGGACCGCGAAATGCGTCAAAATGACCGTGAATCAACACGGAATATGCGGAAATGACCGTGATATGCATGAAAATGGGGTGTGAAGTGAAGCGATTGGACTGCGAAATGCGCGGAAGTCACCATGAAGTAAAGACGCGAGACCGCAAAATGCGTCAAAATGACCGTGAATGAACACGGAATATGCGAGAATGACTGTGATATGCATGAAAATGGGGGTGAAGTGAAGCGATTGGACCGAAAAATGTGTGGAAGTGACCATGAAGTGAAGACGTGGGACCACGAAATGCGTCGAAATGATCGTGAATCAACACGGAATATGTGAGGATAACCGTGCTATGCATGAAAATGGGGGTGAAGTGAAGCGATTGGATAGCGAAATGCACGGAAGTGACTGTAAAGTGAAGACGTGGGACCGCAAAATGCGCCGAAATGACCGTGAATCAACACGAAAAAGGCGAGAATGACCGTGATATGTATGGAAATGGGGGTGAAGTGAAGCGATTAGACCACGAAATGCACGAAAGTGACCGTGAAGTGAAGACGCGGGACCGCGAAATGCATCAAAATGATCGTGAATCAACACGGAAAAGGCGGAAATGACCGTGATATGCATGGAAATGGGGGTGAAGTGAAGCGATTGGACCGCGAAATGCATGGAAGTGACTGTAAAGTAAAGACGCGGGACCGCGAAATGCATCGTAATCACGCGAATCAACATGGAAAAGGTGGGAATGACTGTGATATGCATGGAAATGGGGGTGAAGTGAAGCGATTGGACCGCGAAATGCACGGAAGTGACCATGAAGTGAAAATGCTGGACCGCGAAATGCGTCGAAATGGCCGTGAATCAACACGGAATATGCGGGAATGACCGTGATATGCATGGAAATGGGGGTGAAGTGAAACGATTGGACCATGAAATACGTGGAAGTGACCATGAAGTAAAGACGCGGGACAGCGAAATGCGTCGAAATGACCATGAATCAACACAGAATATGCGGGAAGGACCGTGATATGCATGAAAATGGGGGTGAAGTGAAGCGATTGAACCACGAAATGCACGAAAGTGACCGTGAAGTAAAGACGGGGGACCGCGAAATGCGTCAAAGTGACCGTGAATCAACACGGAATATGAGGGAATGACCGTGATATGCATGGAAATGGGGGTGAAGTGAAGCGATTGGACCGCGAAATGAGCGAAAGTGACCGTGAAGTGAAGACGCGGGACCGCAAAATGCGTCGAAATGACCGTGAATCAACACGGAATAGGCGGGAATGACCGTGATATGCATGAAAATGGGGATGAAGTGAAGCGATTGGACCGCGAAATGCACGAAAGTGACCGTGAAGTGAAGACACAGGAACGCGAAATGCGTCGAAATCACCGCGAATCAACACGAAAAAGGTGGAATGATCGTGATATGCATGAAATGGGGGAAGTGAAGTGATCGATTGGCTGAAATGTATGGCGTGGACCGTGAAGTAATGACGCGGGACCACGAAATGTGTCGAAATGACCGTGAATCAACACAGAATATGCGGGAATAACCATGATATGCATGAAAATGGGGGTGAAGTGAAGCAATTGGACCGCGAAATGAAAGGAAGTGAATCACGCGTCTTCACTTCACAGTCAGTTCCGCGCATTTCACTGTCCAATCGCTTCACTTAACTCCCGTTTTCATGCATATTACGGTCATTCTCGCATATTTTGTGTTGATTCATAGTGATTTCGACGTATTTTGCGGTCACGCATCTTCACTTCATGGTCACTTCCGCGCATTTCGCATTCCAATCGTGACACTTCACCCCCATTTTCATGCATATCACGATCATTCACACCTTTTTCGGGTTGATTCGCGGTGAATTCGATGCATTTCACGGTCACGGGTCTTCACTTCACAGTCACTTCCATGCATTTCGTGGTCTAATCGCTTCACTTCACCCCCATTTCCATGCATATCACGGTCATTCCCGCATATTCCGTGTTGATTCACGGTCATTTCGACGCATTTCGCGGTCCTGCGTCTTTACTTCACAGTCACTTTCGTGCATTTCGTGGCCTAATCGCTTCACTTCACCCCCATTTCCATGCATATCACGATCATTCCCGCATATTCCGTGTTGATTCACAGTCATTTCGACGCATTTTGCAGTCCCGCGTCTTTACTTCACGTCACTTCCACGCATTTCGCGGTCCAATCGCTTCACTTCACCCCCATTTCCATGCATATCACGATCATTCCCGCATATTCCGTGTTGATTTACGGTCATTTCGACTCATTTCGCGGTCTCACGTCTTCACTTCACGGTCACTTTCGTGTATTTTGCAGTCCAATCACTTCACTTCACCCCCATTTCCATGCATATCACGGTCATTTTCGTATATTCCGTGTTGATTCACGGTCATTTTGACGCATTTCGTGGTCCCGTGTATTCACTTCACGGTCACTTCCGTATATTTCGCAGTCCAATCGCTTCACTTCACCCCCATTTCCATGCATATCACGGTCATTCCCGCATATTCCGTGTTGATTCACGGTCATTTCAACACATTTCGCGGTCCTGCGTCTTTACTTCACGGTCACTTCCGTGCATGTCGCGGTCCAATCACTTCACTTCACCCCCATTTCCATGCATATCATGGTCATTCCCGCATATTCCATGTTGATTCACGGTCATTTCGACGCATTTCACGGTCATGGCCCTTCACTTCACGATCATTTCATCACATTTCGCGGTCCAATCGCTTCACTTCACGGTCATTTCCATGCATATCACTGTCATTCCCGCCTATTCCGTGTTGATTCACGGTCATGCCCCTTCACTTCACGGTCACTTCCGTGCATGTCGCGGTCCAATCACTTCACTTCACCCCCATTTTCATACATATCATGGTCATTCCCGCATATTCCATGTTGATTCACGGTCATTTCGACGCATTTCACGGTCATGGCCCTTCACTTCACGATCATTTCATCACATTTCGCGGTCCAATCGCTTCACTTCACGGTCATTTCCATGCATATCACGGTCATTCCCGCCTATTCCGTGTTGATTCACGGTCATGCCCCTTCACTTCACGGTCACTTCCGTGCATGTCGCGGTCCAATCACTTCACTTCACCCCCATTTCCATGCATATCATGGTCATTCCCGCATATTCCATGTTGATTCACGGTCATTTCGACGCATTTCACGGTCATGGCCCTTCACTTCATAATCATTTCATCACAATTCCAATCGCTTCACTTCACTCGTCATTTCCATGCATATCACGGTCATTCCCGCCTATTCCGTGTTGATTCACGGTCATGCTCCTTCACTCACGGTCATTTCCCTAAACCTATACTTATAACCTAAACCTATTCTCAAATTCCAAAACCTATAACCTAAACCTAAACCTTAACATAAACCTATAACCTAAACCCGAACATAAATCCGAATATAAACCTGAACCCGAACCCGAATTCCTAAACCTAAACCTATACTTATAACCTAAACCTTTTCTCAAATCCCAAAACCTATAACTACAACCTAAACCTTAACCTAAACCTATAACCTATAACCTAAACTCAATTCCCTAAACCTTAACCTAAACCTATAACCTATAACCTAAACATATAACCTAAACTTAATTCCTTAACCTCCAACCTAACCTAAACCTATACTTATAACTTAAACCTATTCTCAAATCTAAACCTATAACCTAAACCTAAACCTAAACGTATAACATTAACCTAAACCTTTATCCTAAACTTATAACCTTGGCCTAAACCTATTCTCAAATCCCAAAACCTAAACCTTTAACCTATAACCTAAACCTAAACCTAAACCTTTAACCTATAACCTAAACGTATAACCTAAACCCAAACCTAAACCTATACCCCTGTAATCTATAACCTAAACCTAAACCTTAACTTATTCTCAATTCCCTAAATCTATAACCTATAATCTATAACCCTAAACATTAGCCTAAACCTAAACCTAAACCTTAACCTATAACCTATAACCTATAACCTATAATCTAAACCTATAACCTAAACCCAAACCTAAACCTATAACCTTAACCTAAACCTATAACCTAAACCTAAACCTTAACCTATAACCTAAATCCACTGACACCATCATCATTACCTTAAAATCCATCCCATCCCTCCTAATCCCATGGGATTCACAGCTAAACAGGCCCTTAAATCCCATCCAATCCACCCTAGTCCCTTCAAAAATGCCTGGGACGTGTTTGGTTCGGGAGATTGAAATGGATTGGAAGGTTTAATCCCGGATTGGCCGGGCGTGCCAGACAGACCCGATATAGCAATCCCAGGATATAGCAATCCCATAGATCTTGCACCAATCCAATGACGCAACTATTATTACCTTGAAATCCATGCAATCCACTCTAAAACCATCCAATCCATCCAATCTGCCCAGCCAAACAGGCCCATAGGGTACATCAAGTAACTAATTTTAGTTTAGAAGATATTCTTGTCAAATGAATAAAGAAAGAAATGAAAAAAGAGAAAAAAATTTATATGCTTATATATAAATATTTATATAAATATGTGTGAAGTGAGCGTGAATCAACACGGAATCGGTGGGAATGACCGTGATATGCATAGAAATGAGCGTGAAGTGAGGTGAATGGACCGTGAAATGCGCGCAAATGACCGTGAAGTGAAGGGGCATGACCGTGAAATGCGCTGAAATGACCGTGAATCAACACGAAATCAGCGAGAATGACCGTGAAATGCATGGAAATGACCGTGAAGTGATTCGATTGGAACGTGAAATGCGCGGAAATGGCCGTGAAGTGAAGGGGCATGACGTGAAATGCGCCGAAATGACCGTGAATCAACACGAAATTGGCGGAAATGACCATGAAATGCATGGAAATGAACATGAAGTGAGGTGAATGGATTGTGAAATGCGCAGAAATGACCGTGAAGTGAAAGGGCATGACTGTGAAATGCATTGAAATGACCGTGAATCAACACAGAATAGGCGGGAATGACCATGATATGTATGGAAATGAGCGTGAAGTGAGGCAAATGGACCGTGAAATGTGCGGAAATGACCGTGAAGTGAAGGGGCATGGCCTTGAAATGCATCAAAATGACCGTGAATCAACACGGAATAGGCGGGAATGACTGTGAAATGCATGAAAATGGCCGTGAAGTGAAGAAAATTGACCATGAAATGCTTAGAAATGGCCGTGAAGTGAAGTGATTGACCACGAAGTGCGTCGAAATGACCGTGAACGTAAACGGAATTGAAGGATATGACTGTAAAATGTATGGAAATGGCCGTGAAGTGAAGAGAATTGCTCGTGAAATTCTTGGAAATGACCATGAAGTGAAGGAAATTGATCGTGAAATGCATCGAAATGACCGTGAATCAAAATGGAATTGCAGGGATTCACGGCCATTCCTGCCTATTCCGTGTTGATTCACAGTCATGCCCCTTCACTTCACGGCCATTTCCACGCATTTCACGGTCCAATCGCTACACTTCACGGTCATTTCCATGCATATCACAGTCATTCCCGCCTATTCCGTGTTAATTCACGGTCATTTCGACACATTTCACGGTCATGCCCCTTCACTTCACGGTCATTTCCGTGCATTCCACGGTCCAATCGCTACACTTCACGGTCATTTCTATGCATTTCACGGTCATTCTCATCTATTCTGTGTTGATTCACGGTCATTTCGACGCATTAAACGGTCATGCCCCTTCACTTCACTGTAATTTTCGTGCATTTCACGGTCCAATCGCTACACTTCACCATGAAATGTGTCGAAATGATCGTGAATCAACACGGAATAGGTAGGAATGACTGTGAAATGTATGGAAATGACCGTGAAGTGAAGCGAATTGACCGTGAAATGCACGGAAATGACCGTGAAGTGAAGGGGCATGACCGTGAAATGCGTCGAAATAACCGTGAATCAACACAGAATAGGCGGGAATGACTTTGATATGCATGGAAATCACGGTCATTCCTGTCTATTCCGTGTTGATTCACGGTCATTTCGGCGCATTTCACAGTCAATTCCCTTCACTTCACGGCCATTTTCATGCATTTCATAGTCAATTCACTTCACTTCATGGTCATTTCCATGCATATCACGGTCATTCCCACCTATTCCATGTTGATTCACGGTCATTTCGGCGCATTTCATGGTCATGCCCCTTCACTTCACGGTCATTTCCATGCATTTCACGGTCCAATCGCTACACTTCACCGTGAAATGCGTCGAAATGACCGTGAATCAACACGAAATAGGCGCGAATTGACCGTGAAATGAGTGGAAATGACCGTGAAATGAGTGGAAATGACCATGAAGTGAAGGGAATTGACCGTGAAATGCATGGAAATGACCGTGAATCAAAACAGAATCGTCGGGATTGATCGTGAAATGCATGAAAATGACTATAAAGTGAAGCGAATTGACCGTGAAATGCATGGAAGTGACCGTGAAGTGAAGGGAATTGACCGTGAAATGCATGGAAATGACCATGAATCAAAACGTAATCGCTGGGATTGACCGTGAAATGCATGAAAATGACCGTGAAGTGAAGCACATTGACCGTGAAATGCATGGAAATGACCGTGAATTAAAATAGAATCGCCGGGATTGATCGTGAAATGCATGAAAATGACTATGAAGTGAAGCGAATTGACCGTGAAATGCATGGAAATGACCGTGAAGTGAAGGGAATTGACCGTGAAATGCATGGAAATGATCGTGAATCAAAACGTAATCGCCGGAATTGACCGTGAAATGCATGAATATGACCGTGAAGTGAAGCACATTGACCGTGAAATGCATGGAAATGACCGTGAGTGAAAGGAATTGACCGTGAAATGCATGGAAATGATCGTGAATCAAAACGAAATTGTCGGGATTGACCGTGAAATGCATGTAATTGATCACGAAGTAAATGAAATGAGCGAAATTGACCCTAAACTGATTGAAATTGATCGTGAAGTGAATGAAATTGATTTTCGACCATCGACCTGATGGAATCTTGAAAAATAACTAGGTTGGTTGGCTAAATTAGCTTCTCCTACCCCAAAATCATATACGGTACGTCAAGTAACTAATTTTGGTTTAGAAAATATTCTTGTTAAATGAAAAAAGAAAGAAATGAAAAAAAAAAGTGAGAAATTTTTTTTTATATGTATAATATACATATTTATATAAATATGTATTAGAGAAAATTATAGGTAGAATGAAGTTCTCCATGTAAAAAAATTTAAAAAAATTTTAAAAAAATTAAAATTTTTTCATAGATTGGCACAGACTACAGTTTTGGCTACGGTTATAATCCGTAGTTATAGGGGTCATCAAATGGGTGTGGCCACGCCAGATCGGCGTGCCCCCGCCGGATAAGGTAGCGAGTGGCGCGGGCACCCTAGTTCGGCGCGCCCACCCTGGACAAACCTCTTTGGTTACGGATTGTGTTAGGTATGGCTACGGTTATAATCCGTAGCCAAATCTCTGTATCCAAGAAAATAAAAATCTGTTTTTTTCTTTCTTTCTTTTTAACGTCGAATTTTGTTGTTTTTTGGGTCCCATCATGAGGTCTATGTTATATCCAAACCGTACATTTATTTGGCGAGCTCATAATAAGGCTTGAGACGGAAAATAAGACAGATCTAACTATCAAGTGGACCACACTTTAAAAGGTAGTGGGGAAATGAACGTCTACCATTGAAACCCTTTTAAGGGTTATAGAAGTTTTAGATCATTATGAAATTTGTTTTTCCTCTTCATCCAGGTCTTTGTGACCTTATGAATAGATTAGATGGAAAATAAATGTTATGGTGGGCCCTATAAAAGTTTCAACGGTGAAAATCAATTTTCTACTGCTCTTTGTGGTGTGGTCCAGTTGATCTTCGGATATGATTTTTTTTTTTTTTTGGGATAATGCTCCGAAATGATCTCGAAATACGGATGAATGTTGTGGATATAATAAATACATAACTGTGGGGCCCATGTAACGTTGATATATTTTGAACCGTTCGTACAACTCAGAGTTCAAGGACCGTCAGCGCTCGTCTTCCCGCTTGAAGGAAAAAGCAGGGGCATTTTCGACCTTTGGGAAGGCGTCCGTACAGCTGGGGCTTATTCTTGCAAGGTAAAATAAGGTGGGCTTAGTCTTGTAAATGGGCCATAAATGAGTCGTACAGTCGCAAATTTCTCTTAAAAATACTTTATATATATATACATATATATATATATATATAGTGTTGATTTAAAAATCTTAGTTTTTTACCTTTGTGAATAGTCTCATGTTGGATAGGAGAGCAGAAAAAAAATCATCTTTTTAAGTAGGGTGTTCAATACCTTAATATTTGCTTGATGAGACAAAGGAGTACTGAGGCCTATGTTTTTCAGTGTGAAGCACTGGAATACACACGCATGGGCACGAGCTCGGTATGAGGGCGTGGGGATATGAGATAGTATGTTGCACTTTGAACATATGCATCATGTCAAAGATATGAAAGGGACTTCTCAGCCTTATATAGGAGTTGTGGAAGCCATTTAAGAGGCCTAGTGTAATCACTCATGCAGTAATAAACCAGACCATACAAAAACTGTTGCATGTGGCTAGCCCGATCAAAAGCAGCTGGCGACTGTATCTAAATGATTAGCATGCAGCTAGTCTCCCACATGCAAAACGGTTAGAAACTGCACAAAAAAAAAAAAGAAAAAAAAAAGAGGCTAGTTTTTACCAACAGTCAGAAACAGTCAATTGTATTTATGACCCTAGACCAAAATGTCCAGCCACCCTTTCCTATATAAACAGAGGTTGATTGGTTCATTCCAACAAGACAAGCAAACCGATTCATTCTCTCATCTGAACCAGTAAGCTCCAAGAGTTCTCTTATCAAGCCAACAGATTCAATACGAACCTGACACTGCCAGGACCAACAAGTCCATAAGAACAAGACCAGTGTAGTGGAGGACCAATAGGTCCATAAGAACAAGACCAATGTATTGGAGGACCAATAGGTCCATAAGAACAAGTCCGATGGAATGGTCTAAGCCAACAAAGTTAATCTTTGTTTCTCTATCTCTCTTTTCATTTAGAAATTTTCTTTTAGTTTTCATATGCCAGTAAAACTGTGTTTACAAAGTTCCACTGGTGGTTCCTTCATGCTTTTTGAACACAAAATCACACATAGGCTCATCGTATCCTAGAAGTTATTTTCTTGCAACTTGTCAGCAGTCTCAATTACTTTGAGAATGGGTGAATAACACTTTAAGGACAATATTATCACACGTGCTTCAGCTTGCCCATAATATTTTATATTTTTTTGGTCTTTAATTTTCTTCTATTTTACAGTAATTATAAATTTGTAATTTTAGATTAACAAATCTCAACAATCTTAAAGCGTTATTGTAATGAAAACCGAAGATGTATCCTCCATCAAATTGATGAACCTAAATCTATTCATCTCAAATAGTTCAACGAAACCAACTTCACTAGGTGGCAAGACAAGATAAAGTTTCTACTGACGACATTGAAGATTTACTATATCTTAGATCTGAACCTTCAGCCACTGCCTAAAGCAACTGACGAAGACACACCCGAACAAGTTGTTGTATGCAACAAATGAGCTGAAGAACTGTTATATCGTGAACACATCCTGAACATGCTATTTGACCATTTGTTCAATCTGTATACTCAAATTACATCTACAAAAGAAATTTGGACCATTCTAGAGTTCAAATGTAAGGCTGAAGAAGAAGGTACCAACAAGTTATTAATAGCTAGGTATTTCTACTTTAACATGGTAGATAATAAACCACTGTTGCCCCAAATCTAACAATTGTAGCTAATTGTAAACAAAATCAAGGCCCATAAAGTTGATGTCCCTGAGTCATTCCAAGTCGAGAGTATAATTACAAAATTACCTCTGATGTGGAAAGACTACAGGAAGAAGTTGTTGCATAAGACTGATGACTACACACTTGAACAAATTTAGAAACATTTAAGAATTAAGAAAAATCCCACAATTGTGATAAGAAAGCTAAAATAGGAATTCATCATCCAAAGTACAAACAACAGAAATGACCCAACTCAAAAATCCTAAGAAGAACGATTCCCTGAAACCCAATAAAGGGAAATTCAAGAAATGATAAAAGAAGAATGGAAAATTTAAAGACAATAGTCTGTGGGAAAATTGAACAATATGCTCAAGTATGCCGACTTCACAAATCGAAGAAAGAAGCAAGTGCAGTTGAGGATGAGATAGTTGCCATGATCACCAAGGTTAACATGATCCAAGGGAAAGTCCCCTGTTGGTGGTACAATATAGTTGCCACGGTCCATGTCTGCTACAATAGGTCAACTTTCAAAACCTATGAAGATGTGACCAATGGTCAAGAAGTCTAAATGGATAATGGAGTATGATCAAAGGTCGTGGACAAAGGAACTGTGGAACTGGTGTTTACCTGGTAAGAAGGTGATATTGCTAACGTATTGCACGTCCTAGACATCAGGTGAAACTTACTTTCTGGGGATCTTCTGGGAAAACCTAGGATACGAGCAGTGTACGAATCAAGCAAGCTGATTCGGTCAAATAATTGGAACTTTGTCTGAAAGAGATATGCTTGTCATGACACGATTAAGTTTTCTTTGAATGCAAATAGCACTTTTACGTATATGGTTGAATCTATAGCATTATGGCATGGTAGATTATCACATATAGGATATAGTATCTTAAAATTCATGGCTAAGAGTGGTCTGATCTCATCCACTGAAAATGAGAATGATAAATGTGAAGTGTGTATGCGGTCTAAAATGATAAATAAATCATTTGCAAGTGTTGAGAGATCATCTCAAGTATTAGATCTTATACACACTGATATTTGTGAGTTGAAAGGCATTCTTACCCGTGGAGGCAGAATGTACTTTATAACATTTATTGATAATTGCTCCAGATACGTGTATGTATACCTACTAAGAAACAAAGATGAAGCATTGAGTATATTCAAGGTACATAAATCGGAAATAGAAAATCAAATACAAATACAAAAGAAAATAAAGGCTCTCCACAGTGGTAGAGGAGGATCATACTTCTCAAGTGATTTCTCTAGCTTCTGTGAAAAACACGACTTAGTATGCCAATGCACTACACCATACACACCACAACAGAATGGTGTAGCAGAAAGGAAGAACAAGACCTTAGTAGAGATGGTCAACTCAATGCTAATATAAGAAAAGTTTCCACGAAATTTATGTGGTGAAGCATTACTTGCAGCGTGCCACATCCTAAATAGGATCCCATCTAAGAAAACCTCACCACATGAGGTATAGAAATGTAAGAAACCTAAACTAGGGTATCTTAAAGTGTAGGGGTGTCTCACATATCGTAGGACACCTGATTCCAAAATAACCAAGTTAGGATACAAAAATATCAAGTGTGCCTTTGTAGGGTATGTACAAAATAGCAAAGCCTATAGACTCCTAAGAACTCACTATCCTTGGAGTCAAATGATAATAAAATTCAAACTCCTAAGTGAATCAATGAGTAAAGCTTAACAAGTGGTTGAAGCTCTAAGTGAATCTCGTAAGAGCCAGAGGGTAAGGGTAGAAAATGTCTTGATTCTGAACAGATAGACTCTTAGCGTATCTTTTTTCATCTCATAAAAGGTGATAGAGAGAATGTTATTAGGAAGATACCTATAATAATGACTATATACGATATTCATAAAACCTTTAGTGAGGCCTCTTCCAAAGACTCAACTTTTTGGAAGGAATCCATTGATGATGAGATGGACTTGATAGTGTTAAATCAAACATGAAAACTAGTAAATTTACCTCTAGTTCTAAAACCCATAGGATGTAAATGGGTATTTAGGAAGAAATATATATGATATTGATGGGACTATTCGAACATTTAAAGCCAGATTAGTGGATAAGGAGTACAGATAAAAAGAAGTGATAAATTATTTTAACACGTACTCTCCAGTAGTTAGAATAACATCCATTAGGATTTTATTTGCGCTAGCATCCATACATCATCTTCACATCCACTAATGGATGTAAAGGCAGCTTTCATGAATAGTGACCTTAACGAGGAGGTATACATGGAACAACCCGAAGGGTTTGTTCTGCAAGGAAATGAGAAGAAAGTTTATAAACTTATAAATCATTGTATGAACTAAAAAAAAAAAAAAAAAAGTATCCAAACAGTGGCATTAGAAGTTTGATTCCAAAATTATATCTCATGGTTTCAGGTATAATGCAAATGACAAATACATATATTCCAAAGTTAGTAGTAACTCTATAACTATTATTTATTTTTATGTTGATGATATGTTAATAATAAGTAATCAAATGGAAGGTGTAACTAGAACAAAGAAGTTTCTATTTTTCATTTTTAAAATAAAGGATCTTGGACAAGTGGATACCATTTTATGTATCAAAGTTAAGAAATATAGTGGTGGTTATGCACTGTGTCAATCTCATTACATGGAGAAGATACTAAATAAGTTTAATCATATAAAAATAAAAGAGGCAAAAATTCCATTTGATCAAAGTATCAAGTTAAATGAAAATAACGAAAGAGTAGTTGCACAGCTTGAAAATGCAAGTGTTATAGGTGTGATGCCCCATCACTGTTGCACATGTGAGCGAGCACATGTGGGTAAACACTGATGTGGGCGGGGCTTAAGGGCCTGGGCAAGCTACCAGTGGTTGGCAGGCTACTATAGACGCAGTGGGGGTTGAACTTGTCCTACATCGAAAGCATCATCTAAAGTAATGGTGGTTATATGTGTGGTTCAGACCTTCCTTGTACGAGGCTTTTTGGGGGAAATCCTAAGAACAAAACCATGCGGGTCCAGTGGGACCTAGAGCGAATAATATCGTACAGTGTTGGTCGGACCGTTATAATAGGCAGTCTAATGTATGTTATACAATACACTAGACCAAATGTTGTATATGATGTGAGTAAACTCAGTAGGTTTACTAACAACCCTAGTGTGGAACACCAGAATGCAATTATTAGAGTTCTTGGTTACTTAAAAGCAACAAAAAACTTAGGACTATTTTACTTAGAGTTTTTGGCCATAGTAAAAGGATATAATGATGCAAATTAGATATTAAGTGCAGGACGCAACAAGTCCACTCTTCACCCTAAGAGGTACAACTATGTCTTAGGAATCTAAGAAAAAACCCGTATAACTTAATTATGGAGTTGGAATTCATAACTTTGACTGCGATAAGCAAAGAGGTTGAGTGACTTATAGATCTTTTATTTAAAAATCTTATAAGTGTTATGGTTTCTTGCTCCTTTGGTTGTCAAATTTTGTGATGCCAAAAACACAATTTATGTCTTGTGTAGCATGTTGATTTGTATGTTCAAGACACTGCTTCAATGCTACAAGTTAAGAACATTTTAAGAGCTATATCAGAAGACAAGTTCTTTTTCAAAAATCAAGTACAGCTCGAGATCATGTTCAACTCAAGATGAAGTACAACTCAGGAATGACAAATCGAAGCTTTTGAAGATCTCAGGTTCAAGCTACATCTTGTAGAGATCTCAAGCTTCATAATCTTCAAAGGTCAACCATCATCTGAAGAAATGAAGTCACAATGTCCATACTTCACATTCAAGGTATGAATGACTTTAAATTGACCTTAGGTTAGGTCATTTTGTATACATAATTCAAATTGAATCTTTTTATAAGTGTTTGGTCTGTTCTAAGACTAGTCCTGGACTTTGTTTGACTAGTCCTAGAACTGGCTCAACCAGTCCAAGAAATTCCACGACCAGTCCTAAGTTGTTGCAAAATTTCAGAATTTTTTGGTTGACCTTCAACCAGTCCTAGAGTCTGCTCGACCGGTCGTAGGAACAATGCCGACTCATTCACGACCAGTCGTGCAACTACGATTCAAACTCTAGCAACCATTCTTGGTTCCTCACGACCAATCGTGGGTTGGTCACGACCAGTCGTGGAAACCTCACGACCAGTCGTGGACACCCTACGACTAGTCGTGGAACGGTTTTATCCGATCGCGCTTAAAATTTTGAAATGCAGTTCGACCAACGACTAGTCATGGTGGCCACACAACCAGTCGTAGACGCGATTTCTGCTTCTATAAATAGAACACGAATTTCAGAGTTTCTCAATTCCAATTCAAGTAAAATCAAGGCATCACTCTGAGATAAGTTGGTGTTATTTTTAAGCTACACTATGCATATTTAATATTCTCTTTTGTTAGCTTTGTCAATTTGATTTTGTTTCTATATTCCAATCTGAATTGAATGGAGGAATTGTTGTATTCCTTCTTCTTGGAATCAAAATCAACTAGGACTAGCCCAACTGGTTTAATTTAAAATCAATTAGAACCTAGAACCATTTCAAAGTGAGTATTAGACAATTGAACTTCTATATTCAAACTTTTACTTCGATTGGTTCTTCCGGGCTACTACAAAAAGAGAAATCTAGGTATTTTACATTTGTTTAAATTTCCATTGCTTTTGTTTCTTTTGAGATTGAGCCAGAAAAATCTAATTGTGTTGGTTATCTGAGGAGAGCCAGAAAAACTCAGAAGTGGGGTTTTTGAATTGTGTAAGCCTATTTAAAAGACACAATTATGAAGGTTTTAGGTGAACCTGAGAAACCTATTTTCATAGTGAACGCCGATATCTCCTGTGTGAGGATATTAGGAGTGGAGTAGCAAGCTGTGTGGCTGTTGTTTAACAGTTGGTGTACACACAGGCGAACCACTATAATTCTTTGTCTTGTGGTTTGAATGTTTGTTTAATTTCTTTCTTTTATCATTCAAAGCTGTGGAATGTATGTGTGGATGTGAATGTTGTAATATTTACATTTCAAGCATTATGGGAATGTTGTAATAGTTTAGAATTTCAATTCTTGTTATTTCCTTTATTTCTCTTCAGTTTGAGATATCGATACTTATACCGTTCTAGTAAGGTTGTCCTACCATAAACCCTTGGTTTTTATGGTGCAAGGTTGTCCTTAGAACATCATTTGTATCAACCTCTCAATACTAGAATATTGAGGTTGCTTTACATTTCCGTATTGTGATTTATTTAAAGTACTATATTTCATTTATTTGTTTATAAGGCTATCTTATTGTTTAATTCTGCTGGTATTATTTTAAATTTGGTATACTCCTATTCACCTCCCCTCTAAGACATATAGCTGGGCCTTTTCAAGTGGTATCAGAGCCTAATTACTCGTTTGAATTGTTATTTGGATTTATTTCCTGAGCTAATCGATCTAAGCTATTTATAAGATGTCAAATTTTGATAGCCTTTCAGTCACTAGGTCTCAACCATTTGATGGCTCCAATTATGCCTATTAGAAGCCAGGATAAGGATTTTCCTTAAATCCATAGATGAGAGCGTGTGACAAGCCATAGTGACTGAATGGATCCCTCCTACCATTGAAGTGACTGGTATCGATGGATCAAAATCAATGAGAGTAACACCTTATTTTTCTTGGACCACTCTTTAGAAAAGTGAGAGTAGTACTAATGTAAAAGCACTAAATGCAATCACTTGCGCACTATCACCGGATGAGTTTAAAAGAATTCTATCCTGTGATATGCAAAGCAAGCTTGAGATATTTTAGAAATGACACACGAGGGTACATCAATTGTCAAGAAATCTAAAGTCCAAATCTCACAACTAAATTTGAGGAAATACATATGGAAGAAAATGAAATGTTCATGGACTTTTATACTAAACCAAATGACATTGTAAACTCTATGTGGGGTCTTGGCAATAAAATCTCTGAAAGTAAAGTGTGTGCAAAGATACTACACTCACTACCTGAACGGTTCAACTCAAAGGTGACTGCGATTCAAGAACTTCATGATATAGACAATATGAGGGTAGAAAAATTAGTTGGGTCTTTACAAACCTACGAGTTAAATCTTAAAGCTCCTAAAGGTAAATCTATTGCCCTTAAGTCTTCTAGATGTATTTCTCAAGAAAATTCTGATTTTGAAAATTTTGAAGATGATATGGCTCTCTTAGGGGAAAAGTTTTACAAGATTTTCAAAAGTAAAAAGAGGGTTGATTTTTAAAAATCAAATGATAAAAAAAGATCTAAATCTATATCTAAAACTTGGAAATCTTTAAAAGATAGTTAATGTTACAACTGTCAAGAATATGGGCATTTAGCAAACAAGTGTCCTAAAAAGGACAAACCTAAAAAGAAAGGAATGTTGGCTACTTGGGATGAATCTTCTGGCACTGAAGCCTCTTCTGAGTCAGAAGATTCTAAAACCGACTCGGGCAATGAAGTCGAAGCTCTTATGACTCTAGCCAAGTTCACCTTTTTAAATCATGATGATTCTACTAGTGAAGAAATTCTGAATAGTGATCATGAAAATGAAGAAGATCTTCAAGATGCTTATAATGCCCTATATAAGGAAAGTTGTAAAATTGCTGTTAAACTTAAACTTCAGAAAGAAAAGTTTTCAAAGCTTAAAGAAAATATTGAAACTTTTGTTTTAGAAAAATCCCAGATTTCAGATTGTTTTGAAAAATGCAAATGCGATTTAGAATTCAAAACCTCCCTGATTGAAAATCTGAAATCTGAAAATGAAAAACTTAAACTTGAAATCTCTTCACTTTTAAGTTTAAAGGATACATGGAGATATGCCCAAGGTGATCCAAAATTAGAAAAATTATTGTTTGAATCAAGAAAATGTGGCAACCGATCTGGTTTGGGCTATGATAAAAATATTCCTCCTAAACAGAAGAATACTCCTCCTAAGATTGTAAAAGGAGAGTCTTCAAACTCAAAAGAGAAAAGTTCTAATCAAAAGTTTTCTAAAATTGCTAAAACTTTTCAATCTTTCAAAACTAAAAGTAACCATATCAACTATAAAAATCAGAACCGAAACCCTTTAGCTGAGAAAATAGTTGATCTACTTAAGGAGCTCTTAAAATCTAACTCAGTGGGTCATTCTTATAACAACTACAAATATAAGAAGACCAACTATACTCCTAAACCCAAAATAGTTATGAAATGGGTTCATAAGGTTACTTGCTTGGTTGCCCACACGGCTTTCAAAGCTTCAAGCCATTCAAAATGGTACCTAGACAGTGGATGCTACAGGCACATGACTGGTGACAAAGGTTTTTTCACCACTCTTAAAGACATGACTGATGGTTCAGTCACATTTGGTGATGGTAGCAACTACAGGATTATTGGCCAAGGTACGGTTCAACTTTCTAACTTCCATTTATCTGAGAATGTTCTGTACTTTGAAGGTTTAGAACATAACTTATTAAACATTTCTTATATATGCAATAAAAATCATAGTGTTAAAGGGTGTGAAATATTAAACAAAAATGGCTCTGTAATATTAACTAGTCGTAGAACTTCTGAAAACTGTTACATCGTAAGTAATTCTAGTTCATCTAATCAACTGTGTTACGTGGTCCATACTGTTGAGACCGAGTTATGGCATAAATGCCTTGGACATGTACACTATCGTAATCTCTATAGATTGAGCAAAAGAGAACTAATAAGAGGTTTACCAAAACTTCAAAAAGTAGATAAAATATGTGACAAATGCCAGATTGGCAAGTAAACTAGGAGTTCTCACAAAAAGGTGAACTGCAATACCACATCAAAACTGGTCGAACTTCTCCACATGGATCTTGTAGGACTAACCAGGACAGAGAGTCGATGTGGCAAAAAATACATACTAGTAATCGTGGATGATTATACCAGATTTACTTGGGTAACTTTCTTAAGAGATAAATCAGAAACCCTTGATGAAATAAAAAGATTCTTAAATGGATCCAAATTGAAAAAAGGTTCTCAAGTTAGTAAGATCCGTAGTGATCATCGATTAGAATTCGAAAATAGCAGCTTTGAGAAATTCTATTGCGATCAGGGAATATCACATAAATTCTCTGCACCCAAAACACCACAACAAAATGGAATTGTTGAAATAAAAAATAGAGTGCTTCAAGAAATGGCTAATGTAATGTTAAATAGTATGAAGCTCCCTAAAAATCTTTGGGCTGATGCCGTTAATACTGCATGCTATATAATCAACTGGGTTTATACAAGTAAATCTAATAATAAAACTGCTTATGAACTATGGTTTGATAAGAAGCTTACTGTCAAATACTTTTGAGTTTTTGGCAGCAAGTGCTATATTTTACGTGACCGTGAAAATCTGAGAAAGTTTGATGTTAAAAGTGATGAAGGTATCTTTTTAGGATATTCTTTGAACAGTCGTGCATATCGAATACTAAACAAGAGGACTGGTGTTATTCAAGAGTCCATCAATGTGTTCATTGACAATCACTTGAATACACCTGCCCCAAGTTCAGATAATGATGAAGTTCTTTTAATTGACAAACCTGATACTTCATCAAATCAAGCTAATTCTGAACTAAGGACTGTCAAAGATCATCCAACCACTCAAATTCTTGGAAACCCTCTCACTGGTGTGCGCACTCGTAGACAACTAGAAGACATATAATTACATGTGCTTTACATCCCAGATAGAACCGACTAACGTAAAAGAAGCTCTTCCTGACGAAAACTGGATAGTAGCTATGCAAGAAGAACGTAACCAATTTGTAAGAAATGATGTTTGGTATCTTGTTCCTAGACCTAAAGATAAACACATTATAGGAACTAAGTGGATTTTTAAAAATATATAAGTCTGATGAACTTGGTAATATAATTCGAAACAAGGCTAGACCGGTTGTACAAGGGTACACTCAAATTACAGGTATCGACTATAATGAAACCTTTACCCCAGTAGCTCACCTTGAATCAATCAGACTATTCATATCCATTGCGTGCTTTAGAAAATTTAAAATTTATCAAATGGATGTAAAGAGTACCTTCTTAAATGGTGATCTGCATGAAAAAGTTTATGTTGAACAACCAATGGGTTTTGAAGACCCTAAGAACACTAATCATGTCTATCGCCTTAAAAAGGCTCTCTACGGTTTGAAACAAGCTCCCAAGGCATGGTATGAAAAATTGACTAAGTTTTTACTAAGTCATAATTTTCTAATGGGAGGTGTTGATAAGACTCTTTTTGTTAAGAAACATAATGATCATATCTTAATGGTGCAATTTTATGTTGATGATATTATTTATGGTTCTACCTGTACTAATATGACTGTTGAGTTTGCAAATTTAATGAAATCTAAGTTCGAAATGAGTATGGTTGGGGAATTGAATTATTTCCTAGGGTTGCAAGTAAAACAAAAACCTGATGGTATTTTTATTTTTCAAACCAAGTATTCTTTGAACTTAATTAAAAAGTTTGGATTTGATAATGGTAAGAATTTTGATACTCCTATGAGTACAACATTAAGACTCTCAAAAGACTTTACAGGTAAAAATGTAGATCCTAAATTATATCGCAGTATGATTAGTAGTTTGCTTTATTTAACTGCTAGTAGACCTGATATTGCTTTGAGTGTTGGTATTTGCACTAGATATCAGTCTGACCCTAAAGAGTCTCATCTAACTGTTGTTAAGCGAATCATGCGATATGTCGCAAGTTCTGCTAATTTGGGTCTCTAGTATCCATATGATACTAGTGTTTAGTTGGCGGGGTACTCAAATGCTGATTGGGCTGGTAATATCGATGATAGAAAGTCAACCAGTGGCGGTTGTTTCTATATTGGAAATTGTTTAGTTTCTTGGTTTAGTAAGAAACAAAGTTTTATATCGCTTTCTACTACTGAGGCTGAATACATCGCAGCTAGAAATACATGTACTCAGCTTGTTTGGATAAAACACATGTTAAGCGATTATGGAATTGCACAGGATTCAATGGTTTTATATTGTGATAATTCCAGTGCAATAAATATTTCTAAAAAACCAATTCAGCATTCTCGTATTAAGCACATTGACATTAGATTTCATTACATTCGTGAATTAGTGGAAGAAAAAATAATTTCATTGGAATACATTCTTACTAAGACTCAACTTGCTAACATTTTCACTAAACCTATAATGACTCGAAAAATTCTGTAAAAAGACCCGAGTACCACCTCAGGCAGAAATCACTCAGGACCAAATCCTTCAAAAATTAGACAAGTTTAACTAGGTGTCAAACTAGATTAACTGTGAAATCTGCTTGATCCACTTTAAATATGAACTGTAAGACCCAAAAGTTATAGAATCATTGATGCTACATTACCCTGAAATCTAGGATCAATCTCATTACCCAGTTGCTCTCGAGAGCACATTAAAACTTCGTATCGGACCTGGACCGCACGTCGAAAGTCCAATTACTACGAAATTATATAATTAAGACCGCCTTGCTGGACTTGACAACCACCTCGGAAATCAAGTCCAGATAGTGTCCCGAAGCTATTCACTTCAGCCCGGAGTGAAGTATGTAAGAAACGTGGATATCTTAGAAATAAAAATCTAAATTTAAGTAATCTAAGACTTATCGCTTACGGGCCGAATATAAGGATTTAGACCGTCAGAATCTAACCAAATACACCCTCGGATCAGGAGAAATTTTTCATACATGGCAGTGCACTTGTGGCCCTGATCGAGTTTTGGTAACCGTTGAACGGAAACTGGTCTGGCGCGGTCGATTTATAAATTCGATCAGACTGAAAACTTAAATCGACCTAGATCCATGGTTAGGGAGCTTAAGTCCGACGCACATAGAAAGGGGGCCTCCAGAAGTGCTCTGTTGGATCGGAACAAGCCTCCTTTGGATATAACCTAAGTATACCTTGGCCCTGAGGCCATTTCCATCAGTTTTAGGCCTATATAAGGACCTTAAACCCTCTCTCGTTCACTCTATACAAATTTGGTAAAAACCCTAGGAGAGAGAAGAGAGTAAAGAGAGAGAAAGTGAGAGAGAAGTTGGAGTCACTCTTGGGATTCGATCCCTGCTACTCCACGTGCCTTACCACCACTTCCATATTGCTCTACCGGCGATACCGATCCCATTCTTAAGTAAGAAAACCTAATCCTAATCCGTTCTAGGGTTTCTAATAGTTGAAATGGTGAAATAGCTAACCTATTTCATATAATAGGTTGTTGTTGTGCCGTAGACGAAGCACGGGTGAACGAACTGAGTTTGTTACGCGTCTACCAGCCTAAGGTGCAGACTATAGATGTATAGGTTATGGTTTTAAAAGCTTTTAATGTTGGATAATGATAGATTCCTGATGTGAATGTTATTTCACATGCAAAATGCGATGTTTGTTTTGCGTTTCAGTTATATATGAAATTTGTGAAGTTTAGTGTATTCTGTGTATTTGTAGAAAATACCGTATGCATATGAATTATGAAAGTGTGTTTACCATGATTAACTACTGTGTGTA
The DNA here is from genome assembly GCA_030180095.1 of Magnolia changhungtana. Classification (NCBI taxonomy): domain Eukaryota; kingdom Viridiplantae; phylum Streptophyta; class Magnoliopsida; order Magnoliales; family Magnoliaceae; genus Magnolia; species Magnolia changhungtana. The sequence continues at coordinate 6,730,271 of JASAUF010000459.1, forward strand.
TATGCTAGTTATATGTGTAACAACTCCTCGGCGAAAGGATTCGCCCAAATACATGTTTTGGCCAACATACGTTATGTATGTTAATAAGTGTAGTCTAAGTGTTTGTAAAAATGCTTGTATGAGTAAGTACTTATGAGATAGTGTTTTAGGTGGGTATTGAGATAGGATTCTCAACTACTTTGGGGATGTGTATGATTTCCTCCATACAAGTTGTTTAGTTTAATCGCTTCCTTATGAAATGTATGTGTTTGGATTTCCTGTTTAAGTTGTGTTTTATAACATGCTTGTTAACATGTTTGAACTACTTGGTTACTGATTAAGAATTGAATGTGTTTGGGACTACAGTATAGTCCAGGCAATTGGTAACAGGCTTTGAGTTCGTGGCTGAGATTCATTCACCACGTAGGATGTGTTTGACAAACCCGAGCCGTATTAGAGTTGTCGGCAGTGGTTAGGCCACACAGAGTGTTAACGCACTTCATGTCGATCAACTTCAGGTACGCTCGTAATAGTCACGCTCGTCCAGTAACCCAATTTGCCCGATGTATGTTCACCATGTATGGACGCTACTGCTTGAACCTAAGGTACCAAACTCACCAGTGGAAACTCCGTTAAACTTGGTACCTTAATCAGCTAAGACTCATGAGCCGAACATGGTGGTATGGGACACTGTGGTCAAGCTGTTGGCCTACGCTTGGGTGACGAGCCTCCCCGTAGTGACCAGTGAGCAACATCACCTCATGAACTGAATACAGTGGTATAGGACACTGTATTCGAGCTATCGACCTACACTGATAAGGTAACGAGCCCTTTATAGTGACCTCGAGCATACTCTGAGTCTTCGTGGAGGCGACAACCCTTCCGTAGCAACAAGAGTATAAACTAGGCCTGCACTGATTAGGTGACGAGCCCTTTGCAGCGACCTAGAACCGTAACATCGTATGGGATTTCCTAGACTGACAACCCTAGATGGATTATTGTTTGGGGAATGACATAAGGGAGGTACCTTAGTTTCCCAATCCTGCTATATGAAAAGGACTAATAAGAACTCGGTAATCACGCTCATAACATCGTACTGCATGTGCCCCAGGTTGAAGGGCACAGAGGGAAGAAAGCATGCTGCAACCGTAAGATGGTGTCGCACGAGAGAGTGTAAGCGAGGGCATGCATCATTGTTCATATCATTCTTGCATTAATAAAAGTATTTAGGGATGTTTGATTTTACTGCTTTATCATTACTGCTTGACTGAATTGATAACATGTTAACCTTTGCTGTATAGTTCCACTGAGTTGATCACTCACTCCCACGTTACAGGATGGTGTTTTAAACACCAACCAAACTTTGTCTTGATTTCAGATGATGACATGACTCCTGAGGCGGAGCCGAACTTTTGTGAGGATGAGGAGGCATTCTCATACATGCTGTATTCAGGCTGGTTCATGTGAGCCGTTCTGAATCGACGGGGCTTAAGGTCTTATACATCGTAGAGGACCATCACATTTTTGACATTTTTTATTTTGAATCGATACTTGTAATATTTCACCTGGGATGTGTTTATACTTTAGAGACATACTACAACTTATATGTTCATTATCTATCTATGATAGTCTTTCGCTTGCGTGATTCAATTGTCTATGGAGTATGATATACTGATTTAGCTTAATCTCGCTCATGTTTAATGCACTCACACGGTCAACATTTAATCATCATTATCTATGTTGCATAAGTGATGTGTTAGAACTCGGGAGTCAGACTTATGCTCGACCCTCGATTTTCAGGGCGTTACAAGTTAGTATCAAGCATGATTTAGATTAAAATGGATCTAGGTTATGGTCACATGACGTATGCTGACACATTTTCCACTTAGGTGGGTGTGAGAACAAGTAGAAACAAGCTTAGATTTCCTAGTTTCGCCAATTGGCAAAATTCACCGAAATGGATCGCCAAGATCGAGTCCGTACACCTTCATGATCGCATGAGACGATCCCGGATCACCCTTAGGCCATCAAGCGATGGGTTTAGACCATGGTTGACCCCATCCCAGCCTTCAAAAATCTCCATGTGCAGCTATACATCAGAAAGTACTCGAAAGTACCCGATATGGCTTGAATCAGAGTTGAGGGGTCGAAACGATCAATTTGGTAGGACCTAAGGTGGGCCCCACATGTTTTTTTGACCAGGGGGAGGACCTCGCCCAAAGGGTAAGCCCTCACCAGAACCTCCATGAGGACCTCGCCAGTTTGGGTAGGCCTCGCCGCCAAACGGTCCTGGTCGGGCAGGCCGGCTTGGGCCAACACGTTTTTCGAGTTGTGTGGCCCACTGATCCAGGGTTTTTCATTTTAAACCCCCCTATGATGCCTCTCCTTCATAAACTACCACTCCAAGCTCTCCTTTTCTTCAAAAACTCCATATCCCTCACTCAAATCACCCCACCAAGAGTTCTCTCTTCTATTTTCGTGCACCCTCTCCACTACCTTATTGTAAACCCTTCTCCATTTCTGCCTACCCTCTCCATTCTCTCTCATTTGAGCTCTTAAACCCACTATTTAAGTCTCAAATTCGTGTAAACCCACTAACCCAGCCCATCTCTTATTTTCCTTTTTTAACCCCTATCATTTGAGCCTTGACACACCATTTGGAGGCTCAAATCCGTGGAGACCTAAAGACCCCAACCCTTTCCTCCCTTTTCTTTGCTTTTCCATGGCTCTATTCGAGCTTATTACGGCCATATTTTCTATTTTCACCTTTCTCTCTCTCATAGGAAAGAGAAAGGGTGCCGTGGATGAAGCCGGGCTTAGTCGCTCTACTCGTTTAAGGAAAAAGAAAGGCACTATCGCAAGCACGGGCGTTGAATGTGAGATACGGACTTAGTCAGACCTCGATCCCTAAGCTCCTCTCCCAAGAGCTCTACTAACGGATTTGTCCTATGGAAGATATACAGGCTATAGGGTCCTTTTTAAAGAACACGTGAATGAGAGGCTCTTTGGGGAGTATTGTTATTGGAGCACCTGGGTGAGGCCGGTTGGGGCCTTGTGTTTGAGGAAAAATATCGTGCAAATGTGGGCACGGTCTGTGCATTCTGTGCCCATATTCAAGAGTCTATGTTAGAGCCCTTGCAGTTCAAGATTCTCACGGGAAGAGGTCAGGAGGCCACAATTGACGCTGGCCTGATAGCTCGACTCATGGGAATACCGCTTGGCCAAGTCTACGCGAGCGAGAAGAATCTAAAGAGTACACATGAAAGGGATCATCGTACGTGTTTCCTTTGTGATCGACTGGTTCAATGGCAACCAAACAATAGCCTCCTGGTATCAAACATGACGGATGATTTTTGCCTACTCCATCATATCTGCATATTTAACGTCTACCCCAGGTGGAGTAATCGCAGCGAGTGTACACGCCTGATGGTAGATTTCCAGTATCAAGTAGGGCAGGGGAAGAAGTTGTGAGTGCCTACGTTCTTGTTGCGATAGATAGTTCTTACCGCACGCTCCAATAAAAGGACTGATTCGCTCCCCTTCGGCCGACTCATATGCAAGATTGCACGCGAGTTCAGCTACGGACTTAGCGCAGAACTCCCAGTGCTACAACATTTCATTAATAAAACTACTCTCAATCAGATGGAAATCGGGCCACGACAACAATAAGCCTGACTTGAGGAGAGTGAGGATGAGACAGAGAGTGAAGAGGAAGAGAGTGAGGAAGAGAGCGAGGAAGAAGAGGAGGCTTAGGATAAGGAGGAGAGCTTCCCTCCTACGGCACCGGAACCGGTCGAGTTGGTAACCTTCATGTTTGAGAAGGAGGCCAGCTTGTGGTGGGATAATGTCCTACGGACCGTTGCGATTGACTATGTATAGACGTGGGCAGCATTTAAGAACCGCGTCCATGAGAAGTACTATCCCCTTACATACCGGCATGAGAAGAAGAATGAATTCTTACACCTCAGATAGGAAGGCATGTCAGTGACAGAGTACGAGCACTGGTTTACGGAGTTGGGTCGATACGTCCTTACTATACTTGCTGACGCACAGATGCGGATGCGGCATTTTTCTAAGGGCCTGCGACCTGATATTCACTCGAAGATATGCTGCGCTAGTATACCCTCCCATGCTGAGCTAGTACACATGTCTATGCGAGCAGAGCAGAACGAGGATCGATTATCACGTTCTCGTGGGCTTATGATCCTAAGGCCATGACTAAATATGCCGAGCAGGCCATTCCTCGGCAAGAGGTCACGTACCGGCTCTCCTCCCAGGATCGCGGCGCCACTAGTTCCGATGAGGTGACCTAGTGTGACCTATACGTATTGTGGGAGACCAGGTCACGCTGCGGAGAGCTGTTTCACACGTATGAGAGACAGTGGGTTTTCGCCACCGCAGAAGATCAATCGTCAGGTTCCTCAGGCCATTTCAGCACCACCTCTACGGACAGCACCTGCACATCCATCCTTCAGGCCCCCTGCACCTCGCTTCAGGCTGCCTCAACGGCTCATGGTTCTACAGCCAAACCGTTAGCAGCAGGCTCGTGTGCACTCACTTACAGCTGAGGCATCTGAGGGATGAGAGGTAGCACCCATGGCTTTTGAAGTCACATCCCAAATTTAAGGTAGCCTGTCTTCTTATTGGTGGACACCGGGTCCACTTTTCGATCATATCATACGCTGCAGTCAAGCGGCTGGGATTGGTTACTACTCCTATGAAAGAAGTGAGGCCTACTACCGCTACAGGGACTTTTTAAGACATTACCTAAATTTACAAGGCTTGCTTGATAGATTTGGGTCGCAGGACAGTGTGCGTCGACCTGATCGTCGCCCCATTATGGCACTATGATGTTGTTCTCGGTATGGATTGGCTCACCAAGATGAGGGCGGATATAGATTGTGAGACCAGAGTCGTGACAGCCTACGGACCTGAGGGCACAATCTTTACTTTTCCAGTTCAGGTCAGTTGGCCTTGTCGAGTTAGTTGTTATGCTGCCTTGTTAGAATGTATTGATGGTCTGATGTTAAAAGATACGCCTGTGGTTCAGGACTTTACAGACGTATTCGAGAAGATCCCGGGACTACCTGCTCGGCCCCAGATCGACTTTACTATTGATCTTGTGCCTGGTGCGACACCTATTTCATTGCCGACATATCGCATGCCTCCATGTGAGATGGAAGAATTGAGGAAACAGATCGATGATCTATTGAGTGCAGGCTTTATACAACCTAGCGTGTCTCCATGGGGAGCGCCGGTGTTGTTTGTGAAGAAGAAGGTCGGTTCACTACGATTGTGTATTGATTATCGCAGGTTGAACCAAGTGACGGTGAAGAACAAGTACCCTCTGCCCAGGATAGATGATCTGTTTAATCAGTTGAAGGGGGCACAGTATTTCTCGAAGGTTGACTTACACTCAGGGTATCACCAGTTGCGTGTCAGGGATGAAGACGTGCAGAAGATGGCTTTCAGGACTAGTTTTGTGCACTATGAGCTCCTCGTCATGTCATTCGGTCTTACGAACGCACCAGCCGTGTTTATGGACTTGATGAATAGGGTGTTTCGTCCGTTTCTATTCTGATTCATCATCGTGTTTATAGATAACGTTTTGATATACTCTAAGAGTCGGAAAGAGCACGAGGAACACCTGAGAGCAGTCTTGGCTACTATGAAGAAGAACCAGTTGTTCGTACAATACAAAAAGTATGACTTCTGAAAGGAAAAAGTCAAGTTTCTGGGACATGTGGTGTCCAAGGAAGGGATAGTGGTGGATTTAGCTAAGGTAGCCGCAGTACAGGACTAGGGGCAGCCCAGTTCGGTTACTGAGGTGAGGAGTTTTCTGGGACTCGCTGGCTACTATCGACGATTCATTCGGGACTTCTCAAAGATAGTCAGACCTTTGTCTCAGTTAACTCGAAAGGATCTGAAGTTCGTCTGGAATGAGAAGACTGAAGCAGCTTTTCAGGAGCTGAAGGACAGACTGACGTCCGCCCCTGTGCTTGTATTGTCAAAGCAAGAGGTCAAGTATACGATTTACACCAACGCGTCTCGAGTTATTTTGGATTGTGTCCTTAGGCAGAAGGACAGGGTGATAGCTTATGCTTCGCGACAGTTGAGGAAACATAAGGAGAATTACCCTACGCACGACTTGGAGTTGGTAGCTGTCATCTCTGCACTGAAGCTTTAGAGACATTACCTCTACGGAGAGGAGTTTGAGCTCTTTTGTGATCACAAGACCCTTTGCTATATATTCACTCAGAGGGACCTGAATATGAGGCAGCAATGATAGATGGAGACCTTAAAGGACTTTAAGTTCGAGGTTTCCTACCATCCTGGCAAGGCCAACCTTGTGGCAGATGTGTTGAGCTGTAAGAAGGCTATAGCATTTGTGGCTTCGCTGATGATAGTAAAGTGGGATATGGTAGAGTTCATGTGGGACTTCGAGCAGAAACTCACCGTGGAGGAGCCATTTGAGTGTGTCACGCACATTCGGGTGCGGCCACTTATTGATGACAGGATTATCAAGGCCCAGAAGGGCGATGAGTGGTTGTCTCACCTTCAAGAGCACGCTAGCGATGATGAGGATGCCGAGTGGAGAATTGGTATGGATGGGGGCTTGCGTTATCGCGGCCGCCTGTGTGTCCCGAATCTTCATAACTTAAGACAGGAGGTTCTTGAGGCTGCGCACAGTTCGAAGCTTACGATGCATCCTGCTAGCATGAAAATATATCAAGACATGAAGAGATCGTATTGGTGGGACAACATGAAGGCCCACATAGTAGACTATGTGTCCCGTTGTCTCACGTATTAGCAGGTCAAGGCTGAACATCGCCGACCTCCTGGACTACTTCAGCCCCTGCCCATAGCTGAATGGAAATGGGATTTCATCTCTATGGATTTCATCTCACGGCTACCAAAGACGAGGAAGGGACACGACTCTATTTGGGTGATCGTGGACCGATTGACTAAGTCGGCCCACTTCCTCCCGATTAAAGTCTCGAACTCTACAGACGAGTTGGCTAGGCTGTATATTAAGGAAATAGTGCGTCTACATGGAGTTCCCTTGGAGATCGTGTTGGATCGAGACACGCGATTCACATCTATCTTCTGGGCTCGTATCCAGGAAGCGATGGGTGTGAAGTTGAAGTTCAGTACCGCGTTCTACCCACAGATCGACAGGCAGACGGAGCGGGTGAATCAGATTTTGGAGGATATACTGCGGGCTTGTGTTTTGGACTTCAAGGACAGTTGGGATGACTGTCTCCCATATGCAAAGTTCGCCTACAATAACAGTTTTCAGGCGAGTATTGACATGACTCCCTATGAGGCCTTGTATGGGCGCCCTTGCCAAGCACCACATTGCTTGGCAGAAGTGGGCAAGCGCAGTTTGATTAGCCTAGAGTTAGTATAGGCGACCTTAGAAAGGATCGATATTATCAGGCGTCGACTTCTGACAGCCTATAGCAGACAGAAGAGTTATGTCGATACGAGGCGGTGACTGCTAGAGTTTGAAGTTGGGGATCATGTATTCCTCCGAGTTTCCTCCATGAAAGGAGTCCTGCGTTTTGGTAAGAAAGGGAAGCTTACGCCGCCGTTCATTGGCCCATTTCAGATACTTGATCGAGTGGGTGTGGTAGCATACCATCTTGCTCTGCCCACACCACTTGCGAGCGTGCATAACGTATTTCATGTATCTATGCTGAAGAAATACGTTCCTGATCCTTCCCACATTATCAGATAGGAGCAGGTATAGTTGAGCGAGGATGCTACATATATACTGCGACTGACGCATATCTTAGACAGGAAGGAGCAGGTATTGCGAAGAAAGGTTATCCCACTGGTGAAGGTACTGTGGACACATCATACTGAGGAAGAGGTTACATGGGAGACAGGAGCCGAGGTTCGAAAGAGCTACCCTCAGATTCTCAAGGAGTACGAAATGGTACTAATTTCGAGGATGAAATTTTTCTTTAAGGGGGGTAGATTGTAACGACTCAAAAAATTTCGTACAAAGACCCGAGTACCACCTCAGGCAGAAATCACTCAAGACCAAATCCTTTAAAAATTAGACAAGTTTAACCAAGTGCTTAACTAGATTAACTGTGAAATCCACTTGATCCACTTTAAATACGAACTGCAAGACCTAAAACTTGTAGAATCATTGATGCTACATTAGCCTGAAATCTAGGATCAATCTCATTACCCAGTTACTTTTGGGAGCACATTGAAACTTCGTATCGGACCTGGACCGCACGTCGAAAGTCCGACTACTACGAAATTATATAATTAAGACCACCTTGCTGGACTTGACAACCACCTCGGAAATCAAGTCCAGATAGTGTCCCGAAGCTAGTCGCTTGAGCTCGAAGTGAAGTGTGTGAGAAACGTGGATATCCTAGAAATAAAAATCTAAATTTAAGTAATCTGAGACTTATCACTTGCGGGCTGAATATAAGGATTCAGACCATCAGAATCTGACCCAAATACACCCTCAGATCAGGAGAAATTTTTCATACATGGCAGTGTACTTGTGGCCCTGATCGAGTTTTGGTGACCGTTGAATGGAAACTGGTCTGCCGCGGTCGATCTGTAAATCCGATCAGACTGAAAACTTAACTCGACCTAGATCCATGGTCAGGGAGCTTAAGTCCGACCGCACATAGAAAGGGGGCCTCCCGAAGTGCTCTATTGGATCAGAACAAGCCTCCTTTGGCTATAACCTAAGTATACCTTGGCCCTAGGGCCATTTCCATCGGTTTTAGGCTTATGTAAGGACCTTAAACCTTCTCTCATTCACTCCATACGAATTTGGTAAAAACCCTAGGAGAGAGAAGAGAGTAAAGAGAGAGAAAGTGAGAGAGAAGTTGTAGTCACTCCTGAGATTCGATCCCTGTTACTCCACGTGCCTTACCACTACTTCCGTATCGCTCTACCGGCGATACCGATCCCATTCTTAGGTAAGAAAACCTAACCCTAATCCGTTCTAGGGTTTCTAATAGTTGAAATGGTAAAATAGCTAACCTATTTCATGTAATGGGTTGCCGTTGTGCTGTAGACGAAGCACGGGTGAACGAATTGAGTTCGTTACGCATCTACCGGCGTAAGATGCGGACTATAGATGTATAGGTTATGGCTTTCAAAGCTTTCAATATCGGATAATGATAGATCCTGGATGTGGATGTTATTTCACATGCAAAATGCGATATTTGTTTTGTGTTTCAGTTATATATGAAATTTGTGGAGTTTAGTATATTCTGTGTATTTGTAGAAAATACCGTATGCGTATGAAATATGAAAGTGTGTTTGCCATGATTAACTATTGTGTGTATATGCTAGTTATATGTGTAATAACTCCTCGGCAAAAGGATTCTCCCTAATACATATTTTGGCCAACAAACGTTATGTATGTTAATAAGTGTAATCTAAGTGTTTGTAAAAATGCTTGTATGAGTAAGTACTTAGGAGATAGTGCTTTAGGTGGTTGTTGAGATAGGATTCTCAACTACCTTAGGGATGTGTGTGATTTCCTCCATGTAAGTTGTTTAGTTTAATCTCTTACTTATGAAATGTATGTGTTTGGATTTCCTGTTTAAGTTGTGTTTTATAACATGTTTGTTAAAATGTTTGAACTACTTGGTTACTGGTTAAGGATTGAATGTGTTTGGGACTATAGTATAGTCCAGGCAATCGGTAATAGGCTTTGAGTTTGTGGCTAAGATTCATTTACCACGTAGGACGTATTTGACGACCCGAGCCGTACTAGAGTTGTCGGCAGTGGTTAGGCCATACGGAGTATTTACGCACATCATGTTGATCAACTTCAGGTGCGCTCATAATAGTCGAGCTCGTCCAGTAACCCGATTTGCCCGATATATGTTCGCCATGTATGGACGCTACTGCTTGAACCTAAGGTACCAAACTCACCAGTGAAAACCCGTTAACCTTAGTACCTCAATCCGCTAAGACTCATGAGCCGGACGTGGTGGTATGGGACACTGTGGTCGAGCTGTCTCCCTACGCTGGGGTGACGAGCCTCCCCGTGGTGACCAGTGAGCAATATTGCCTCGTGAGCCGAATACGGTGGTATGAGACATTGTATTCGAGCTATCGACCTACACTGATAAGGTAAAGAGCCCTTTGTAGTGACCTTGAGCATACTCTGAGTCTACGTGGAGGCGACAACCCTTCCGTAGCAACAAGAGTATAAACTAGGCCTGCACTGATTAGGTGATGAGCCCTTTGTAGTGACCTAGAATCGCAACATCGTATGGGATTTCCTAGGACTGACGACCCTAAAATGGATCATTGTTTAGGGAATGACATAAGGGAGGTACCTTAGTTTCCCAATCTTACTGTATGAAAAGGACTAATAAAAACTCGGTAATCATGCTCAAAACATTGCACTGCATGTGCCCTGAGTTGAAGGACACAGAGGGAAGAAAGCATGCCGCGACCTTAAGATGGTGTCACACGAGGGAGTGTAGGTGAGGGCATGTATCATTGTTCATATCATTCTTACATTAATAAGAGTATTTAGGGATGTTTGATTTTACTGATTTATCGTTACTGCTTGATTGAATTGATAACATGTTAACCTTTGCTGTATAGTTCCACTGAGTTGATCACTCACTCCCACGTTACGGGACGATGTTTTAAACACCAACCAGACTGTCTTGATTTCAGATAACGACGTGACTCTTGAGGCAGAGCCGGACTTTTGTGAGGACGAGGAGGCATTCTCGTACATGCAGTATTCAGGCGGGTTCATGTGAGCCGTTCTAAATCGACGGGGCTTCAGGGCTTATACATCGTAGTGGACCATCACATTTTTGACATTTTGTATTTTGAATCGATACTTGTAATATTTCACCTGGGATGTGTTTATACTCTGGAGACATACTACAACTAATATGTTCATTATCTATCTATGACAGTCTTCCGCTTGATTGATTCAATTGTCTCTGGAGTATGATATACTGATTTAGCTTAATCTCACTCATGTTTAATGCACTCACATGGTCAACATTTAATCATCATTATCTATGTTGCATAAGTGATGTGTTGGAACTCGGGAGTCGGACCTATACTCGACCCCCGATTTTCAGGGCGTTACAAACCTCTCAACAAAAGTAGGTTTAATAAATTGAAATTTGATCTTGGAATGTGCAATTTAAATTGATTATTCATGCTTGTGTGTATCATAGTGTATATATTTGATAATTTATTGGTTTAAATTTTAAATTTTTATGAGAAATGCATATTTTTAGCTTTGCACGACCAGTCGAGGATGAGCTCGACCAGTCGAGAACGGTCCACGACCAATCGTATAACGCGCTGATTCTCTTAAAATTTGGGGAAAAACTCATCTTCCTCATGTCTTGTTTCTTCGTCAACGGGCTGTGGCATGACTAGTCGTACCCAACTGTCTGATTCCTCAAGGTTAGTGCATTATTTGTGTTTTTCTTGAAGATTGTGGTCAATATTACTTCATTTTCACTCTTGGAGTAATTTATTTTGTGTTTCATTGATATTTTGGGGGTTTCCTTTGAAAAATCTGATCTTAACAAACCCCACTCCATATAGTTTGAAACTCTTTGTTTCTTTGATTATTCTATTGCCAATGGATTCTAGAGGGAAAAAAAAACTTCCCATGGTCCATCTACCTCTCGTCCTTTAACTATCACTCGTCGCCATCTTCGGTCACCCGAAGATGATCCCACACATGTTAGGGATTTGCGTATGCACAATGTTATTGTTAAAAGACCCATTTTTATTGATCATATTGCTCCTTTTGATATCCTCCCACTTCTCCAATCTATAGGCTGGGATAACATCCTACATTGGGGTGGGCTTGCATACCAATCTATTGCTCAGGCCATGATTGCTTGCATTTCTAAATTTTCGACTGAGAATTTAACTTTTAATATAGCTAGGCTTTTTCAAATCTCATTTTGTGCAAAGCCTATACCGGCTGTTTCACTACATCGTGATAGTAAAATCACATTAATTAGAGCCTACAACAACACTCATAATGGAAAGTTTCGACATATAATTCAATGACACGACTATGTGAGACAATTGATTCAAAATGGAATCATTTTGATTTCCTATGTGAAATTAAGTAATAACTTAGTCGATCCTTTTACTAAACCTCTAATGAGAAATGTAATAAAGAAAACATCTAAAGGGATATGGTTAAAACTCATCAACAAAAGTTCCATCAATTATAAAAATCCAACCCAAAATTAGAAAATCTCTAAGCTCGGGTTCAATAGGTAAAAACAAATTACTGATATGTGGAAAGTTTCAACGCTAAAATCATATATAATTATTGAAGGTCAAATATTACATATTATCCCTCATTTATTACTTGGTTTTATGAACATGATAATGCTTAATGTCTTATTTTAATCGAGTTTGTGTTGCAAGGTGAATTTAAGAGCTTAGATTGAAAATGATGCTAAAAGCATGGATTTAATGCTCAAGAATCACCAGAGCCAAGGATGGATCTTATGAGACCAAGAACAGAGAATTCATATGCCAAAGATTCAAGGAAACCAAGAACAAAAGCTAAAGAATGGACTTGAAAGACCTCGAAACTCACAGCAGAAAAACAGACATGTTCGGTACCACCGAATCCAATTTCGGTACCACCGAAGTCAACTTCGGTGCCACCGAAAGTGCACAAAAAGTTCTAGCGATGAAAGGAGTTAATTTAGTGCCACTGAACATTAATTCGGTACCACCAAATTGAGCAACTACCGCAAACAGACTTTCATCTCAATCCTGACTCGTCATCAGTACCAACGAAGTCAACTTCGGTGCCATCGAAGCGTAAAGCTGTTGTATAAGTTAAGGCGGTTTCAAGGTCGGTTTGTAGAAATTCCAAGTCGGTGCAGAAGAGGAGGATTCACAAATATAAATAGGAGTCCCGAGGACATTCCTAGGCATCATCTAGGGTTTAATGAGTGGAGCAAAAGCGTGGAGAGCTGCCGCCAAGAGTCTTTCTTCTTCTTCCTTAGTTGTTTTTATGCTTTTCTTAAGATATTCTAGTTCAATCATGTCTATGGTTGGCTAAACCTCTTAGTTAGGGCTCAGAGGTGAAGCTTGTAGCGTGATTGAGATGTTTACTTTGCTTTAATTCATGTTTATGTTTGAATTTCATTGAATCCTAGTTGATTCTAAGGAATATTTTTAGTTTGTAATGGTTTGTTGTGACTCAAATTACAATAAGTCTATAATGCTTTAAATATCTTCTTTTCTGTTTAAGATTGTGGATTTAGTAAATCCCGTTGTTTGCCATCGTGTCCTGGGCATGGTTGGGTGATGTAATCCCTTCCAATTCACCACAATTATCTTTCATTGAGGCTAGATCAATGAGAAATTCAGAGATTTGACAGTCTCTTCTTCCAACTAGATAGGATAGGACTGTGATTCTAGTTGGATCTCTTAAATTAACAAAAGGCAGCATCTCAATTGCTACAAGTGGATCCTTGGTACCCTAGTGCCCACCTTTAAATTTATAAAGTTTCAATTACATCCTTCAGAATTACTCTTTAAAATTCTTCAAATTTAGATTTACATCTTCTTCTGGTTATACTTCTAGTTACTTTCAGAAATGTATGAAATTAGTCCATGTGGATTCGACCTCAGTCTCACTGAGATTATTACTACATCGCGACCCTACACTAGGGGTTGTGAACAAGTTTTTGGCGCTATTGCTGGGGACTAACGGTTGCGTTTTTCTGAGATTAACTAGTTTTAGAATTAGGTTAAGATCAGGGTTTGTTTACTTTCTATTTTTAGGTTAGGGTTTTTCTGCTTTATTTTTAGAAACTCGTTTACTTTCCTACTTTGTTCTTAAAAACTTACTTTATATTTTTAGAAACTTTCCTATTTTGTTTTTAGAAACTAGGTTGCTTTCTTATTTCTTTTTTTCCTTTTTTTTTTTAAGAAACTAATCTGTTTTCCTTTTTCTTATGCAGAATCCCTATATAAAAACTTCTAATTTGGTAACTTCTTTCTAATTCTCTCTCTTTCTATTTCTAGATTTCTATTTCTCTCTTTCCTTTTAGGTTTAGGTTAGATTCTGAAATTGAGGGTTAAGAGTGTTTCATGCTCAAGTCGGTCCATGAAAACACTCAACATCTCTTGAGTGAAGGAGGATTGGTTGAGGGGCTATCTATTCATCACAGGATTAGATACCACTTGAGATCCACAAAGTTAACTGAAGTTATGGCTACCAATCAACGGGCAATTAACCTCCAAATTCACCTTAAACTAGGGTTGAGGAAATTTGAGATGAGAATGAGGTGCATCAAGCACCCCCGCCTCATACTTTATGAGATTATTTACAACCGGCGGGGGTGAGCACATTCTCATGCATAGTTTTTCCAAAAAAAATGGGACATGGATATTAAGACAAGGGTGATCCAACTCCTTCCAAAATTTTATGGACTTAAATATGAAAATCCATATTTACACTTGAAAGTGTTTGATGAGATCCCAACCACTTTATACTTTCCTAACATGTCTGATGACACCATCAGGCTAAAACTCATTCCCTTTTCTTTGAAAGAGAAAGCTAAGACATGGTTGTATTCTCTATGTCCTCGATCTATTAGTAGTTGGAACGATATGACAAGGGATTTCATAAAGAAAATTTTCTTACACCATAAAATGAACACTCTCAGAAAGTCAATCATGAACTTCGCCCAAAAGGAAGATGAAACAGTCTTCCAATATTGGGAGTGGTTCAAGAATCTTGTTAATTCATGCCCACAACACAGTTTTAAAATGTGGTACATTACACACTTTTTCTATGATGGATTGACATCGTCCATGCACCAATTGGTCGAGACAATGTGCAATGGAGAATTCATGAACAAAAATGTCGATGATGTGTGGGATTATTTGGATAGACTTGCTGAAAATGCACAATCATGGGACACCTCCCCAAAATCGAGCACCACTTCTAGGCCCAGTCAATTAAAGGAGAGGGGCAGAATATACCTTCTGAAAAAGGATGATGATATCAATGTTAAAGTACCTAATCTCATAAGGAAATTTGAGGCCATGGAATTATAGAAGGATGAGGCTAAAGAAACTATTTGCGATATTTGTGCTTCCAACATTCACAGAACTGAAAATTGCCCAACAATACCTGCTTTTCAAGAGGTACTGAAGGAGCAATCTAATGCCGTGAATAATTACCAAAGACCTTTCAATGGACCCACCTCAAATGCATACAATCCTTTTTGGAGAAATCATCCCAACTTCAGTTGGAGGAATGGACAAACTGCTACTCCTCAAGGATTCTTTAATTAAATTTCAAATCAAGGGAAACCTCGAGAGGATCTGGTTCTAAAGCATCTTCAAAATCAAGAGCTTGTCAATCAAGGGTTACTACAAGCCTTTCAAGATCTTACAAAGGCCATACAAGGGCTTGAGACAAAGAATGTGATTGGGAATAAGGGAAGCCTTCCTGCTGAACCTCTTCCCAATTCAAAATCGCAATATAAAGTTAGTGACCCAAGCTCTTCAAATCAGATGAAGCAAGCTAAATCTATCACCACTCTTAGGAGTGGGAAGACCATTGACAAAACTATTCCGGTCAGGGCTGAAAAGCTTAGAACCCAAAAGAGGATAACAATGATAGATCTAGCATTACTCCACAAGAATCAGAACCGGAACTCCTAGGCAAGCCGATTACTCCATTTCCTCAACGGTTGATTGCACCAAAACTTCTCTCTAACTCTCAGGACATTCTAGAGGTGCTGAAACAAGAGTGAAGGTCAACATTCCTCTACTGGATGTCATTAAACAAATACCTTCACATGCTAAATTTCTGAAAGAATTATATACGACCAAAAGACGGTAAAAATATTCAAAAGAATTTTTTTTTAACTGAAAAAGTGAATGTCATCCTAAAAAAAGATGTGTCATAAAAATACAAAGATCTCAGTAACCCAACCATTGCTTGTGTAATTGGAAATTACCGGATTGAGCACGCACTTCTTAACTTAAGAACGAGTGTAAATTTGATTCCTTACTCGTTCTACGAATAACTAGGTCTAGGTGAATTAAAAATCACCCGGACCACGTTACAACTTGTCAATCGCTCAATTCAAGTACTGAGAGGGATAATTGATGATGTATTGGTCCAGGTTGACAAATTCTACTACCCGGTAGGTTTTATCATCTTGAATACTCAACCCATCGTGGACATGAGCACTTAAATACCTGTCATTCTTAGTCGCCCATTCCTTGCCACATCAAATGCAATCATTAATTGCAGGAATGGAGTCATGAGTTTTTCTTTTGGAAATATGATATTGGAGTTGAATATCTTTTTCGATATAAGAAAACAATTAGAGGATGATGATGATTCCCACGATATTAACCTCATTAACTCTTTCGTGGAAGATAGAATACTATTGACTTTATCCTCTGACCCTCTAGAGACGTGCCTGGCCCACTCCCATGATTTAGATGATGAGATGATTAGGGAGATGGGAACCATGTTGGATACTATGCCAGTACTTGAAGTTAACTAGTGGAGGCCACAATTTGAAGAATTACCCAAAACTGATATAGTGCCTCTACCGTCTAACCTCTAGGCACCGAAGCTTGACCTAAAACCTTTGCCCTTTGATTTGAAATGTCTATTTACGTTAATATGAGACATACCCGGTGGTGATTTCTTCCCACCTTGAGTAAGAACAGGAGAGTATGCTTATCTCTACTCTCATTAAACATAAGAAAGCCCTTAGATGGTCGATTACAGACCTCAAGGGAATTGAACCTTCGATATGTACTCATCGCATTTATCTAGAGGATAATGGTAAGACCTCATAGCAACTACAATGTAGATTAAATCTAAACACGAAGGAAGTTGTTAAAGTCGAGGTTTTTAAGCTATTAGATGTGGGTATCATATACCCTATATCATATAGCCAATGGGTGAGTCCAACTCAGGTGGTTCATAAGAAGTTCGAAATCACCATAGTAGCCAATGCCAACAATGAACTCGTGCCAACTAGAGTTACTACTGGTTGGAGAATGTGCATTAACTACAGGATATTGAATACCGTCACGAGGAATGACCACTTTCCTTTGCCCTTCATTAATCAAATTTTTAGAAAGGCTAGTTGGTCACTCGTACTATTGCTTCCTTGACAGGTATTCGAGATGCAACCAGATAGAAATAGCCCTTGAAGATCAGGAAAAGACCACATTCACATGTCCTTTTAGCATCTTTACTTACCGAAGGATGCCATTCGGATTGTGTAATGCCCCTGCCACTTTTCAGTGATGCATTATGAGTATTTTTTTTGACATGGTAGGGTAATATTTAGAGGTCTTCATGGACATCTTCTTTGTCTTTGGTCCATCCTTCAGCGATTGTTTAAAGAATCTTAAATGTGTACTGAAGTGATGTGAGGAAAAGAACTTGGTACTGAATTGGGAAAAGTGTCACTTCATGGTCCATAAGGGAATTGTCCTTAGACATATTATCTCATCCAAAGGAATTAAGGTAGATAATGTTAAGATTGATCTTATCTCTAACTTACCACCACCTAAGAATATAAAAGATGTGCGATCCTTCCTAGGACATGCCGGATTTTACAGACGATTCATAAAGGACTTTAGTCACCTCTCTCGTCCGTTATGTAATGTACTTCAAAAGGATGTACCATACGAGTGGACTGAGCAATGCCAGGTGTTGAGGGTCAAATATTGCATATTATCCCCTACTTATATCTTGGTTTTATGAACATGAAGTGCTTAATGTTCTATTTTACTCATGTTTATGTTGCAAGGTGAATTTAAGAGCTTAGATTGAAAAGGGTGCTAAAAGCATGGATTTGATACTCAAGAATCACCAAGGCAACAGATGGATCTTAGGAGACCAAGATTGAAGAATTCATATGCCAAAGATCCAAGAAAACCAAGTGAGGAACGAAGAGAATCAAAGATTTGAAGTGAATAAAAGGAATCCTGAAATCGTCTTTAAAAAACATATTCTGAAACTCTAGGTCATTTTGTGAAATTGCACAGATTGAAGTCTATTTTAACAAACTACGTAAATTTGATATGGTTTCTAGAGTTTTCAAACTAGGTGTGAAAGTTGGAGTTCCACAACTATAAATAGGACTCCCTTGGATATTCCTAGGCATCTTCTAAGGTTTCAGAAGTGGAGCAAAATGGTGGAGAAGCTGTCACCAAGAGTTTTTCTTCTTCTTCCTTAGTTGTTTTCATGTTTTTCTTAAGAGATTTTGATCTAATCATGTCTATGGTTGTCTAAACCTCTTAGATAGGGCTAAGAGGTAAAGCTTATACTGTGATGAGATGTTTCTCTTGCTTTAATTCATGTTTATGTTGAACTTTCTTTAATTCTAATTTAATTTTAAAGGAATACTTTTAGTTTTTAATGATTTATTGTGACTTAAATTACAGTAGATTGCTATAGCTTTGAGTATCTTCTTTCTCTTACTTTGAGATTGTGGGATTAGTAAATTTTGTTGTCCACCATCGTCCCTAGGGCATGGTTGGGTGATGGAAATCACTTCTAACCCTCACAATTATTCTATGTTGGTTCTTTGATCAGTATATCCTGTTGTTTGCCATAGTCTCCTGGGCATGGTTGAATGATGGAATCACTTCCAATCTCTACAACTTTCATCCATTGATAATTAGATCAATGGAAGTTCAAATATGAGTTTATTGATATATCTTCCAATTAGAAAGGATAGGACTCTAATTCCAATTAATTTCCTTGAATCAAATAACGAAATATCTCAATAGCTACAAGTGGATCCATGACACCCTAGTTCCCACCTTTAAATTCTTAGTTTTAATTACTCTATTCATAATTCTTCTCTCAAATACTTCAAAATTAGTTTCACATCTTTTTCTAGTTCTACTTCTAGTTAATTTCAGAAACATACAAGTTTCAGTCCTTGTGGATTCGACCTCGGTCTTACCGAGATTATTACTACATCGCTACCTACACTTGGGGTTGTGAACAAGTTTTTGGCGCCGTTGCATTTTCTGGATTTGATTAGTTTTGGAATTAGGTTAAGATTATGATTTATTTACTTTCTATTTTTATATTAGGATTCTTTCTAGTTTATTTTTAGAAACTAACTTTTCTTTCTATTTCCATATTTAGAAACTTTTCTAATTTTTTATTTTTTAGAAATTAACTTTTTTCTCTATTTCCATATTTAGAAACTTTCCTAATTTTTTTAGAAACTTACTTTTCTTTCTATTACTAGATTTAGAAACTTTCCTAATTTTTTATTTTAGAAACTAACTTAGCTTTCTATTCCTAGGTTTAGAAATTTTCATTTTCTATTTTTAGAAACTAATTTACTTTCCTTTATTAGGATAAAAACTTTCCTAATTTATTTTTAGAAACTTTCTTAATCTGTTTTTTGAAACTAATTTACTTTCCTTTTTCTTTCTTTTTAGAAACTAGTTTACTTTCTATTTTTAGAAACTTTCCTTTTCTTTTTTAGAAATAGGTTGCTTTCTTAGTTCCTTTTTAGAAACTGATTCACTTTTCTTTTTCTTCTGCAGGATCCCAATATAGAAACTTCTAATTTGGTAACTTCTTTCTAAATCTCTCTCTTTCTATTTCTAAATTTCTATTTTCCTCTTTCTTTTTAAGTTTAGGTTAGATTTTGAAATTGAGGGCTGAGAGTGTTTCATGCCCAAGTGGGTCCGTGATAACACTCAACGTCTCTTGAGTGGAGGAGGATTGGTTGAGGGGTTATCTATCCATCACAAGATTAGACATCACTCGAGATCTACAGAGTTAACTAAAGTTATGACTATCAATTAACCGGCTAATCAACCTCCAAATCCACCTCAACCTAAGGTTGAGGAAATCCAAGATGAGAATGAGGTGCATCAAGCACCCTCGCCTCCTACTTTATGAGACTATTTACAACCGGCGGGGGCGAGCACACCTTCATGCATGGTTTTTCTAGAAAATACGGGACATATGGATATCAAGCCAGGGGTGATCCAACTCCTTCTAGAATTTCATGGACTTGAATCTGAAAATCCATATTTACACATGAAAGAGTTTGATGAGATCATAGCCACTTTATATTTTATGAATATGTCTAAGTACATGGTCAAGTTGAAACTCTTTCCTTTCTTCTTGAAAGAGAAAGCTAAGACTTGGTTATAATCACTACATCCATGATCTATTAGCAGATGGAATGACATGATAAGGAAGTTCATAAAGAAAATTTTCTTATATCATAAAACGAACACCCTTAGAAAATCGATCATGAACTTCGTCCAAAAGGAAGATGAAACATTCTTCCAATGTTGGGAGCGGTTCAAGGATCTTATTAACTCATGCCCACAACATGGTTTCGAAACTTAGTGAATAACAAGTTTCTTTTATGATGGGCTGACTTCTTTTATATACCAAATGGTCGAGACAATGTGTAATGGGGAATTCATGAACAAAGAGGTCATTGATGTGTGGGATTATTTTGACAAGCTTGTTGAAAACACACAATCATGGGACATCTCCCCAAAATCTAGCACCACTTCTAGGCCTACTCAATCAAAGGAGAGGGGTGGAATTTATCTTCTGAAAGAAGATGATGATATAAATATTAAAGTGGTTAATCTTACAAGAAAACTCGAGGCCATGGAACTAAAGAAGGATAATGATACAGAAACTGTTTGTGGTATTTGTGCTTGCAACATTCAGGCAACTAAAAATTGTCCAACAATACCTGTTTTTTAAGAGGTACTGAATGAGTAATCTAATGCCATAAATAATTACCAAAGACGTTTTAGTGTTTCTACTTCAAATATATACAATCCTAGTTGGAGGAATCATTCAAATTTCAGTTGGAGAAATGGACAAACTACTACTCCTCAAAGATTCCCTAATCAAATTCTAAATCAAGGGAAACCTCAAGAGGATCCGGTTCTTAAGCATCTTCAAAATCAAGATCGTTTCAATCAGGGTATGCTACAAGCCTTTCAAGACCTTACAAAGGCATACAAGGGCTTGAGACAAAAAATACGATTGGGGAAAACGGAAACCTTCCAGCTCAACCTCTTCCCAATCCAAAACAGCAATATGAAGTCAATGACTCAAGCTCTTCAAATCAAATGGAGTGAGTTAAGTCTATCACCACTCTTAGGAGTGAAAAAACAATTGACAAATCTATTCTGGTAAGGGCTGAAAAGTCTAAGGACCTGAAAATAGATGAAACTAATTGTCACACCCCGGACTCGATAACCGGATTCACAAGGAACCCAATAGCCGGTTCTAACTGCAACAGCCTTCGTAGTACCCCATTCTCAGCTCCTGAAACAGGTTCCGATCCTAGGATCCTACAAAGAGGATTTCCATAACAGTATAATCATTACCAATACGAGTGTACTCAAGATCACAACAAGTATATTTAAGAATAACAAAGGCACACATCACAAAATTCACTATAAATTTAAACTTTTACAAGTATCCATAAGATCCAAAAGGACATACATAAGATGATAAAAAAGGAAAGAAAAGTCATCAACACTGGAGTCCTCAAGCTCAACTCTACTCCACACTCTGCCGCTACGACACCTTCCTAGAATCTCCTGCACGCATCAATCGTGCATAAGCTTATAGAAGCTTAGAGGGTGGTGAAAGTGTATGGCAATGGTACATAGAGGAATAGAAGGAGGTACAAGAAGAGAAACATGCTCAATGACAATATCACTAGCCTGACTTATCATGAATATGATGCAATGAGTGCTGAGCACCATACCAAGGCAATGCATGAAGGGACTTATGCAGCTAATGTTAATGAGATACAAGTAATGTCATTGCTCATATCCAAACCACATGTCAAGTATATTTCCAATCATAAAGAAATCATCGGGGTCCATTACACTATGGAATGACTGCCACTCTACAGACCCGCATAATCAAATGAGAGTAAGAGACCTCACTATCCGCCTGTGGATAGCCAATCACTAGCAAGGCCTAACAGTCGCTGACCCATTTCATGAGCTGGTCAGACTTAGCCTAGTAATGTCCTCCCTCATAGGCGGATAAGGCCACATCCCCATCCAACTGACTACACGATAATGGGAGTCGTGACCTACAGGTGTAAAGCCCTCGTGTACTCATGTTTCCACATGGTCATGGCATTGGAGCAGATCCTTAGTACTATAGAAGTTTTAAAATTTTCACCCATGGGCATCCTATGCACCTGGTATGCTCAAGTAATATTTCTGGTGTCCACACATATGGCCATCCACGAACATCCCTATAGAGGCAAGGTCCTGGTGATGCAAGGGCGATATCACCATGAAATACGATGCCAATGCATGAGTCACACATACAGATCATGCACCAGCTTCAGGCACTTAATGTGCACAAGGAGAGAACCTCAATCCCTCAATGACCACCATATAATGCAATCAATTCACACAGATGATGCATATGGGCCATAATGAAGTAAGTATACTACCTATAGAATATGTAATCCTCCGTCCCAAGGAGGGTCAAGGTTTAAGTACATGACAGGTGCTCTAAGGAGAAGTGAAGTCTTCTAGTGGGGGCCCAATACTTTGGGGTGACCCATAAGCTAAGAGAGTCATAAGGTCTTTATGGAGGAAACGGTCCTAGCCAGGCCCAAGGTGGGCCTTCAACCACCTATAAGGGCCCTATGGGCCTACCTTAGGGCTACTAAGGAGGACATCTAACCTCAACTAGTCTCAAAAGGTAGCCCGCTATGCATATAAGGTAAGGTCCAAGGCCCAAGCAATGTATGGCCTAATGGGCTATACACAAAGCCCAACTCATAAGCAATATGGTGGACCCTCAAGCAAGGTTTGGGCCCAACCATAAGGGTCATAAATGCACATATTGTGGTGGGCCTCATGGGTAACCTAGTAGTTCAATCATATGGGCAAATTTCACACTTAACACAAGTGAGTTGGGTCTTACTTTTTAGCCCCAATACTGGGTTAATTTAGTGGGTAGCTAAGGGCCCAACTACTTCCATATTATAGCCCATAAACCCATCACAATAGGTAGAAGAGTATAGGCCCAAAAGTCAATGGGCCTACTTAGAAGGTTCTAATCCAAAAGGGCCTAAGGAACTAGTTAATTAAGCACATACAATGTTCTAATAAAAACCCAACTTGGGTGGGCCTTAGATGATCACTAATTACACCAAAAAATATTGAAAGATAGTGGCAAGATAACTGGTTAAATTAACCTCAAATCTGATGGGTCGTGCTGCCCCAAAAATAACATTTATGGGCCTATCTAGAAAGTTCCATGCATAGGTAGCTCTATGGGCCTGGGTATATGGCCCAAAAACTCATCCAAAGGGCCCTAATTGAATGCTACTAAAGGGAAGGATGATCAAGTTCCCTATGAGCCCCACATAGATGAACGGTGGAATATAAAATACATTAAAGCGGGCCCACAAAGTGGCTTGAATGGCCAACCAAGGCTGGACGCCCCAGCCTGGATGTCCTAGTCTGGTGGGCCACTCCAGGCCACACCACAGACTATACAGAGGCCCGTTGGCACTGAAATTTTGTAGGTTGGTACTTCCATGGGTGGACCACACCTCCATAAAATTTTGTGATTTTTAGATAACTATAAGTATTTTAATTGATTTAAATAAAATAGACTATCCAAAAAATTTGGTTAATCTGGACGTCCCAACGTGGTGGGCCGGTCCAGCCCTTATCACTGTGTACAGAGGGGTCCGTTGACCTTAATATTTGGTAGGTGGGTCCTATCATGGGTGAACCACCTCCTTGTAAATTTTTATATTTTTTGAATACCCATAAGTATTTTAATTAAATTCAGAATTACAGACTGTCCTGGGTGAAATATTACTGGAATTATAATTGTCCCCCCTGTTTGGGACCGCATGGGGTGGATCCGGGGCCTCCAAAATTCCTGAAATTTGGGCCCAAGGTCCTAGTGGGCCCCACAATTATCTAGACCATCCCACCATCCAAAATACCTTTGTACGTGCCCCAATTAGTTGGATTTTGGGGCCACATGTCATAGGGTGAAATGTCATGGGCGTCCTCCCTCTTTTGGGTGGTTGAATTTTTGTTGGCCCACACACCATGATCAGGGATAAAAATAAGGGAAAAGAAGAGAAGGAAGGGCAATCTGACTGTAGGGAAGGGTTCCGCCACAATTGAGCCCTTTCAAGAACAATCCAACCACACATCTTGCATAGATTTACATCTACAACATGGATCTTTCACATGCATGGCTAAAAATTAAAATGGATGGTGGGGATACCATTCACACCATGATCCCAAGGTCTAGATGACCTCATCATGTAAAGAAATTAAAAGATCCACCATGATGGGGTCCATAAAGGAAAGACCCATGTATGGGACATGCATGCATAAGGTGGGCCATTTGGCCACACCTATGGGGACGTGTGGGACCTCCAACATTTATTAGTGGGTCCTACACTCCCATCATGAAGAGAAGAAGAGATCTACAAAAAAAAAAAAAAAAAAAAAAATCAGATTACACCATGAGGAAGCACCCACCTCTTGGATCTCCAAGCTTTTACCACTACTAAGGACCCCAAGCTCTAAGGGTAATTATGATTATATGGTTGAAATGGAGTTATGATGGTGAGATGGAGTGGAAATGGGGAAGAAAATGTGCTAGAAAAGAGGGGAGAAGGGGCTGGAAGTTTTGTAAATGGGAGAGGAAATGAGAGAATGAGAGTAGAGAAAAACGAGAGGGAGAGGAGAGAAATTGCTAGAAAGAGAGAGAGAGAGAGAGAGAGAGAGAGAGAGAGAGAGAGAGTCATCATGAGTTCTCTCTCCTAGGATAGACAACTCCATCATAATCCTAAGGTGATATAAACAATGCTTATAGACTCATAGGCTTGGAGTAGGGATGGGTAGTGTGGGTAGTGGGTAGTGTAGAAGATGGGATTTAGGTAGTGTGTGTGGTGTGTGTTAGAAGTTGTGAAAAAGGGAGTGGGGCCACATGCACTACTCCCAAGTGGGCCACATGATCATGATCAAGGGCCAAGAATGCTCGGGTCGATATTACAATAAGCACATGTTGAAATCATGCATGAGACACTGCGTTGGAACTGTGGCGATGATGCGGACGCAATGGCATAGGTCTCGGGTCGATCCTAGTTGGGTCTACGTGAACGAACTCAAGAATGACCACAAACACTACTCGAAGCTCATGGGTCACCGAAATTTGACCGATAGGACTGCGGGGCTAAAATGAACAAGATGCACACTCACATACACACATGTACACATGCGAACTCGGGTCGGGTCTCACACTGATAAACCTAACAACACTTCACATGAGTTACACCCAGAACCTCAAGGTAAACTAATTGTTCCATTTCCCCAATGGTTGATTGCACCAATGTTGAGGGTCAAATATTACATATTATCCCCCATTTATATCTTGGTTTTACGAACATGATAATGCTTAATGTTCTATTTTACTCATGTTTATGTTCTAAGGTAAATTTAAGAGCTTGCATTGAAAAGGGTGCTAAAAGCATGGATTTGATGCTCAAGAATTACCAAGGCAAGGGATGGATCATAGGAGACCAAGATTTAAGAATTCACATGCCAAAGATCTAAGAAAATCAAGTGAAGAATGAAGAGAATCAAATATTTGAAGTGAAAAAAAGGAATCCTGAAATTATCCTAAAAAGCATAATCTGAAACTCTGGGTCATTTTGTGAAATTGCGCAGAATGAACTCTATTTTGAGAAATTACGCAAAGTGAAGTCTATTTTAGCAAACTGCATAAATTTGAGGCAATTTTTAGAGTTTTCCAACTAGGTGTGAAAGTTAGAGTTCCACAACTATAAATAAGACTCCCTAGGATATTTCTAAGCATCTTCTAGGGTTTAAGGAGTGGAGCAAAAGGGTGAAGAAGCCATCGTCAAGAGTTTTTCTTATTCGTCCTTAGCTTTTTTCATATTTTTCTTAAGAGACTTTGGTCCAATCATGTCTATGGCTAGCTAAACCTCTTAGATAGGGCTAAGAGGTGAAGCTTGTAGTGTGATGGGATGTTTCTCTTGCTTTAATTCATGTTTATGTTGAACCTTCTTTGATTTTAATTTAATTTTAAAGGAATACTTTCATTTTTTAATGATTTATTGTGACTTAAATTACAGTAGATCTGCAATAGCTTTGAGTGTCATCTTTTTCTTACTTTGAGATTGTGGGATTAGTAAATCTTCTTGTCCACCATTGTCCCTAGGGCATGGTTAGGTGATGGAATCACTTCTAACCCTCATAAGTATCCTATGTTGGTTGTTGGATCGGTATATCCTATTGTTTGTCATAGTCTCCTGGGCATGGTTGAATGATGGAATCACTTCCAATCTCTATAACTTTCATTCGTTGATAATTAGATCAATGGAAGTTCATATATGAGTTTATTGATATATTTTTCAATTGGATAGGATAGGACTCCAATTCGAATTGAGTTCCTTGAATCAAATAACGAAATATCCCGATAGCTACAAGTGGATCCTTGACACCCTAGTTCATACCTTTAAATTATTAGTTTTAATTAATCTATTCACAATGACTCTCTCAAATACTTCAGAATTAATTTCACATCTTCTTCTAGTTCTACTTCCAGTTAATTTCAAAAACGTACAAGTTTCAGTCCCTATAGATTTGACCTTGATCTTGCCGAGATTATTACTACATCGCGACCCTACACTTAGGGTTGTCAACACCAAGAAGCTTTCACTAAGCTAAAGGGCATGTTAACCACGACACTTATCATGCAGCCACCCGATTGGAGCATTCCTTTTGAAATTATGTGTGATGTGTCTGACTATGCTCTTGGGGCGGTGTTCGGCCAAAGAAAAGAAAAGAAGCCCTATGTTATACACTATGCAAGTAAAACCTTAAATCTTTCTCAAGTGAATTATTCTACTATGGAGAAGGAACTCGTAGCCTTAGTATTTGCTTTAGATAAATTTATGTCCTACTTGATCGGATCCAAGTTCATCATCTACACTCAAGTATCTTCTTTTTAAGAATGATGCTAAGCCCCGCTTGATAAGTGGATCCTTTTACTCCAGGAATTTGATTTAAAAATAAAAGATAGAAAGGGAGTAGAGAACATAGTGGCTAACCATCTTTCCCACCTTGATCTCTCAGATTCTCCTGAGATGACACATATAAATGATATGTTCCATGATAAACAATTGTTTATAGTCTTCCACTCACCTTGGTTTGCTAATATCGTTAATTATCTTGCTATAGGTTTCACGCCAACACATTGGACTGCGCAAGATAAGAAAAAATTCTTCGCTGAGATATGCAAATTTTTGTGGGATGATCCGTATTTGTTTAAATATTGTCCAGATCAAATCTTAAGGAGATGTGTGCCAGATAATGAACACCAAAGTGTTATCTCCTTTTGTCATTCTCAGGCCTGTGGTGGTCGCTTTTCTACTAAAAAGACCACGACCAAGATTCTGCAGTGCGGCTTTTACTGGCCCACTGTGTTGAAGGACACTCATGAGTTTTGAAAAGCTTGTGAGCATTGTCAAAAATTAGGAGCCTTGTCCTGTCGAAATATGATGCCTTTGAATCCTATTCTGATCATTGAAGCATTTGATTGTTGGGGCATCGATTTCATGGGACCATTCCCCCAATCTTATGGGAATTTATACATTTTGTTAGTTGTAGACTATGTCGCTAAATGGGTCGAAGCGATTCTGTGCCAGAATAACGACCATTAGATGGTCATTAAATTTTTAAAAGAGAATATCCTTTCCCGATTCGGAACACCTCGGGCCATTATTAGTGATAGAGGCCCACATTTCTGTAATAGGCCATTCACAAACTTAATGAAGGAATACGACATCTCTCATAAGGTGAGCACTCCATACCACTCACAGACAAATGGGCAAGCTGAGATTTTCAACAGGGAGATTAAACATATCTTGGAAAAAATGGTTAACCCTGATTATAAAGATTGGTCAATCCGCTTGACATATGCTTTATGGGCTTACTGTACGGCCTTTAAAACTCTAATTGGAATATCTCCCTTAGACTCGTCTATGGGAAAGCTTGCCATTTACCTATGGAGTTGGAATATAAAGCCTATTGGGCTATTAAGAATTTGAACTTTGATTTAGACAACGCTGGCTTATTACGCAAGCTACAATTGAATGATCTCGATGAGATCCAGAATGACGCATACGAGAACTTGAGAATTTACAAGGACAGGATGAAGGTGTTTTATGATAAGAATGTCCTTCTGAAATCATTTTTAACAGGTCAAAAAGTCCTTTTTACAATTCTCGGTTATATCTTTTTCCGGGTAAACTCCAATCTCGTTGGACCGACCCTTTCACTGTTACTAATGTCTATCCTTATCGAGATTCAGAATCCAAACAATGGCAATGCCTTCAAAGTAAATGAACATCATTTAAAGCCATTTGTTGAAAAATTCGATTTAGAGGACACATCCATACCTTTGATTGATCCTATTTACCAGGATTGACTTCCTAGTCTGATGGAGGTATTGCTAGGTTTACTGCTTTCCGCTATTTATGCTAGTTTGCTTTCCACTATTTAAGATAGTTTTCTTATTGTCTGTTTAAGTTTTTTTTTTTTTGTGCTAACCCATCTTCACACTTAGATCATTGAAAACGCTTCAAAATTTCTTTTTCAGGTATTATCTTTCCATTACTTCCCTTTTCTTTTCAATGCCTATTTTGCATTACATGCTTATTTCTTTTACATTGAGGACAATGTAGATTTTAGGTTGGGGATGGGGGATTAGGTAAACTAATCAATGTTTTCTATTTGGGAAGCGATGAATTGTGTATTTAAGAATGCTTTGAGTATGATGACGATGTAAAGATTGAATTTTGAATTGTTGGAGTTTGATCATCTAAATAATATCAATTACGGTTCTTCTTGTGCTCAATTGATTAAGAGGAAGTTTGTATGTCATGTTAATCTAAATCACGAGACACATTCAATTTGTTTTCTGTGAATAATACTAGAGTTTCTGACTATTAGTATGTGAATCAGTGATAGATGGTGAGAATCAAGTCTAGAGAATATCCACCTTAAAAGAAGAAAAGAACCAGTTAAAAAAAAGAGAGATCGACAAAAAGTTCATGTATAGTAAAAAGACTGAATGAATACAAATGACCATCGATATAAAATCAAAAACTAGAAAAAGAAGGAGAAGGGGATAAGTTCGGAATCAGTACTTGAGTTCAAATCAACCTTGAAGTGATGAGCATGGCTAGCAAGATGAAAAGATAGTATGTTTATGGGAAGTAAGTTGATTTTCACCAAGCACATTGAAGAACATGATATCTAGACTTATACTTTGATTTGATTGATAATGAATCTATTTGATAGATCGCTTATATGATTCGGCTTTAGGTTTTCAAAATCTCATTTTCTCATCTTAATTCTATTCATTCATACTTAAGTGCATAAAAGATTGTTTTCCTAAAGAGGTTTTGGATATTAAGCATTGAGGTTATTTCATGCATACTTTACTTGGGACTAGTAAAATGCTAGTTGGGGATTGTGTTGAAGGTCAAATATTGCATATTATCCCCCATTTATTACTTGCTTTTATGAACATGATAATTCTTAATGTTCTATTTTAATCATGTTTGTGTTGCATGGTGAATTTAAGAGCTTGGATTGAAAAGGATGCTAAAAGCATGAATTTAATGCTCAAGAATCACTAGAGCCAAGGATGGATCTTATGAGACCAAGAACGGAGGTACAAAAGCTGAAGAATGGACTTAAAAAGACCTTAAAACTCACAGCAGACAAACGGGCAAGTTCATTACCACCGAATCCAATTTCGGTACCACTAAAGTCAACTTCAGTGCCACCGAAAGTGCACAAAAAGCTCCAGCGATGAAAAGAGTTAATTCAGT
Organism: Magnolia changhungtana; assembly: GCA_030180095.1. NCBI lineage: Eukaryota > Viridiplantae > Streptophyta > Magnoliopsida > Magnoliales > Magnoliaceae > Magnolia > Magnolia changhungtana. The sequence continues at coordinate 6,760,210 of JASAUF010000459.1, forward strand.
GCCACCGAAAATTAATTTGGTACCACCGAAATTGTGCAACTGATGAAAATAGACTTTCATCTCGATCCGGACTTGACGTTGGTACCACCGAAGCCAACTTCGGTGCCACCAAAGCATAAGTTGTTGCGCAAATTGAGGCGATTTCAAGGTCGGTTTGTGGAAATTCTAAAGTCGGTGCGTAAGAGGAGGATTCACAACTATAAATAGGAGTCCTTAGGAGCAAAAGCATGGAGAGCTACCGCCAAGAGTCTTTCTTCTTGTTCCTTAGTTGTTTTTATGCTTTTCTTATGAGATTCTAGTTCAATCATTCTATGGTTGGCTAAACCTCTTAGCTAGGGCTCAGAGGTGAAGGTTGTAGCATGATTGAGATGTTTACTTTTCTTTAATTCATGTTTATGTTTGAATTTCATTAAATTCTAGTTGATTTTACGCAATATTTTTAATTTTTAATGGTTTGTTGTGACTCAAATTACAATAAGCCTGCAATAGCTTTAAATATCTTCTTTTCTATTTAAGATTGTGGATCTAGTAAATCCAATTGTTTACCATCATCTCCTGGGCATGGTTGGGTGATGCAATCCCTTCCAATTCACCACAATTCTCCTTCATTGAGGATAGATCAATGAGAAATTCAAAGATTTGACCGTCTCTTTTTCCAATTAGATAGGATATGACTTTGATTCTAGTTGGATCTCTTGAATTATCCTTGGCACCCTAGTTCCCATCTTTAAATTTACAAAGTTTCAATTACATCCTTCACAATTACTCTTCCAACTTCCTAAAATTTAGATTTACATCTTCTTCTAGTTCTACTTCTAGTTACTTTCATAAACGTACGAGATTAGTCCATCTAGATTCGACCTCGGTCTCACCGAGATTATTACTACATCATGACCCTACACTTGGGGTTGTGAACAATAATCTCATTTAGGATAAGTAGTGTTGGTCATTACAAATAAAGGGTTGAGTCTTAGCTCTTAATGAAATCCAATCTATAGGACAAGTGTCTTAATAGTAACAGAGACACTGGAAATCTTTCACTTATGTGAATGTAGAGGTGATGCCACGTCTTATGAGAGTTAGAGTTTCTCTCGAGATCGTTCATGAAACAAGATAAGCATATGACCATTAAATGTGTTGAGCAAGATTTGTAGGAACCAAAATAACACAAATTGAGTATGTATGTGGTATCTCCGGCTCTAATATCTAAGAATAACTGGTTCAAAGTTACAGCTACCAGGAATTCCAATAGAACCTTGAGATACTTACGCTAAGGAAATATTCAAATTGAAATATATTTTTCTTTATGCATATAAGTTGTGTCTAGTCCGGAAAATATCTTCTCTTTCAAAAAATTATTTTTAACCAAGTGGACGATTGTTATGAAAATGATTTTGGTTAAAAATATATATATAATAGTGTTTGTTTGAAAAACTTAGTTTTTCATCTTTAGAAATTGTCTCATATCGGATGGGAGAGAAGAAAAAAAATCCTCTTTATAAGTAGGGTGTTGAGTACCATAATATTTGCTTAGTAAGACAAAGGACTACTGAGGCTTGTGTGTTCCAGTATGAAGCACTAGAACACACGCGTGCACATGAACTCGGGCACAGGCATGATCATGGTCTCTGTCTCGATGCTAGGGCGTGGGCATGTGAGACAATATGGCTATTAAGTTGTAGTGGCGCACTTTGCGCTTCGCATTAGAGATCTGAAAGAGACTTCTCAGCCTTTTATCGAAGCTATGGAAGTCATTTAAGAGGCCTAGTGTAACTGCGCATGTAGTAACGAACCAGACTATGTAGAAATTTTTGCATGTGACTAGCCCAACGGTCAGAAACAACTAGCCATTGTGTCTAAACGGCTAGCATGTAGCTAGTCTCCGTCGCCCACATGCAACATGGTCAGAAATTATCTAAAACCGACTAGTTTCCCACCGAAAGTAAAAAATGGCCAATTGTATTTGTGACACTGGACTAAAACATCCAAGTACCCTTACCTATATAAACAGAGCTTGGTTGGTTCACTCCAACAACACAAGCAAATCAATTCATTCTCTCATTTGAACCGAAAGCTTCGAGTGTTCTCTAATCATGACCAACTTGCCCATAAGTACAAGACCAATGCAGTGGTCTAAGCCAATAAAGCTAATCTTCATTTTTCTCTCTTTTCATTTGAAAATTTTCTTTTAGTTTTCACGTGCCAGTAAAAATGTGTTTAAAGAGTTCCACTAGTGATTCCTTTGTGTTTTCTGAACGTAGAGCCATACACTGACTCGTCGTATCTATAAAGGTATAATGCGTTGAGAAGAGCGTGATCACACTTGCTTTTATTTTTTATTTTCAAATTCCTTATATTTTATAGTAATTATATATTTGTAACATGATATTAACAAAACTCAACAAACTTGGAGGGCCCGTTGTAATGTCTATTCACCATCCTAACTCTTGATTATGTCACACAGGTTTGGATGAAGGGAAAACTCATATATCAGCTCTTGATTCAACTTTTTTTTTTTTTTTTGGGCTACAAGCGGCTTATAATGGTGGGTTTCAATCACCAGTGTTTTCATGTGATGCGGTCCACGTGAGATTTGGACCTATCTCAAATGATCTGCCCAATATATGGACGTACAAACGTCATGGTGGGGTCACATATCACCGAGTATGCGATCCGCGTCAAGAGAGCATGCCTTTTCCTCGTGGCCTGCGCGCCGAGAAGAGAAAATATATGCCTTTTCCACGTGACTTGTGCCGGTCAAAAAAAAATAAAAATAAATAAAGCAATAAGGAAAAAGCAAGAAGCCGCCACTGCGTTGCAAAGTTCAATCGGCTGGACCAGTCCACCCAGATATTGATAAACCGTTTGGACGATGAAATTACGGTCCAACAGTCCACAAGCAGATAACTTCTAAAGCACCTCACCCATCTAAGAAGTTAGCTCAATTATAGCATTAACTTGAAAGATAAAATAAAATCAGCCATACCTACTCATCAAGACACTTGTATTTCTCTGTTTATCAATGGGTAGAAATTATTTGATATGGTGTTCCCCTAAAGATGAATGGATGTGACTGATTTTTTCATCTCATGAACCTAGTGGTGGGACAAATTTATGGGAAGGGTTGGATTTCACATGCACTTAATAGGTCTAAAGTTTTATTTTGGATGGACCTTAACCTGTGATCCAGCAGGTTGGACTTGAAACCTCTTGTGTGTGTGAAACACACACGCAGCGTATCTTTCGGTGCGCGGATTTAGGCAAAGCAGGATTAACAACTTAGGCCCTGTTTGGGCAACTGGATTAGAAGGGAGTAGGTGGGATTGTATTCAAAAAAACATCATTATTACCATGGCAGGGATTGTCCCCTGATTCCATGGGATTAGATTAATGCTCTGCTTTGTTGGTAATATGGTGGTACATTGAATGGATATACCCACCATCATTTGAAATTACCAGAATAACACATATGTATTATATCTAAACTGTTCATTTGTTTTGTAACCTCATTTTAACCGAAAAATGAGGTAGATCCAAAACTTATGTGGCCCCAAAGAAGTTTTCAACGGTAAGTATTCAATCCCCATTGCTCTCAGTGGTGGGTCCACTTGAGCTTTAGAATTACCTGATTTTTAGCCCATGCTCTAAAATAATCTCAAAAAATGGGTGGACGGTGTGGATATAGCCCACACATCAGGGTGGGACCTACACAACTTGCTAGCATTGAGTGAAATTGGCACGGGACCTAATGTAATTCCATCCGATCTAATTCCAAGCTTTGCCAAACATGGAGTGGAATTGGCACGGAACCAGATGAATCCAATCCCACCTAATCCCTTCTAATCCTTTTGCCCAAACAGGCCCTTAGCGGGTGAGGACCTGAAAGTTGGGCCCACCTCGATCTATGCGTTGTATATCCACGCCGTCCATTCATTTTTCCATATCATTTTAGGACATGCTTACAAGAAGGAGACAGATCCAAATCTCAGTTGTCCAACGCGGTAAGGAATGAATTCCCGCCATTAAGAACTTCCTGGGGACGTAAAAGCTTTGACGGGTCAACCGTGATTTTCACGTCATTTCAGTGTTTGTATTACCGAATCATACGCCCAGTGATGCAAGACGAAGACCGTAATGCCAATCTACACGCTAGTCTGCACATGTCAATATGAAGCATGTGTGCAAGATCTCAAGGATCTATCAGGTGGGGCACACTATAGGTTACCTATCTCAAAAACAAGGCTCGTTCACTCATCTTTTTAGGCACAGCGTGCGAACCAATGAGCGTCCAGAAAACAAAACTTGTTTCAGCCGTTAATTTGTTTCACACACCATCTTACCCGATCAAAGTGCCACCCTAATTTTTTACCAGAGAATCTAGAAAGTGTCTCCCACGTGATGTACAGATCACATATTCCACACACTTTCCATTATGACACGTGCAACGGGCGTTTAGATGGATAGGATTATACACGCGTGTAGGAATAGTAGACGAGAAAATTATCACGGTAGATGCCACCTTTTATCCAGCTTCTTTACTGAGCCGTCCAAAACTTACCTTCCCAACTTAGACCTTTCACGTACGGATAGAGCATTTGATGACTAAAATACACATGCTTTTCGTTGCCGTTGCTTTCACTACCTTTAACAAAAAACTAACATGCACATTTTCAAAATACCTGCCTTTCACTCCCTTGCAATGAAAAACCCACGCATGCACGTTTTTCTTTTCATTTTCCTTACTGAAATCTCCGTTTATCATCTATGTATTATCATTCTACATTTGTCATTTTCCATCTTAGCTAGGATTATGTGAAATCCTACAAACTGGTTACATCTGCAATCCTTGAAAAGGTACAAAATATTCCCTCACTCTAAAGCACCCTTCTTCAACTTGCATTTGACCGGTACTATGGTTGTCGGAGGTACAAACGTTTTAAAAAAATGCTAAGCTCGTACAATTTCATTGCATGTGAAGTTCGGTCAATTCCATGTTAGGATTGGTGAATTTTGTGGGGGAGTTATTTGATGCTAGCCAAGATCAATTTAATGCAAGTCGATGTGCATGTGTTAGGCGTAGTCAATTTCATGTGTTAGGCTTAGTCAATTTTATGCATTGATTGATCAAATTCATGTGAAACTCGCTCAAATCCATTTAAAGCACACTCAATTCTATGTTAGGGCTCACTTAATTTCATGTTAAGCTCGCTCAATTTAATGTTTACCCAGCTCAATTTCATGCTAGGATCGCTCAATTTAATGTTTTTCCAACTTAATTTCATGTTAGCTAAGGTCAATTTAATGTTTGCCTCGATAAATTTCATGCAAGGGTCACTCAATTTAATGCTTGCCCTAATAATTTTTATGCTAGGTTGGCTCAATTTAATGTTTATCTAGCTCAATTTCATACTAGGCTCGCTCAATTTAATGTTTGTCCAACTCAATTTCATGCTAAGCTCGCTCAATTTAATTTTAGCCCAGCTCAACTTCATGCTAGGCTCACTTAATTTAATATTTGCCTCGATATATAATTTCATGTTAGGCTCACTCAATTTAATGTTTGCCCAGCTCAATTTCATGCTAGGCTCGCTTAATTTAATGTATGCCCATCTCAATTTCATGCTCGGCTGGCTCAAATTTAATGTTTGTCCAGCTCAATTTCATGATAGGCTCGCTTAATTTAATGTTTGCCTAGCTCAACTTCATGCTAGGCTCGCTCAATTTAATGTTTGCCTCGATAATTTCATACTGGGCTCGCTCAATTTAATGTTTGCCTCGATAATTTCATACTAGGCTCGCTCAATTTAATGCTTGCCTAGCTCAATTTCATGCTAGGTTCGCTCAATTTAATGTTTACCTAGCTCAATTTCATGCTAGGCTCACTTAATTTAATGTTTGCCCAGCTCAATTTCATGCTATGCTCGCTCAATTTTCAGTTTGCCTCGCTCAATTTCATGTTTGCCTCCATAGCTGAATTTCATGTTTGCCTCACTGAATTTCCAGTTTGCTCCGCTCAATTTTCAATTTGCCTCATTCAATTTCTAGTTTGCCCCACTCAATTTTTAGTTTGCCCCGCTCAATTTTCAGTTTGCCCTGCCCAATTTCTAGTTTGCCCCGCTCAATTTTCAGTTTGCCCTACTCAATTTAATGTTTACCTCGCTGAATTTTCATGCTTCCCTCGCTTAATTTCTAGTTTGCCCGGCTGAATTTTCATGCTTCTCTCGATCAGTTTCTAGTTTGCCTCGCTCAATGTCATGATAGATAGCATCGCTAAATTTAACGAGCACTTTTAAGGCCTAATCCATATAAGCTCTAGTTCTTTATTTGAAATTTTAACGCGTTACTTACTCTTTATTTCCTTAAGCTCTGTATCATCCTCATCTATAATGGAAAGTGAGTTCTCGGTCCTTTATTATTTAATCAAGTTTTGTCTTATGGCAAGCTTCCATTGTTTAACGATTCATTGATAATATGTCATTGTATTGGTTTTCAGATAATGGCTACAAGAATCATTTGCTATTATGGCGAGGAGTTAGAATTTGAAAACAAGCGATACTCGGACACGGGTGGAAGTACGAAAACTATTATGCTACGTGTCGAAACTACGTATGAGGAGCTTTTATCTAGAATTTACAGGATTATTAAGAGTAGACCAACAGATTGTGATATTATGATGAAAGTATTATATCCTTGCTCAAACGAATCAATCCCTCCAGCTGAAATCAAAGACGACGATGACGTGAGATAGTTTCTGGGAACACAATTGGAGCATTTAGATAAATTCATCCCTTTAATCATCGAGACAATGTAACATATTAATAGGATAACACACGTGGATAGTGTGGCTGAGCATGACGTGGAATTTGAATATAATCCATGTCCCACAAGTGGGAGTAAGCAATGATCAACTGCCCAAACCGCCTCAAACATTAAACGTTGTGACTAGCCAAGTCAGTGGTGCACGTGACCTTAACCTCATTTATGAATACATGGCACTGCCTTTAGCAACAACAGTAGATCTACCATCATCATCCACCATCTGATCTATACGTGTAAGCGACATTCCGCTTCTAGACCTTCCCGAAACATCGAACTTCATCACTTGTCAAGTTCTCGTGCCGTTCAAAGATGTTGCATTCACCAATACAGAAATGTTGGAATATACGGATTCATTGGGTGAACCGATCGATATAGCCGTTGGACAAACGTTTAAGGACAAGAGTCAGTGCCAGTTTTTTTTAAAGCCAATTTGCAATTTGCAATAACTTCCAGTTTAGGGTATTATACTCAAATTCTACGAGGTTCACCGGGGTGTGCTTCGAAGGTACATGCGAATGGAGGGTTCATGCATCTCGGGTGAATGATGCGGGGATATTCAAGATACAGAATTATACATTAAAACACATGTGCGGCATGTCATGGATGAAGAGCGACCACTGGCAAGCAAGTAATAAGTTAATGTGTGATCTGGTTGTTAGCCGCATTAAACAATACCTAGGGTTGAGGCCAAGTGATATTATCTTCACTATGCAAGAGAAATACAATATTCTTATCAGTTATAAGAAGGCATGAAAAGCTAAGGAGCTTGCAATAAATCGCATTATGGGGTCATATGAAGACTCCTACAATCAACTCTCCTTGTATTTGTATGAGTTGAGGATGGCCAACTCAGGGACGGTGACTACCGTGCTTGTTAACCAAGTGACTTTCAGGTTCAAGAAATGTTTTATAGTGCTCAAACAATGCGTTCAAAGTTTTCAAAATTATATGCGAAGGGTATTGGCCGTTGACGGGACACACTTAAAGGGTAAATACAATAGTGTTTTATTCATTGTCACAACCTTAGATGGGGACAATCATATTTTTCCAGTTACGTTTGGCATCAGGAAATCAGAGAACAGAATCAGTTGGAATTGGTTCCTTAACTACCTTAACGATGCGTTAGGGTATCCTACGAGTCTTGTGATTATATCCAACAGACATAAAGGTTTCATGGAAGAGGTTTTCCAAGTCTTCTCACATGCAATCCATGGCTACTGCGCGTACCATATTGATAGAAACTTGGTGGACACTTTTAAAGACAAGTCGTTGGAGATGTACTATTGGCAAGCTGTGAAGACATGCAGGAGGGCTGAATTCAAAAAGTTAATGCATGATATCGAAATGGCCAACCCCCTAGTACATGTATGGCTAAGAGAAATCGGGTACGAGAGATGGGCATCTTCGCACTTTGCAGGAAAAATATTCAACTTGGTCACTATAAACATATCCAAGTGTGTTAATGCCCTCTTCAAAGAAGCACGTGAATACCTCGTTACTAAATTGATAGATGCGGTAAGATTTAAGATACAGGAATTGTTTTACAAGAGAAGAGAATCTGCAACATTATTTGTAGGTCCATTGACAACATGGGCGGAGGAACAGTTAAAAGATCTTGTGCAGAAGTCCCGAGACTTTCACTGTCATGCAATTTCTCGAGACGAGTACTATATAGTGAGAGATTATAATGATACAGTCAAGCTTAGTGATTTTTCATATACATGTCGCGAGTTTTACGTGAAGGGTTACCCTTGTATGCATGTCCTGTCTGCATGTATAAACTATAACCTCCTCAATACTCATACTGCTCCTCATTCTATACAATGCAAAATTACCTGACCACGTATAGCGAATCGGTGTACCCAGTACGTGATAAGAGTGAATGAAAAATTTCAGTGGGCTTCAAGGAGTATTGTGTGCAGATTATACCCTCAGGACAGAGGAGGTCATCTGGAAGACCAAAAAAGCTTAGAACTCTCTCGCGTGGAGAGGAACAGGAAACAGCAAAGTGTGGGCGATGTAAACAAACAAGGCATAATCGCCACAAGTGAAAGTTTCCTATACCCAATGAATAACACACTTTGTAATTTATATAGTGTTTTGTATGATACATGTTTTGTAATTAATTTTGGTTGTAAATAATTTCAGTGGATGATGAAATTAACTTTTTGAATTACAAGAAGCATAGTGTTACACTAAACCCTTTTAATGTTTGCTCAATTATTAGATTGTCCCACTCAATTTTCAGTATGCCCCACTCAATTTCTAGTTTTCTCCGCTCAATTTTCATTTTGCCCCTTCAATTTTCAATTTGCCCCGCTCAATTTCTTGTTTGCCCCACTCAATTTTCTAGTTTGCCCTGCTCAATTTTCAATTTGCCCCGCTCAATTTTCGGTTTGCCCCGCTCAATTTCTAGTTTGCCCTATTCAATTTTTAGTTTGCCCCACTCAATTTCAATTTGCCCCACTCAATTTCCAGTTTGCCCCGCTCAATTTTCTAGTTTACCCAACTCAATTTTCAATTTGCCCTGCTAAATTTCTAGTTTGCCCTGTTAAATTTTCAGTTTGCCCCGCTGAATTTTTAGTTTACCTCGCTCAATTTTCAGTTCACCCTGCTCAATTTTCTAGTTTGCCCCACTCAATTTTCAGTTTGCCCCACTCAATTTTTAGTTGCGCCGCTGAAATTTCAGTTTGGCTCGCTCAATTTCTAGTTTACCCCACTGAATTTTCAGTTTGCCCCGCTGAATTTCAAGTTTACCTCGCTGAATTTTTAGTTTACCCCGCTGAATTTTCAGCTGGCCCCAATGAATTTTCAGTTTGCCTCGCTCGATTTTCAGTTTGCATTGTCGACGTTCACTCCAATGATCAATGAGATGATCCTTACCGCTTAATCAGTGAGATGAAATGAAAATAGAGACTGTTGCATTGGTAACCATGTCTTCCTTAAAACATCTAGCCTCAGTCCAGGATATATGTTGATCTGGCCCACTCTTAAAGTCAACTCAACTCAATTTTTAAATATTAGACATTATTGAGTCTGTGTATTCAAGATTCTAGAGAATTCGACATTGTTACTCGACTCGACATGACTCCACAGACTTTCAAGTCAGAAAAGTTTGAGAGTTATATACTATCGGCTATAGAAGAAAGAAAAAGTTAGAGATACTATTCAAAGCCCTCTCCAACTAGCAATGGTTTCCTATCAAGATGAGTTTATCTACATCAAGCAACCACTTCAAGTTAAGAATAAGGCCCAAGACTCTAACCACTTAACAGGCTATTTTATTCATTTATATTTGAAAAATCCAAAAGCTACTGATAATAAATAAAACCTAAACTTCGATTAATTATCTATGAATATGGTTCTCAATGGTTATTTTTTCCTTGGTGAATCAACAAGGAGCTCAGCCAAGTTAATTCAGATAGGCTAAGAACCTCGCCTATTCACACTATGGATAATTACCATACATAACTAGGCCTGGTTTTGCAATGACTCAACCTATCCACCAAGTTGTAGATACTCAGCCTGAGTCGATCATCATCATTTAAGCCTTATCCCAACTAATTGGATCAGCTACATGAGTCTTTCTTCAATATTCCACTGTATCAAGTGCCATAACCACAGTTAGACCATAGGTCATCTAGTCTTTTCTTACTACCTCCACCCACATCCTTCTAGGCCTTCCCCTTGCCCTTTTAGAACATTCAACTTGTACCAACTCATTCCTATCTTGGTCTCCATTGCACATGGCCAAACCATCCAAGTCTATATTCCTCATCTTATTAATGAAATCAGGACTAATCCTTGGTGTAAATGAATGAGTTTCCCTTCTTTTTCTAATAGTCTTTAACATTTTATTTTTACTTTCAATTCTCTATTTATTAATATCCTTATTTGGTTTTTACACCTATTTAATTTCAAATCCCAATCTCTTATGTTTCTCCTCTCAAATCATAATCTTCTCCTTTATAAGCTACTTCTTTTTCTCATGTTATTTAAATTGCACTCCTAGATGCAACCATAGCCCTAGAAACTAAATAAATAAATAATCAAAAGAGTACCAAGCTATCCCACAAAAAGAAGAGAAATATATCTTTTGACTAGTAAAGCTTGATACTCTTCATAAATCCCGAATTTCTAGTTTGTCCCACTCAATTTCCAGTTTGCCCCGTTGAATTTCAAGTTTGCCCCACTGAATTTTCAGTTTGCCCAGCTTAGTTTCAAGTTTGCCCCGCTGAATTTTCAGTATGCCCCACTCAATTTCAAGTTTTCCCCGCTCAATTTTTAGTTTTCCTCGCTCAATTTGCAAGTTTGCCCTACTGAATTTTCAGTTTGCCCCGCTGAATTTCAAGTTTGCCCCGCTGAATTTTCAGTTTGCCCTGCTCAATTTCTAGTTTGCCCTGTTGAATTTCTAGTTTACCCCACTGAATTTATGGTTTGTCCCGCTGAATTTTCAGTTTGTCCTACTCAATTTCTAGTTTGGCCAACTGAATGTTCAGTTTGCCCAGCTCAATTTTCAGCTTGCCCCGCTCAATTTCCAGATTGCTCGATAAAGTCTAAGATGTTTTAACCTTTATTTTTCTTTAATGAGATTATTGACTCAATTTCCTATACATGAACATGTATCATAGTAGTTGAGATGAAAGACAAAAGCAGATGTCATGTATGTAAAGTCCTAACAAAACAGCTAGCAACATGTTAGTTATATAAGGATACTATCTCGTGCTTGTTGCTTAAATGTATAGTAAATCTGATTTGTTAATACAAAATCCAGAACAGTTAGAAACAAATAAAGTGTAAGGTGTTAACTTGCTATTGCCAACATAATCTTCTCACAGCTGAATTTCCAGTTTGCTCTGATTGAATGTGAACTGTTGCTATGTTTGTTTCTCAATTGCCTAATTTCTTAGTCCTACACAAGGCTAACCATCCTACAGAAAGACTACTTATTCTCTGGGTCAGAATAAATAACATGAACTTCATAAAAAAAGATCATCATAAAACCACAGAAGGTAACCAAATTAACTACCCCAAGTTTGGGTAGTAAAATCAACATTCAAAATATACCAAGTCCTTATCTAAGGAAACATATCCAAAATAGCAAAACACATTAGCCCAAGCTTGACACCCAAAACAAAGTACAAATACAAACTATCAAGCATGTCCAAGACTGATCATAGGATTTGAGTGGAATAAGATCAGTCTAGCTCGGCATCTCAAAAAGATATTCAATGCGCAAGTGAACATTCATGACCAAGCACAAGTTGAATTGGCTAGCTGGACAGACCCCCCTCTGGCAGAGCAGCATTATCACTCTGGCAGGTGATTGTGGCGATAAGGGTCTGAATCTTCCACTCCACCTGCTCCAAACCCTTCTGGTTAGCTTCAGAAAGCTGCTCCAGTTGTGTAAGTCGTTTGCCTTGCTCATCCATTTGCAAAAGAATAGATTCCCTGTGATCACGGTATGGCATCCGCCGTCTGGTATGACTATATGAGGTTCATAGCACCTCACGTTGTTCTCCTTCCATAGGATAGTCGGTGTTGGCTGCTTCTGTCTCGACTGCATCTATCTCTGCTGCCTCTGTCTCTGCTGCATCTGCTTCTGTTTCTCCTTCAAAATCCTCATTATGCACTCTTGATGTTGATGCTCTTTTCGTCCCTAGCTTCATGTGCTTAATATTGTTTTTGAAAACATGCGACCAGGTGTAGATCAGTCAATGGTGGGCATCAGGCAAACATGGTAAGAGAGTAAACATAAGAGGTATGAGAATGGAATGGATGTGTTTCTCGTACTTTTAATGCAGTCAGCAATGAGGTGAACAATGATGCTGGGAAGACATAAAGGAATACCCTCACAGATGTTGTAGAGAATATCTAACATGTACGGGGTAATATCAGACTTATTTGTTCCCCTTGGATAAACATTAAGGCAGAAGATATTGTGAAGTACCCTGTACTTGTCTGCCATATTCGATGCTCTCAAGGCACATTCTGTCCATTATAGAAATACTTGGTGATTTGTACTCGTACATCTATGGAATCAATATCATGATCAGTTAACCCTCGAAATGAGGCCGGAATCCTTATAAGCGAGGCAACTACAGTAGGAGTAATGGTAGTGGAGGTCTGTCCAATGGTGACCACAAAATAAGCAGGGTGCAACACCGGTGAGTGACAGTAGGACAGAAATCTGATCACTTGTTCATTCTTAACTATCCCTCCAAAATCTAGGACATTACTCCAACTAACTTTCTTCAAAATTTCTAGTATCCCAAATGGTCAGATGCATTCTCGATTGATATTTTTCTCATACACCATTTTCCTGACACATAATTCGTTATATAGGTTATCAGGAGGAGGTGGAACCTAGCTATGGGATCAAGACTTCTGGTTGAACAGGTGGAGGAGCCTGAGTGGGAGCACTCCGTTGAGTTTGAGATCATCTAGCAGGTGATTCAGTCGAGGAAGTTGGTTCGTTCGCCCGTTCTAATCTAGATCTTGATCAGAGTTTAGTTCGATCTCCCCTAGAGGACTCTCCAACTGTAATATTTTTCCCTTTCTCCTTTGGCATTACGACTATTTGGATGGGGTTCAAGAGAGATAAAGTAAGAAAGAACTGCAAAACCCCAAAAAGGTTGTAACACACTACCGAAATGTATGAGGGAATGACGAATATAGAGTGAGAATCCTACCCAAAGAATATGAAGAATGTGAAGAAGGGCTTGGAAGATGGCCTTCGAAACTGAGCAACGGTTTTGAGAGAAGAACCGACACAGTGGAGACTAAAATAGAGAACGCATAACTCGAAGGTTTTAATAAAAATGCCGGCATTTTGATATTATCGAACAATATTCGATATTATCAAAGAAACGTTCGATATTATTGAACCATTATCAATAATATCGAGAAACATTTTTTATGATCAAAACTTCAAAGCACCAATCCTCACAGCAAAGCCTCTATACGCTTGGAGGATGCTTTCTACCAGAGCAGGGAGTCCAAGTGGGGACTAGTGGCAAGCTGGTTGCCGCCGGCCACGTGACACTCCCCCCTCTTTCAAGCAACATCCCTCGAGCATGTGGGTTTTTTCTTTTGAACCTTAAGTGCGTGGTTGATGTGCATTTACTCTAATGCCCGTCTCCTTACCCAAAATTACCATTTTATAAACTCATCCAATCCATGAGATGATGCCATGTGGCAATCTCCGATCCTAGCCATTCAACCACATTTTACCCTTAGGATCACCAGGAATTATTAGAAAACAAAGGTTGGAGACTATAAATAGCCCCCTTCCCTTCAGATTTCAAGCATCCACTCTCATTTCAGAGAGAGAGCCTTAGCCACTTAGTCATTCCTCCACCAAGGAAAGTGAGAGAGAGAGCCCAACCCTGGTCTAGCCTAGCCTAGCCAGAGTCCAAGCCTCCTGAGCCACCTAAGCTCAAATCTGAGCCACTCAACCTAGCCTTGAGACACCACCGTTCATTCTACCATTCGAACCTCTATAATTTTCATCAAACCACAACATCAGCATTGTGAAACATTCATTCTCTTCTCAACCACCTGCTCCTCATAAGCATCAGTATCATATTGCATTTTCATCATTTTTACGCATCTAACTGGCAGGTGTATGCTCTGTGGCTTGCCAATATAATTGGATCTTGCCCATCAGAATCCTTAGGTAAGTAGCCATTGTTTAGCATATACATTACATCCCATCATTTTCACCATATTTGACCAGCAGGCGTATGCTCTGAGACCTGCCGATATAATCGCAACCGGTCCACCAGAAACCTTAATTGGTTGATCATCGTTTTATCATAAGCATTAACATCAAGCATCTATACTCGCACCCTCCACTTGATCATTTCAAACATATGCTCTACGGTTTTCTGATATAGTCGGACCTTGCTCATCAAAAATTCAGATTGATCAAACACCTCTACTACAACACTACATTACATTTTCTACATTGCATTACATTTTATGCATGTAAGAACTACCATTATTCTTTAGAAATTAGTCAGATCTTGTGAAGTAAAGACCATACATCTGTACGGGCAAAGTGGGTGCCTAACACCTTCCTTCTCTATAACCGTGGTCCTTTACTGGAAATCTCTGGAACATAAACTCATGAGTTATCTTAGGGTTAAGGATCTTTGGGTCCTCAATCTTAAGTATTTCTACAGGCTCTAACTGACTACAGAATCGTAATAATTAGCTTGTGGTGACTCTAGTCAAATATCACATCCTTTCCCCCTTTTACAAAAGCCCTCGAGCGAGGAAATCAATGGAAAGAAGAGAGTAGATCACCCATACCCTTAGGGAATTCGCTCCTTCCAGCACCCACAAGTTGCTAGACTCTTTCTTCAATTTGATCAAGTGGAGCTTCGAAAGGATTGAAACCCATCGATAGTCTATCAGTGACATCGAAGTCCACTCGAAAATTATTGTTTCAGGCATACAATTTCACAGTATCTTTGCTCCTCTAGCCTTACTTATCATGTTCTAATTAGGCTTATAAGGCAAAGGAATTATCAACAATGTTTAACTATTAAGCCAAGATCATCTAGAGGTTCAATGGGTTGTTTTGGGTCAAGGGTTAGGATCAATAAGGTATCTCATTTACCCATTATTTTCTCATTGATGCTCATGTCCTCTTGTGTCTTTAGTCTTCAACTTTAAAGGGCTTAACCGACTACATGACATATGGACTCATATGATTGACAAACAAGTGCACTAACACCCTAAGCATTCCTTGATTCCTTGCTTTATGTACTACATTCTTAATTTCATGTTCATGACATCTGAAATCTACCGGTGGTAGTGAATTCACGTGTCTTGGACAGGAACACGTTCAAGACATCTGAAATCTACCAATATCAGTGAATTTCACATATCCTATATTGGTCCAAGGATAGGAACAAGTGGTATGTTTCATTGTAATGGAAGTGTCTGTGGCATTAGCTGAACTGGTGGTACAGGTGCTCGATTTCTAACAAAACTTGCATCGGACTATTACTGAGGTGCAACTTTTACTCTTTCAGCGAACAAAGCCATCAACCGATTCATGCTCTGTGGCCGACAACCCACTTATTGAAGGACTCGACCTGAACTAACAAGTGTTTTGCCTAAACTCATGATAGTTCTGCAATGTGTTGAATCCTCCTTTATATATCAACCATCTCGACTGACATAATCTCAAGAGGTTCAACTCGAGATTTCGATGGTCTGTCTAGATTTGGAGGAACAAGCACCATACTAGGTGGTGAATCTCCTTGCTTAAGCACTTGTTGGATTTGCACATCCTCCTTGTCAATAGGAGGCTCATTAGCCACAACAAAGACTGTTAAAGTATTACGACCTCTTCGGCTCAGATTCCAAATGATTATTTCACTGAAAAATATACTTAGGTCAACCAAATGTTATGGTAACCGAGTAGTTTGGAGTCCCACTAGGCATGCTAAAAAATGTTGGTTGCTCGTCTTTTTTCAATTATGCGGGCATGCCAAAGTCGATACAACGGCTTGATCCAAACCAATCAACTTTGACCCTAGGCACCAAAATAAGAAGATACGTCCAGTATGAACGTATATGACCAAATTCTGATAAGATCGGTCATTTACTCAACCACTTTGCAAAATTTTATGATGATCAGGTGATAATCAGAAGGTGGGGTTCTTCCTCCGAAGATGGGTTACTTTGTGCCTTCCATAAGAAAGGACTTTCAAAATACCAGTGCAAGTCAAACAAAAGGAAAAACTTACAATCGGTCCCTAGGAGCGACTACAAGAATATGTCTCTTGGAATAACTGCTTGATATTGGATAAAGAACAAATCTAGAATATGAGTGTAGATTTAGATTATAACTAAATATTATAACTAAGAATTACCGCTAATGGATTATCGCTACTCATATGATAAGCTGAGATAAAGTAAATTGATAAGTTTGTTTTTTGTTGGATTGGTCTTCGATTTTGATTGGGTTGTGTTTTCTTTGTTACATTCCTTTACTATTTGTAGATTTTTTTTTGCTATAGCTTATTTATCTAAATCTTTTTTTGCATTACTGTAATGGTTACAGCAGTCTAAAATCCTTTTTAGATTCTTATCTTTTTTAGATTATTACTTTTAATACGTTTCTCTTTAGGATGGTTTCACTTCTGAATACATCTCAGCTGCTTACTTCACTTTTTGTCAGCCAAGGTTGCCCTCATCGCCTTTTAGCTCTTAAATAGCTCGATCATACTTTTTGCATATCAACTGCAACATTCCGCCAACAATGCTTCTTGTATATTCACCACAACATTTCGTCGACCATCTACTGACGTGTAGAACTAAACTTATGCCATATGTAAGCTCGTAAAAAGCGCTTCAAATCTTTGAATATCTTTTTATCTATTTCCAATTCCTAGTAAAATACCAAGTGTTACCCTTCCATTGGCTTTCCCATAATTGATACACACACACACACACACACACACGGTACAACATAAAGAATGAGCTATTACCATTAAAAACTCCCTATGGTACACCATAATATTTATTGAGTATCCAACATGCTGATGAGGTCATAAAGACCTGCGTGAAAAGAAGATACAAATATCAGCTTAATCCAAATATTTGTTGGCCATTAAAATTTGTTTAATGGTCAATAACCACCGTTTCCTATGATGTGGTCCACCTGAAATTTGTATCTGCTTTATTTTTGAGATCACAGCCTTTCAAAACAAATAAACGGCATAGATATATAAATACATATGTCGAGGTGGCCCTAGGATAAGGGGAAGCGGATTGCGTATTGAGTAACTCAGTACACTAAGCGTACTGAGTAAACTCTGTGAGCCCAAGTGTCATTCATGCATTTTATCCACTTGTCCATCTCTTTTAATAGATACTTCTATGGATTTATCCAAAAAATGGAGTGTATCCAATCCTTAAGTGGAACACACCATCGGAAACGGTGTGAATTGAACATCCTTCGTTGAAAAATTATTGACGACCAAAGAAGTTTTATATCAAGCTGATATTTGTGTTTTCCCTTCATCCATGTCTGTCTGATCTTATGAATATGTTGGATGATAAATAAACATCACCAGGGTCTTGAAAGTTTTCAACGGTGGAAATCAATACTTCTACTTTTTCTCATGGTAGCTTTTGTATATATATAAATTTTGAGTTCAACCCCTAAAATGATATGAAAAACAACTGGACAACGTGGATAAACCAGATGCATTCATGGTGGGGCCAAAAGAGTTTAGTAGGATAAGAGCGCACTGAGCAATCCGATTTCAGGATACAGGTCTCAAACCCACATAGTGGTTCCAGGGTCGCACGGAAGTCGCGCTCGGAACAGATAATCTAACCCTCATTAAAAAATTTGTCAGCAGCCTACACCTCCCGTTGACAAATACAACTAATTGGAACAGGTCAACTTAATAGATATTGATCAACTATTAGAACCATAGAATTACAGACCACACATCATATATTATTATTATTTTTCTTTTTTCTTTCTTTTTAACACACCCACCCACGCACTCAGTAGTGGGATTTCGACATGTGTGAGTTTCGAACCCAAGACCTTGTGTTGAAACTCCTCAGAATCTACCACTCGGGCAAGGACCGGAACCCCAGGCCACACATCATATGATTTCCAGCTTAGAAACTGCATCTAGCATACCATCATGGCCCCACCCTGATGTGTGTCAGATATCCATACCATCAATTAGATGCACCCTTCTACGGTGGGTTGTGGATTTAAAAATCAAGTCAATCTCTGACTTAAGTGGGCCACACCATAGGTAACAATTGAGAATGGATGCTCAACCATTAAAACTTTTCTGATTATTTATAAGGTGGAGAGAAATGTGGTTCAGACATGTAACTCATCCATTATGCGTGAGTCTCACTTGGAGGAGGGGTCATACCAAATGATTTTAGATGTTTTTCTTAGTATAGTAATTTGGTTAGCCTTCCATAGACCTTTGTGTACGTGCACAGGGTACGGACAAAGGAAACTCTCGCTAACACAGGGGACCCTCCGATACCTAAGTCAGGTAGGGAATTTGATTCTAGTCGAGCAATGGATTTTAAGTTAGAAATTGTGTGTTCCTTTCGCTATTAGAGATACTCTTATTTATAGTTGAGGAGAAGTTGTGGCGTGGGAGAAATCTCCCTGTTTAGCAAGGATGGGATTCGAGTTCCGTATATGTCGTAGGGATCTTCCGGGATTCTCGGTGAATATCTCGAACAGATCTCCCTGTCGATTGTCCTACTAGATTATTGTTTAGGATCTCACGTAGGTATCGCTGAGACCAGGTTGGACCTGGTGGAAGGAGAGTCGGGCAAACTTGGGATTGTACCAACTTGGAGTCGCGCCAACCTGGGATTATGTCAGTCTAAGGTGCAGGAGTCGAGCTTCCATTGGTGACAGGGGGATCGGTGGATCTTCCGAGCTGATGACGAGAGGTCGAGCTCGACCACAGTTCATACTCAGTCGGGGTCAAGGGTCGAGCCTTCATTTGCATTTGTCGCTATTCCACCTGAAGAAGTGTACACTGTTCCGACCTGACCTCTTCTCATTGGTCGGTCCAATTTCCCTATAACAGTTTTAAATATGATTTTACAAAGTTTCATATTATGTAGTGCAACTGAGTTTCCAGTACGGCAGATTTTTGAAACATCAATTTACAGGGGACCTACCAAATGCACCGCACCGTGTAGCCGACCTCACAGAGCCTCCCCTGTGCGCGCGCGCACACAAACATTCGTATATACGCTTAGAGAACCTACCCCTTGTAGATACGCTCATAAAAAAAAATAATAATAATAATAATAATAATAAAAATGCAAGCAGCCTCTGCCTGGCGTTGACGAATCCAACCAGTTGGACCAGGTCAACCCAGTAGATATTGATCAACCACTGGAACCGTAGAATTATAGTCGACACAGCAAATGACCTCCCGATTAGTAACTGCATCTAAGCATCCCATGGTGAGCCCACCGTGATGTGTGTCAGACATCCATACCATCTATTAGAAGCACCCTTCTATGGTAGGTTGTGGATGAAAAAAACAAGTCAATCTCTATCTTAACTGAACCACACCATAAGTAATAGTTGAGAGCAGTTGAGGGTGTATGCCCACCCATAGAAACCTTCCTGGTTATTTATAGGGTGTATAGCGGCATGGTTTAGACATCTAACCCGGCCATTATGTGTGCGTCTCACTTGGATGAGGGGTCACGCCAAATCTTAGACCATAAATTCCAGTGAGCTCCACTAAGTAATTTTAGATGTTTTAAGTATGATTTTACATAATTTTTATATTGTGTGGTCCACCTAAGTTTCTCATCCGGCTGATTTTTAAAACATCCAATAACTTAGAGGGGACCCCACCAAATGCATCGTGTAGCCAAACTCAAAGAACTTCCCACGAGTACAGGCGCACAACATAAATACATAGAGTCATGCTCAACTGCCCACCAGTTTTCAAGGGGAATTTATGTGAGCTTTTTGGGAACTCATCTCGCATTGTATGAGTTAAAAATCTGAACAGCACATGTGATGCAATGCTGGGTGAAATTTTTTAGGCTCAACTTTGAATGGGCATGTAAAAAAAATAGAGTCAAATCAAGGGATAAAAGTATTTTCATTTTCCTTGGCTCTCTAGAGTTTTGGATCATAAAATTTGGGGCCGGATAATTTCACGGGGTGGTTCAGATTTTGGGGTCACACTACGTGAGATGATAACTCCTCCTACTAGTACAAGTGAGCATTTCAATATATATATATATATATATATATATATATATATATAGCCATGCTCACTTGTGCACCTTTGCACACGTGTCATATATGGGGTTCTAATCCGAACAGTCCATCTGATGCGTAATCACATGAAATCTCAATGGATAAAATTTCACCCCGATCTAAAATTCTATTAGGCCATGGCAAAGAGAAATGCTCAAGGGAGAAAATTGTTTTCATTTTTCATAGCCCACCAAAGTTCTAAGTAAAAAATTAAGCCTGGGAGATTTAACGAGGTGTTGCTTCACCTGGCCCGTCCAGATTTTAGATTCACAGAACATATGATGAGTTCTAAGAAAAGCTTGCACGAGTTCAGTGCCAACGGGTGCACATTCGGTTGTGTGTGTGTGTACGCGCATAGGGAAAAGGTACAATGCGCTCGAGCTGACGATAAGCACCCATGAGGTTGAGCTGTGTGGGCCCCACCGTGATGTGTTTCGACCATCAACACCGTACATTTGATGGGTACCCTTTAAATTATGGGATATCCCAAAAATCATTTGTATACGGAACTCAGGTGGGCCATAGCATCTAAAATTATGTGAAGACACCGTTAAAACACATAAAAGCACTTAGTGGGGCTCACCTAAGTTTTGCATGCGCCTGAAACTTGGTCTAAACCCTCATTTAAGAGGGGACACACATAATGGATGGGCTGGATTTGTAAACTACATCTCGGTGGGTCCTCAAAATTGGTTATGAATGTTTTAAAGGTGCACGGCCCCTCCCCACTTCTGTATGTGGTGTGGCCCACACAAGTCACGTATTGACTTGATTTTTGAGACCTAGGCTCACGATGGAATGGTGCATCTGAGTGATGGGGTAGATGTTCGAAACGCATCACGGTGGGGCCCACACAGCTCGACCTCATGGGGCGTTAAAATCAGCTGGAGCGCATTGTACCTTTTCCCACACACACACACACGCGCGCATTTTACCTTTTCCCACACACACACACACACACACACACACACACACACACATATATATATATATATATGCACCAAATGTTCAACCGTGCACCGTGTACAGAGCTCGTGCAAACTTTATGAGAACTTATCATACTTAATGAAAGTCCAAAATCTGAATGGTCCACATGACACAACACCTCATGAAATTTATATGGTTCAACTTTTATTTTGATACAAAACTTTGGTGGGCCATGAAAAAATAAAATAATTTCTTCCCTTGGTTTGCATCTCTCTTTACTATGGCCCACTAGAGTTTTAGATAAGGGTGGAATTTAGTCCCTTTGAGTTTCATGGGATGCCACATCTCATGAACCTTTGCCACGTCACATGAACCATTCGGATTAGAAGCCCATGACACATATATAAAGGTGCGCATGTGCATAAGTGCACCTCTCTCTCTCTCCATATATATATATATATATATATATATATATATATATATATATATATATATATATATATAGAGAGAGAGAGAGAGAGAGAGAGGTGCTCACCTGCGAACCAGTTCGTATACGTATGAACTTTTTTGAGAACCTATCATACGTGATGAATCTCGCAAATCTGAACCTTTGATGTGAAGCAGCACCTAGTGAAACCCCCCAGGACCAAGTTTTACTTTTATCTAAAACCTTTATCCATACCGTCCATAGCAAAGAGAAATTCAAATCAAGGAAATAAACTGTTTACATTTTTCACGGTCCACCAAAGTTTCAGATCAAAGTAAAAATTCATACTATGGGATTTCATGGGGTTCTGCTTCATGTGGACCGTTCAGATTTACGAGATTCATCACGTATGATGGATTCTCAAAAAAGTTCGTAAGTACTACGTACGAACTGGTTCGCAGGCGAGCGTTTTCCATATATATATATATATATATATATATATATATATATATATATATATATATATATATATAACACATGAAACGCATTGGCCCACTATCAAACCAAAGCCCCCCAATAAATGTTATCTTAGTCAAGACGAAAAATACACCACCTACATCTTCTGCTCTCCTTTCTGACTCAAAATTCCCAAAAGTCTGCGTGCAGCAAGCCCCCTTCTCTCTCCCATTTCAACAATCTCTTCCATTCCCAGCTTCCATGGCCCTCTCCATCAGCCATTTTACAAGCTACAAAATCCTCCCTCGCCTATCTAGGGACAACCTCCATCGCCTATCATCTTCTTCGTCTTCAATAACCATGAAGTCTGCCCTGTCCGATAAACAATCTTACTGGACGGACATAAACGCCGACGTCAAGACCTACCTCGAACGTTCCCTCCCCATTCGTGCCCCAGTAGTGGTCCATCAGCCAATGCATGATCTGGTGTTTGCTGCGCCCAAGACCATGGCCTCAGCTCTCTGCATCGCCGCATATGAGCTGGTCGGAGGCCAACGCTCAGAAGCTGTCGTAGCAGCCGCTTGTGCGATAAATCTAGTACATGCGGCGTCGCACACGCATGCACACCTACCCAACTTACTGGAACGGACGACTCCGCCGGCATATGGAGCCAACATCGAGCTTCTCACAGGCGACGCTATCTCACCGTTGGGTTTTGAGTTATTGGCACGGTCCGATGTCGAGGGTGGAAATTCGGAGAGGATTCTGAGGGTGATCATCGAGATAGCACGTGCAATGGGTGGACAAGGGGTAGTGGAGGGACAGTACATGCACGTGAAGTGGGCCAAGGGGCAGAAAGGGGAGGATGGTGTGGATGTGATTCAGGAGGTGTGCAAGAAGGAAGCTGCGCTTTATGCATGTGGGGCAGCGTGTGGGGCCATCTTAGGTGGGGCCAGCGAAGAGGAGGTTGAGAAATTGAGAACGTATGGGCTTTACATAGGGATGATTTGGGGGATGATGTATGGTGCCGGCAGAGAAGAGAGTGATGGATTGAAATTTGCCAAAGGGTTAGCATCCTTGGCCCTTGAAGAATTGGAAGGTTTCGATGGAGAAAAAGCGTCTGAAATTTCTAGCATTGTTGGTGTGTGTTTGGGTTTGTCGGAGTGAGGACATGTTGATGGAGAGATTTCAAAATTTTCTTTGTTATCAATGGATTTGTGGATTTAAAATAAAAGAAAGACTAGTGGCCTCTGTTTTCTTGATTTTCAGGCAGGATAGAGTCTGAAAAGCTTTCATGTTGAGATTTTTTTTGAGAAATTTGCGAGAATACGACCCATTTATGGCCCATTTAGGAGGCTAAGCCCACCTCATTTTCCTTTGCGAGAATACGCCCCAGCTGTACGGACGCCTTTCCAAAAGTCGAAAATGCCCCTGCTTTTTCCTTCAAGCGGGAAGACGAGCGCTGACGCTCGTCGTACTCCGAGTTGTACGAACGGTTCAAAATGGAAACGGATTGGCTACTCCCCCTGACACCAGCTCCGTGGCTGGTGTTCGGTGCTCTGTAGGCCCCACCATGATGTATGTGTTTCATCCATTCCGTTCATCCATTTTTAAAGATTATTTTAGTTTTTAATCACAAAAATGAGAGGGATATAAATATCAGGTGGACCACACCACATGAAAACAATAGTGATTGGATATCAACCATTAAAATCCTTCTATGGTCCACTATACTGTTTATTTTACATCCAATCTGTTGATTAGGTCATACAGGCCCAGATGAAGAGAAAAAACAAATATCAACTTGATCCAAAACTTTTATGGTCACCAAAATGTTTTTAATGGTCGACCCTCATTCAACACTGTTTCCTGTAATGTGGTCCATTTGAGATTTGGATATATCTCATTTTTGGACTTATATTATAAAATGATCTGTAAAAACAGATGGATGGCATGGATGAAACACATACATCATAGTGTGGCCCACATAGCACCGACCACCAGCCATTGGCTGGTGTCAGGGGGAGTAGCCAATCCGTTCCCGTTCAAAAAAGATCAACGTTACATGGGCCCCACAGTTATGTATTTATTATATCCACAACGTTCATCCGTATTTCGAGATCATTTCGGAGCATTATCCCCAAAAAAAAAAAAAATTCATATCCAAAGATCAACTGGACCACACCACATAGCAGCACAAAATTGATTTTCACCGTTGAAACTTTTGTAGGGCCCACCGTAACATTTATTTTTCCATCCAATATATGCATAAGGTCACAACGACCTGGATGAAGAGGAAAAACAAATTTCATAATGATCCAAAACCTTTGTGACCCCTAAAAGGGTTTCAATGGTAGACGTTCAATTCTCCACTGCCTTTTAAAGTGTGGTCCACTTGACAGTTAGATCTGTCTTATTTTCCGTCTCAAGCCTTATTATGAGCTCGCCAAATAGATGTACGGTTTGGATATAACATGGACCTTATGATGGGACCCAAAAAACAACAAAGATTCTATGTTAAAAAGGAAAAAAAAAAAAAAAAAAAACAGATTTTTATTTTCCAGGATGCAGATATATGGCTACGGATTATAACCGTAGCCATATCTACCACAATCCGTAGCCAAAGGGATTTGTCCGGGGTAGGCGCGCCGAACTAAGATGCCCACGCCACTCGCTGCCCTATTCGGCGGGGGCACGCCCATCTGACGTGGCCACGCCCATCTGATGACTCCTATAGCTACGGATTATAACCATAGCCAAAACTGTAGTCTGTGCCAATCTATGGAAAAAAAAATTTATTTTTTTTTTATTTTTTTACATGGAGAACTTCATTCTACCTACAATTTTCTCTAATATATATTTATATAAATATGTATACATAAGCATATAAAAAAAATTTCTCACATTTTTTTCATTTCTTTCTTTTTTCATTTAACAAGAATATCTTCTAAACCAAAATTAGTTACTTGACGTACCGTATATGATTTTGGGGTAGGAGAAGCTAATTTAGCCAACCAACCTAGTTATTTTTCAAGATTCCATCAGGTCGATGGTCAAAAATCCATTTCATTCACTTAATGGTCAATTTCAATCAGTTCGCGGTCAATTTCGCTCATTTCATTTACTTCACGATCAATTACATGCATTTCACGGTCAATCTCAGTGATTCCATTTTGAATCACGGTCATTTCCATGCATTTCATGGTCAATTCTCTTCACTTCATGGTCATTTCCATGCATTTCATGGTCAATTCTCTTCACTTCATGGTCATTTCCATGCATTTCACGGTCAATGCGCTCCACTTCACAGTCATTTTCATGCATTTCACGGTCAATCCCGGCGATTACGTTTTGATTCACAGTCATTTCCATGCATTTCACGGTCAATTCGCTCCACTTCATAGTCATTTTCATGTATTTCACGATCAATCCCGGCGATTCTGTTTTGATTCACGGTCTTTTCCATGCATTTCATGGTCAATTCCCTTCACTTCACGGTCATTTCCACACATTTCACAGTCAATTCGCTTCACTTCACGATCATTTCCATACATTTCACGGTCATTCCTGCATATTTTGTGTTGATTCACGGTCATTTCGATGCATTTCACGGTGAAGTGTAGTGATTGGACCCTGAAATGCGCGAAATGACCGTGGAGTGAAGGGGCATGACCGTGAAATGCGATGAAATGACCGTGAATCAACACGGAATAGGTGGGAATGACCGTGATATGCATGGAAATGACCATGAAGTGAAGCGAAATTGACCGCGGAAATGCATGGAAATGACCATGAAGTGAAGGGAATTGACCATGAAATGTAAAAATGACCGTGAATCAACAATAGGCATGACGAGAATGACCGTGATTTCCATGCACATGCACTCACAATCATTCGCTTTATTCCATGTTGATTCACGGTCATTTCGACCCATTTCACGGTCATGCCCCTTCACTTCACGATCATTGAGCGCATTTCACGGAATGCTTCACTTCAAGCCATTTCCATGCATTTCACGCGTCATTCCCACCTATTATGTGTTGTCATGATTCACGGTCATTTGACGATTTCACGGTGAAGTGTAGTGATTGGACCGTAAAATGCGCCTTGAAAATGACCGTGAAGTAAAGGCATGACCGTGAAATGCGCCTAAATGACCGTGAATCAACACTAATAGGTGGGAATGACCGTGATATGCATGGAAATGACCGTGAAGTGAAGCAAATTGATCGTATGAAATGCATGGAAATGACCGTGAAGTGAAGGGGTATGACGTGAAATGCATCGAAATGACCGTGAATCAACATGAAATAAGCGTGGAATGATGTGATATGCATGGAAATCACGGCCATTCCGTTATTCGTGTTGATTCATCGGTCATTTCGACGATTTCACGGCCATGCCCCTTCACTTCACAATCATTTTCGCAAGCATTTCATGGTCAATTCATTCACTTCACGGCCATTTTCATGCATTTCACGCGGTCATTCCCGCTTATTAGAAATTGATTGATTCACGGTCATTTCGACGCATTTCACGGTGAAGTGTAGCGATTGACCGTGAAATGCGCGGAAATGACCGTGAAGTGAAGGGGCATGACCGTGAAATGCACCAAATGACCGTGAATCAATACGAATAGGTGGGAATGACCGTGATATGCATGAAAATGACCGTGAAGTGAAGAAAATTGACCGTGAAATGCATGAAAATGACCGTGAAGTGAAGGGTATGATCGTAAATGCATCAAAATGACCGTGAATCAACACGTGAAAATAGCGGGAATGATCTTGTGATATGCATGGAAATCACGGTCATTCCGTTCATTCCGTTGTTGATTCACGGCCATTTTCGACGCATTTCACGGTCATGCACCTTCACTTCGATCGATCATTTTCGCAAGATTTCACTGATCAATTTGCTTCACTTCATGGTCATTTCCATGCATTTTACGGTATCATTGCCGCAAATTCAGTGTTGATTCACTATTATTTCGATGCATTTCACTTGAAGTGAAGTGTAGTGATTGGGACCGTGAAATGCGCGAAATGACCGTGAAGTGAAGGGGCATGACCGCGTGAAATGCATGACAAATGACCGTGAATCAACACGGAATGGTGGGAATGACCGTGATATGCATGGAAATGACCATGAAGTGAAGCGAATTGACCGTGAAATGCATGGAAAAGATCTGAAGTGAAGGGAATCGAGATGAAATGCGTAAATGATCCGGAATCAACACGGAATAGACGGGAATGACCGTGATTTCCATGCATATCACAATCATTCCCGCCATTGCAAGTGTTGATTCACGGTCATTTTCGATGCATTTCACTCATGTTATGCCCTTCACTTCACGATCATTTCAAGCATTTCACGGCCAATTCGCTTCATTTCACGGCCATTTTCATGCATTTACTGGCCATTGCCACCTATTCGTGTTGATTCACGGTCATTTCGACGCATTTCACGGTGAAGTGTTGCGATGGGACCGTGAAATGTGCGGAAATGACCGTGAAGTGAAGGGGCATGACCGTGAAATGCACCGAAATGACTGTGAATCAACACGGAATAGGTGGGAATGACCATGATATGCATGGAAATGACCGTGAAGTGAAACAAATTAACCGTGAAATGCATGGAAATGACCGTGAAGTGAAGGGGTATGACCGTGAAATGCATCGAAATGACCGTGAATCAACACGAAATAGGCGGGAATGACTGTGATATGCATGGAAATCGGCGGTCATTCCCGTTTATTCCTGTTGATTTGATTCACGCATTTCACCATGCTCCCTTCACTTCACGATCATTTTCGGCAAGATTTCACGGTTGAATTTCACTTCACTCGCCATTTCCATGCATTTCACGGATCATTCTCGCCTTTATTCAGTGTTGTTTCACGGTCATTTGACGATTTCACGGTGAAGTGTAGCGATTGACCGTGAAATGCGTGGAAATGACCGTGAAGTGAAGGGGCATGACCGTGAAATGCGACGAAATGACCGTGAATCAACACCGAAAGGTGGGAATGACCGTGATATGCATGAAAATGACCATGAAGTGAATTAATTGACCGTGAAATGCATGGAATGACCGAAGTGAAGGGAATTGACGTGAAATGCTTGAAATGACCGTGAATCAACACGAATAGATGGGAATGACCGTGATTTCCATGCATATCACAAATATTCCCGCTATTCCGTTGATTCACGGCCATTTCGACGCATTTCACGGCCATGCCCCTTCACTTCATAGTCATTTCACAGATTTCCGGTCAATTCACTTCACTTCACGGTCATTTCCATGCATTTCATGGTCATTCCCCTATTCCGTGTTGATTCATTATTTTGACGCATTTCACTTGAAGTGTAGCTGATTGGACCATGAAATGCGCTTAAATGACCGAAGTGAAGGGCATGACCGTGAAATGCCCCGAATGACCGTGAATCAACATGAAATAGGTGGGAATGACCGTGATATGCATGGAAATGACCGAAGTGAAGTGAAGCGAATTGACCGCAGTGAAATGCATGGAAATGACCGTGAAGTGAAGGGTATGACCGTCAGAAATGCCGTCGAAATGACCGGAATCAACACGAAATAGGTGGGAATGACTGCGTGATATGCATGGAAATCACGGTCATTCCCGCCTATTTTCGGTTGATTCACGGCCATTTCGACGCGATTTCACTCTGGCCATGCCCTTCACTTCACGGCCATTTCGCGCAAGATTTCACGGTTGGCCAATTCACTTCACTTCACGATCATTTCCATGCATTTCACGTCATTCCGCCTATTCAGTGTTGATTCACTATCATTTCGACGATTTCACGCGGTGAAGTGTAGCGATTGGACCGTGAAATGCAAAAATGACCGTGAAGTGAAGGGGCATGACCGTGAAATACGATGAAATGACCGTGAATCAACACGGAATAGGTGGGAATGACCGTGATATGCATGGAAATGACCATGAAGTGAAGCGAATTGACCGTGAAATGTGCCTAAATGACCGTGAATCAACACGGAATAGACGGGAATGACCATGATTTCCATGCATATCACGTCATTCCCGCCTATTCGTTGATTCACAAATCATTTCGGCAAGCATTTCACGATCATGCCCCTTCACTTCACTCCATTTTCCGCATTTACAAATTCAATCGCTACACTTTCACGGTCATTTCATGCATTTCACACGGTCATTCCCACCTATTCCATGTTGATTCACGGTCATTTCGACGATTTCACGATTGAAGTGTAGCGATTGGACCGTGAAATGCGCGAAATGACCGTGAAGTGAAAGAGCATGACCGTGAAATGCTATGAAATGACCGTGAATCAACACGGAATAGGTGGGAATGACCGTGATATGCATGAAAATGACCATGAAGTGAAGCGAACTGACCGTGAAATGCATGAAAATGACCGTGAAGTGAAGGGAATTGGCCATGAAATGCTACTAAATAATCGTGAATGGGATCAATTTTAAGGTAATGATGGTGATGTCGGTGGATTGTCTTAAGATCCATGGTATTGTTATATCCCAGGATCAGATCACCCGGCCTGTTTGGCACGCTCGCCAACCCGGATTTAATTTCCAATACCATTCAATCCCTTCCAATCCGCCTGGCCAAACGGGCCCTAAGGTAATGATGGTGGTGTCAGTGGATTGGTTTAAGATCCATGGGATTGCTATATCCCGGAACAAGTTCACTGGGTCTGTTTGGCACATCAGGCATATCCTGGGATTTTACCTTCCACTCCCTCCAACCAAGGGATGGGATCAATTTTAAGGTAATGATGGTGATGTTAGTGGATTGTTTTAAGATCCATGGGATTGCTTATATCCCGGGACAAGTTCACAAGGTCTGTTTGGCTCATCATGCATATCCCGGGATCTCGCGATCCCATTCCTCCTAATACCGTGGGATTGGTTTGGCCAAACAGACCTTAAAGGTAATGATGGTGATGTCAGGAGAAGCTACTTTAGCCAACCAACCTAGTTATTTTCCAAGATTCCATTAGGTCGATGGTCGAAAATCTATTTCATTCACTTAGCGGTCAATTTCATTCATGACCGTGAAGCGAAGGGGCATGACTGTGAAATGCGCCGAAAATGACAGTGAAGTGCATGGAAATGAGCGTGAAGTGAGGCGAATGGACCGTGAAATGCGCGGAAATGATCGTGAAGTGAAGGGGCATGACCATGAAATGCGTCAAAATGACCATGAATCAACACGGAATCGACAGGAATGACCGTGATATGCATGGAAATGACCATAAAGTGAAGTGATTGGACCATGAAATGCACGAAAATGACCGTCAAGTGAAGGGGCATGACCATGAAATGCGTCGAAATGACCGTGAATCAACACGGAATAGGCGAGAATGACCATGATATGCATGGAAATGACCGTGAAGTGAAGCGATTAGACCGCGAAATGCGCGGAAATGACCGTGAAGTGAAGGGGCATGACCGTGAAATGCGCCGAAATGACCATGAATCAACACAGAAGAGGTGGCAATGACCGTGATATGCATGGAAATGACTGTAAAGTGTAGTGATTAGACCGTGAAATGCATGAAAATGACCGTGAAGTGAAGGGGCGTGACCGTGAAATGCCTCGAAATGACCGTGAATCAACACGGAATAGGCGAGATCAGGATCGGGTTTAGGTTTGGGTTTTCAAGTTTAGGTTTACGTTTAGGTTAGGGAGTTGAGATTAGGATTAGGTGTAGGTTTAGGTTTAGGGATTTGAGAATACGTTAGTTTTAGGTTATAGGTTATACTAATATAGGTTTAGGTTAAGGTTATAGGTTATAGGTTAGAGGTTAAGGTTTAGGTTTAGGTTTGGGGATTTAAGAATAGGTTTAGATTATAGGTTATAGGTTAAGGTTTAGTTTATAGGTTAAGGTTTAGGTTTAGGTATAGGCTAAGGTTTAGGTTATAGATTATAGGTTATAGAGATTTAGGTAATTGAGAATAAGTTAAGGTCTAGGTTTAGGTTATAGGTTACATCGTATAGGTTTATGTTTGGGTTTAGGTTAAAGGTTATACGTTTAGGTTATAGGTTAAGAATAGGTTCAAGTTAAGGTAATAACTTTAAGTTAAAGGTTTAGGTTAATGTTATAGGTTTAGGTTAATGTTATAGGCTTAGGTTATAGGTTTAGATTTGAGAATAGGTTTAGGTTATAAAGTAAGGTTTAGGTTAGTTGTAGGTTAGGCTAGGGAATTGAGTTTAGGTGATATGTTTAGGTTATAGTTATAGGTTTAGGTTAAGGTTTAGGTTGTAGTTATAGGTTTTGGGATTTGAGAATAGATTTAGTTATAATATAGGTTTAGGTTTAGAATTAGGGTTCGAGTTCGGGTTTAGAGTTATAGATTATAGGTTTATGTTAAGGTTTAGGTTTAAGTTATAGGTTTTGGGATTTGAGAATAGGTTTAGGTTAGGGCGTAGATTAAGGTTTAGGGAAATGACCGTGAAGTGAAGGGGCATGACCGTGAAATGCATCGAAATGACCGTGAATCAACACGGAATAGGCGGGAATGACCGTGATATGCATGGGAAATGATTGTGAAGTGAGGCAATTGGATCGCGAAATGCGCAAAAGTGACCATGAAGGGTCATGACCGTGAAATGCATTGAAATGACCGTGAATCAAAACGAAATAGGTGGGAATGACCGCGATATGCATGGAAATGGGGGTGAAGTGAAACGATTGGACCGCAAAATACACGGGAAGTATACAGTGAAGTGAAGACGCGGGACCGCGAAATGCGTCGAAATGACCGTGAATCAACACGGAATATGTGGGAATGACCGTGATATACATGGAAATGGGGGTAAAGTGAAGTGATTGGACCGCGAAATGCACGGAAGTGACCGTGAAGTGAAGACGTGGGACCGTGAAATGCGTCGAAATCACCGTGAATCAACACGGAATATGCGGCAATGACCGTGATATGAATGGAAATGATTGTGAAGTGAGGCGATTGGACCGCGAAATGTGTAGAACTGACCTTGAAGTGAAGACGTGGGACCGCGAAATGCGTTGAAATGACCGTGAATCAACACGAAATATGCAGGAATGATCGTGATATGCATGAAAATAGGGGTAAAGTGAAGCGATTGGACCGCGAAATGCACGGAAGTGACCGTGAAGTGAAGACGCGGGACCATGAAATGCGTCAAAATCACCATGAATCAACACGGAATATGGGGAATGATTGTGATATACATGGAAATGGGAGTGAAGTGAAGCGATTGGACCGTGAAATGCACGGAAGTGACCGTGAAGTGAAGACGCGGGACCGTGAAATGCGTCGAAATGACCAGTGAATCAACACGGAATACGGGAATGACCGCGATATGCATGGAAATGGGGGTGAAGTGAACCATGGATGCGAAATGCACGAAAGTGACGGTGAAGTGAAGATGCGGGACGCGTGAAATGCGTCAAAATGATCGTGAATCAACACGAATATACCGCGAGAATGATCGTGATATGCATGGAAAGGGGTGAAGTGAAGCGATTGATCATGAAAATGCACCGGAAGTGACTGTGAAGTGAAGATGCGGGACCGTGAAATGCGTCAAAATAACCGTGAATCAACACGGAATATGCGGGAATGATCGTGATATGCATGGAAATGGGGGTGAAGTGAAGCGATTGGACCTCAAAATGCATGCGGCCAATATACGGTCATTTTTGTGCATTTCACTTCAATACTTCCGTATTTTTAATCCAATCGCTTCACTTCACCCCATTTTCATGCATATCACTACATTCTCAAGATATTCCGTGTTGATTCACAAGCCATTTCGACGCACTTCACGGTCCCGCATCTTCACTTCACGGTCACTTTCGTGCATTTTGCGGTCCAATCGCTTCACTTCACCCCTATTTCCATGCATATCATGGTCATTCCCGCATATTTCATGTTGATTCACGGTCATTTTGATGCACTTCACTTGACCTGGCGTCTTCACTACTTCATGGTCACTTCAGCGCAAGATTTTGGCACCAATTCACTTCACCCCATTTTCATGCATATCACGCTTATTCCGCGATATTTCGTGTTGATTTCATATTATTTTGACGCACTTCACTGGTCCGCGTGATCACTTTCGATTTTACTATCAATCTCTTCACTTCACCCCCATTTCCATGTATATCACAATATTCCCGCATATTCCGTGTTGATTCACTCTATTTCGACGCACTTCACTTGGTCCCACGTCTTCACTTCACGGTCACTTCCGCACATTTCGTAGTCCAATTGCTTCACTTCACCCCCATTTCCATGCAAATCACGGTCATTCCCACATATTTCGTGTTGATTCACGGTCATTTCGACGCATTTCATGGTCCCACGTCTTCACTTCACGATCACTTCCGTGCATTTCATGGTCCAATCGCTTCACTTCACCCCCATTTTCATGCTTATCATGGTCATTCCCGCATATTCTGTGTTGATTCACGGTCATTTCGACGCATTTCACGGTCCCACGTCTTCACTTCACGGTCACTTTCGTGCATTTCGCGGTCCAATCGATTCACTTCACCCCCATTTCTATGCATATCACGATCATTCCCGCATATTCCGTCCTGATTCACGGTAATTTCGACACATTTCGTAGTCCCGCGTCTTCACTTCACGGTCAGTTCTACATATTTCGCGATCCAATCGCCTCACTTCACAATCATTTTCATGCATATCACGGTATTATTCCCGCTATTAGTGTTGATTCACTGGCCATGCCCTTCACTTTACTTGCCATTTCCTAAACCTTAATCTACACCCTAACCTAAACCTATTCTCAAATCCTAAATTCTATAACCTAAATCTAAACCTTAACATAAACCTATAACCTATAACCTAAATCCGAACATAAACCCGAACCCGAACCCGAATTCCTAAACCTAAACCTATACTTATAACCTAAATCTATTCTCAAATCCCAAAACCTATAACTACAACCTAAACCTTAACCTAAACCTATAACCTATAACCTAAACATATCACCGAAACTTAATTCCCTAAACCTTAACCTACAACCTAACCTAAACCTATACTTATAACCTAAACCTATTCTCAAATCTAAACCTATAACCTATAACCTAAACCTAAACCTATAACATTAACCTAAACCTTTAACCTAAACTTATAACCTTAACCTAAACCTATTCTCAAATCCTTAAACCTTAACCTTTAACCTATAACCTAAACGTATAACCTATAACCTAAACCCAAACCTAAACCTATACCCCGTAACCTATAACCTAAACCTAAACCTTAACTTATTCTCAATTATCTAAATCTATAACCTATAATCTATAACCTAAACCTTAGCCTAAACCTAAACCTAAACCTAAACCTTAACCTATAACCTAAACCTTAACCTAAAGCTATAACCTATAACCTAAAACCTGAACGTATTCTCAAATCCCTAAACCTAAACCTACACCTAATCCTAATCTCAACTCCTAACCTAAACGTAAACCTAAACTTGAAAACCCAAACCTAAACTCGATCCCGATCCCGCCTATTCCATGTCGATTCATGGTCATTTCGACGCATTTCACGGCCACGCCCCTTCACTTCACGGCCATTTCCATGCATTTCTCGGTCCAATCAGTACACTTCACGGTCATTTCCATGCATATCACGGTCATTTCCGCCTCTTCCGTGTTGATTCACTTGGCCATTTCAATTGCATTTCACGGCCATGCCCCTTCACTTCATGGTCATTTTCGCACATTTCGTGGTCTAATTGCTTCACTTCACACCATTTCCATGCATATCACGGTCATTCCCGCCTATTCCGTGTTGATTCAACCTCATTTCGACGCATTTCACTGGCCATGCCCCTTCACTTCACTATGGCCATTTCCTCGCATTTAAGTAAATCCAATCGCTTCACTTTATGGTCATTTCCATGCATATCATGGTCATTCCCGTCGATTCCGTGTTGATTCACGGCCATTTCAAGACATTTCCAACCCCGGCATTTACGGCCATGCCCCTTCACTTCACGGCCATATTCGCGCATTTCACGGTCCATTCACCTCATTTCACGCTCATTTCCTTGCATTTCACGGTCATGTCGGCGCATTTCATAATATGTTCTCCCTTCACTTCACGGCCATGAATGAAATTGACCGCTAAGTGAATGAAATGGATTTTCAACCATCGACCTGATGGAATCTTAGAAAATAACCAAAGTTGGTTATTAAAGTAGCTTCTCCTACCCCAAAATCATATAGGGTACATGAAGTAACTAATTTTAGTTTAGAAGATATTCTTTCACAAATGAATAAAGAAAGAAATGAAAAAGGGAAAAAAAAATTATACGCTTATATATACATATTTATATAAATATGTGTTAGGGAAAATTATTGGTAGAATAAAGTTTTTCATGTGTAAAAAAAAAAAAAAAAAAAACCTAAAAAAAAATTGCACTACGACCAATGGCTACGACTATAATCCGTAGCCATAGACTTCCTGCCAGTTTGGCGTGGCCCCGCCAGACGGTTGGCCCCGCCGGGATAGGTCGGGCCGAGTGGTGCGGCGCGCATGGGATAGCTTGGCAGCGCCCACTGACAGCCGCTTTAGTACGGATTTTGGTTGATTTAGCTACTTATAATCCATAGCTAAAAATCAGATAAAAAAAAAAAATAAAATTGATTTTTTTTTTTCAATGTCGAATCTTTTATTTTTTTTGGGTCCCATCATGAGGTCTATGTTATATCCAAACCATCCATCTATTTGACAAACTCATATTAATGCTTGAGATGGAAAATAAGATAGATCTAACTATCAAGTGGACCACACTTTAAATGTCTGTGGGGAATGAACGTCTACCATTTAAACTCTTTTAGCTGATTACGAGTTTTGGATCATTATTAAAAAAAAATTTCCTCTTCAACCAGGTATTTGTGACCTTATGAATAGATTGGATGGAATATAAATGTTATGGTGGGCCCTACAAAAGTTTCAATCGGTGAAAATCAATTTCGTGTCGCTTCTTTGTGGTGTGGTCCATATTACTCTCGATATGATTTTTTTTTTGCATAATGGTTCGAAATGATCTCAAAATATGGATGAACGTTGTGGATATAATAAATACATAACTGTGGGGCCCATGTAACGTTGATCTCTTTTTTAACCGTTCGTAGGATTTCGAGGAGCGTCAAAGCTGGTCTTCGAGCACCAGTTGATTCGCTGGAGGAAAAAAACATGTGGGCATTTTCGACCTTTGAAAGGCGTCCCAGACAGTGGGGCGTATTCTCCCAAGGGAAAATGAGGTGGGCTTAGCCTCCTAAATGGGCCATAAATGGGTCGTATTCTCGCAAATTTCTCAATTTTTTTTATTAGAAGTTTGTGCCGCAAATGAGTGAAAAATTTGTGCGACTCGCACATGCATGCCAGTAAGTGTTAAATGAACAGTCAAGCGAAATTTCCTAAAATTCGTGTCATTGGAATGAGTGAGTGCTGCCCTGACAGTGGGGTCCACCTTGGTTTATGTGGTGTGTTGATGCAAAAAACTGGCCAGTCTTCCCTGGATCGAGGATCCTCCGAAAGTCAAGCTAGAGAATTTGGGTCTAGTTGAAAGTAGGATTTTAGGCTCAAAATTATGTGTTATTTTCACTATTAGGAATGCTCCTATTTATAAGTGAGAAGAGACGGTGGCATAGAAGGGTATTTCTTATTTACAGGGTATTACCTATTTAGTAGGAATGTATTGTAGTGAGATCTGGATCTCTAGTATATTGCAATGATCTTCCGAAATCTTTGGCGAATATATCGGACAGATCCTTGCTGTAGTAGTTTCCCGAGATCCTCGGCTGGATTCTCGGGTAAGGTCTATTCGAGCCAGGTCGGTACTAATAGAAGCACGTGGTGGGTGTCTAAGGTGGACGGTCGTTCCGAAGAGAGGTTCCGCCGACCTGGGTTCTTTTAACAAGTCACCGTCAAGTTTCTCCTGACGTCAGCTAGATTACCGACCTGCCAACCTACCTTTATAGGGTGTGTTAGAAGATCGAGGCTGAACCTTTTTTCCTGCCAGATTGAGAATGAGACCGAGTTCTTCGTCAAAGCTTCTGTTAGCCAACCTCATAACACATGCATAAATGTTCAACGTAACCTTATCTTATTGGCTAATCTAATTTTACCCGCAACATGGTGTATACTCAAGCGACCATCAGTTTTTCCACATATACAAATCTCAGTGGCTCACACGGTAGCTAGAAAATGATGGCCGGCAAATACGAGCAACACATACATTAAGGTAGACCCCACCTTGAGGGCAACACCCACTCACGTGTTACCGTCACACAGAATCCGCACGTAACATGGCCTGACAAGCCATCTTGTTTTGCACGTGTTACACGCTTAAAATTGTGAGGCCAGTCCACTACCGTACTGCAATTATCACACCTGCTCCTTTCTCCGAACAGGAAACTGCAATTCATATCCTAGATATTTTTTGTTGCCCGGCTGCGACCGGAATTCTCTGCACCACCTCTGTAGCTTGCAGCGCCTTGGGTCTCTGAGCTCACTTTGCCGTGGGAATGCCATCCACTCCATTCTTCAGGTTGGTACCTGGTATTCAGGACTTAGCGTCAAAACTTCGCTAAATCCATAACTCGGGTGGCCCACACCATAAAGAATAATCGGAAGAAGACACCAACCACAAGTTTTGTCTGTGAAGACAAGTACTTGAAAATTGAGCGGGGCAAACATTAAATTGAACAGGGTAAACTAGAAATTGAGCAGGGCATAAGGAAAATTGAGTGGGACAAACATGAAATTGAGCGGGGCAAACTAGAAATTGAGCGAGGCAGGGCAAACTGAAAATTAAGCGGGGCAAACTAGAAATTGAACGGGGCAAACATGAAATTGAGTGGGGTGAACTAGAAATTGAGCAGGATAAACTAAAAATTGAGCAGGGCAAACATGTAATTGAGCAGGGCAAACTAGATATTGAGCGGGGCAAACTAGAAATTGAGTGGGGCAAACATGAAATTGAGTAGGCTATATAGCTAGTGTATTAACGTCAACATGTTTTGTGGGTCCCATCATGAGGTATGAGGTATGTGTTATATCCAAAGCGTCTATCCATTTGGCAAGCTCGTCTTAAGGCTTGAGCCTAAAGATAAGACAGATATAAAGATCGTGGACCCACCTGCAAAAGCAGTTGAGGATTGAACGTCTACCATTGAAACCCTTTTAGGGTCACAAAAGCTTCCGATCAATATGAAATTTGTTTTTCCTCTTCATTTGAGTATTTGTGATCTTATTAACATATTGGATGGAAAATAAA
This sequence comes from Magnolia changhungtana, assembly GCA_030180095.1. Taxonomy (NCBI): domain Eukaryota; kingdom Viridiplantae; phylum Streptophyta; class Magnoliopsida; order Magnoliales; family Magnoliaceae; genus Magnolia; species Magnolia changhungtana. Next base: position 6,798,977 of record JASAUF010000459.1, read on the forward strand.
AGTTATGTAGGCCCTATGAATTTTTTAATGATGAAAATCATTGTCCTCGCTGCTATTTTTAGTGTGGTCTATTTGAGTTTTGGATATGATTCATTTTTTGTTTAATGGTCTAAATTGATCTCGAAAAATGGATTAAGGGTGTGGATATAATAAATAAATCGTTGTGGGGCCATATAATTTTGATCTCCTTTGAACCGTTCGTGCAACTCGGAGCTCGAGGAGCATCGGCACTTGTTTTCGTGCCACACTTATCTATATTAGCTTCAAATGGACCACACCACATGATACAGTTGAATTGAACTTCTATTGTTAAAAATTTCTTGTGGGCCACATAAGTTTTGGATCAAGCTTATATTTTTGTTTTCCGTTCATCCATGTATGTATGATCTTATAAACAGGTTGGATGACAAATAAACATCACTATGGGGCCTAACAAGGTTTCAACGGTGGAAATCAGTATCCCCACTTTTTCCAGGCATGATCGACTTAATCTTTGGATATGCTTCAATTTTGGGCTCAACCCTTTAAATTAGATAGAAAAACGGATGGATGACATAGATGAAACACACACATCATGATGGAAAAACAGATGGGCTCAATTTCTAGTTTTCCCTGCTCAATTTCAAGTTTGCCCCGCACTCAATTACATGTTTGCCCCGCTCAATTTTATGTTTTCACTGCTCAATTTTTAGTTTATCCCGCTCAATTTCATGTTTGCCCCATTCAATTTCTAGTTTGCCCCGCTTAATTTCATGTTTGCCCCGCTCAATTTCTCTTTCGCCCAACTCAATTTCATATTTGTCCCGCTTAATTTCGTGTTTGCCCCGCTCAATTTCATGTTTGCCCCGCTCAATTTTCAGTTTGCCCTGCTCAATTTCTAGTTTACACCGCTCAATTTCATGTTTGCCCCGTTGAATTTCTAGTTTGCCCTGCTCAATTTCATGTTTGCCCCACTCAATTTCTCGTTGGCCCCGCTCAATTTCATATTTGCCCCGCTCAATTTCATGTTTGCCCCGCTGAAATTCATGTTTGCCCCGTTCAATTTCTAGTTTGCCCCACTCAATTTCTGTTTGACTGTGAAATGAAGGGAATTGACCATGAAATGCACGGAATTGATCGTGAAGTGAAAGGAATTGACCTTGAAATGCATGGAATTGACCGTGAAGTGAAGGGGAATTGCCGGGATTGACCGTGAAATGCATGGAATTGATCGCGAAGTAAATGAAATGAATGAAATTGACCGTGAAGTGAATGAAATGGATTTTTGACTATTGACTTGATAGAATCTTGAAAAATAACTAGGTTGGTTAGCTAAAGTAGCTTCTCCTACCTCAAAATCATATAGAGTACGTCAAGTAACTAATTTTGGTTTAGAAGATATTCTTGTTAAATGAATAAAGAAATAAATGAAAAAAAGAGAAAAAAAATTATATGCTTATATATACATATTTATATAAATATGTATTCGAGAATATTGTAGGTAGAATAAAGTTTTCCATGTAAAAAAAAAAAATCTTAAATGCACATACTGCAACGGAGTACAATTAAGGCTACGGTTATAATCCGTAGCCATAGGTAAGCTGCAGTAATTTTGAGGCAAACTCGCTGGACAGTTCGGGACCTTTTTCGATATATCAAAAGACCTTCGATACATATCGAAAAAGTAGGGGCTACGGTTATGGCTATGGCTACGGGTATAATCCGTAGCTAGAGGTTCCTAGTTTTTTTATTTTTTTATCTTTTTTTTTTTTTAACTATTGTAATCCCCACTACCTTTCGTGGGACCCATCATGAGGTATGTGTTATATCCAAACCGCCCATCTATTTAGCGAGCTCATATTAAGCTTAAGACGTAAAATAAGACAGATCTAACTATCAAGTGGTGGGCCCTACAAAATTTTTAATGGTGAAAATCAGTTTTCCCGCTGCTCTTTGTGGTGTGGTCCAGTTGATCTCTGGATATGATTTTTTTTGGATAATGCTCTGAAATGATCTCGAAATATGGATGAATGTTGTGGATATAATAAATACATAGTTGTGGGGCCATATAACTTTGATCTCTTTTGAGCTGTTCATACAACTCTCGGCTGGAGGAGCGTCAGCGCTCATCTTCGAAAGGGAGGGGTATTTGAGAAATTTATGACTGTGGACCCCACCTTTTATCCAGTGGTTTTTACGAGGCAATACAAACTTAACATACGCACTTGGACCTCCTCGTACGAACACCGAATTTAAGGACGAAAATACCCCTGTCTTCCATTGGCTGGCGTGCAGAGACGAGCGCTAACGGACGGTCCGGCGAGGGGAACCCAAGTGGGGCCCACTGTGATGTTTGTGAGAAATCCTTCCCATCTAATTTCATTCATAGGGTCACAAAGACCTGGATGAAGAGGAAAAACAAATTTCATAATGATCCAAAACTTCTGTAACCCCTAAAAGGGTTTCAATGGTAGACGTTCAATTCTCCACTGCCTTTTATAGTGTGGTCCACTTGATAGTTAGATCTGTCTTATTTTTCACCTCAAGCCTTAATACGAGTTCGCCAAATAAATGGACGGTTTGGATATAACACATACCTCATAATGGGACCCACAAAAATCGGTATATATTACAACTGGAAGAAAGAAGAAGAAGAAGAAGAAGAAAAAAAAAGAAGAAGACAGCGAGTTGGGGTCAACCAGGTTGGGACCTGGTCGACTGGGTTAGAGGCCTATCGCTACGAATTATAACCGTAGCCATAACTGTAGTGCTATGCACTTTTTTTTCTTTTTTATTTTTATTTTTTACATGGAGAACATTTTCTCCCTTACATTTTTCTATAATACATAATTATATAAATATGTATATTAAGTATATAAAAATATTTTTCTATCTTTTAATTCATTTCTTTATCTATTTATTTAACAAGCATATCTCCTAAACTAGAATGATTCACTTAACTTACCACATATGATTTTGGGGTAGGAGAAGCTAATTTAGTCAACCAACCTAGTTATTTTCCAAGATTCTATCAGGTCGATGGTCGAAAATCCATTTAGGAGAGAGAAATCCGGCATATCTTCTTTAAAAAACCAATCTAAAATATAGGACTACTCCTTTAAAAAGTCATGTATCATAGCACGCAATCTATTTGGGAGAGAGAAATCCAGCATATCTTGTTAGCTTGAGTCCTTGGAAATGACGTGGACAAATGAGACCCGACATCACTAGTGTACCTTCTACACAAACAATCCACACTCAAGTATAATTTATAAGTAACTAATATATTGATAGGGTTCGGGTTGGGTCGGGCAACATGAGACCTCAACCCAAGCCCAACCTAAGTTTTATCGGGTTGGTGTTTGTATATCCCAAGCTTGAGATTGAACCCGATATATCCTGCTCGAGCCTAACTCAATGTCGGGTCGGTCGGGTTGAACCTGCCCAACTTTTTGTCATACATGAAATTGAGCGGAGCAAACTAGAAAATCAATGGTGCAAACATGAAATTGAGTGGGGCAAACTAGGAAATCAGTGGGGCAAACTAGAAAATCAGCGGGACAAACTAAGAAATCAGCGGGCAAACTAGAAAATTAGCGGGGCAAACTAGAAAATCAGCGGGGCAAACTAAGAAATCAGCGTGAAAAACTAGAAAATCAGTGGGGCAAACTAGGAAATCAATGGGGCAAACTAGGAAATCAATGGGGTAAACTAAAAAATCAGTGGGGTAAACTAAGAAATCAACGGGGCAAACTAGAAAATCGGCGGGGCAAACTTAACAGATAATTTCATGGCTTGAGCCGATAAATCTAAACGTATCCAATGTTCAAATGGACCACACCAAATGAAATTTTGAATTGAACTTCATATTTGCACATACGCATCTGCACATTCACGGGTAGAATTACAAGGACCTGATGCGTCATAAAGTGAATCGTCTCATCATGCATTCCTGTTGTACAAGTGGGACATGTGATTCCATGATCCAAACCGTTGATACAATGGGTGCTCCTGTGGATGGAGCGTGCTCCATTAGATAGCAGGCGATTCTATCCATCCAATCTATGATAGTTATTTAAACCATTCATGTGCCTTTTCTGTGACCGCTTATTTGTAGGCCACTAATCCAAGGTTAAGATAATCTGTCCAGTCAGAAGTTTTTACCACCACTTATCTGTTGTTGGTTGCTTAAGATCAACGGTTGGATGCACGAACCATGGGCCACATATGTAGAAAGTGGGCATGAGGACTTTATTCACCTTCTCATTCATAAGGATTTATATATGAACTGTGAATAGTGATTTTGGAGGGAGGAAAAATCAACTCCAACCATTCAAAAAAATGACTTGCATGGAAAATAAGTGGGCCCCTCATAAACGTAATATGTTGTGACACTAAATGTGGACTTTCCGTATATGAAATTTTGAATCGAACTTCTAATATTGGTGTAGTTCATTTGAACATTGGATACATTTAGATTTATCGGCTTAAGCCATGAAATTATCTGTTAAGTTTGCCCCACTGATTGTCTAGTTTACCTCACTGAATTTCATGTTTGCCCCACCGATTTCCTAGTTTGCCCTGCTGATTTTCTAGTTTGCCCCGCTGATTTCTTAGTTTGCGCCGCTGATTTTCTAGTTTGCCCCGTTGATTTTCTAGTTTGCCCCACTGATTTCCTAGTTTACCCCGCTGATTTTTTAGTTTTTCCCGCTGATTTCCTAGTTTGCCCCGCTGATTTTCTAGCTTCCCCCACTCAATTTCATGTATGGCTGAAAGTTGGGCGGGTCAACCCGACCGACCCGTGACCGACCCGAAATAAGCATGAAAATGAACGGGGCAAACATGAAAATGAACAGGGCAAACATGAAAATGAGCGGGGTAAACATGAAAATGAGCGGGGCAAGCATGAAAATGAGCAGGGCAAACATGAAAATGAACGGGGCAAGCATGAAAATGAGCAGGGCAAGTAAGAAAATGAGCGAGGCAAACATGTCTGTATGATCTTATGAATAGGTTTGATAACAAACAAACATCACTGTTGGGCCAACTATGGTTTCAACGATGGAAATCATTATGCCCACTATTTCCCGTGGTATGATCCACTTGATCTTTTAATATGCTTCAATTTGGGGCTAAACCCTTAAAATAGATGGAAAAATGTATGGACGGCGTGGATATACTACATACATTCAATGTGGGCCCAACTGAGTTGAAAATATACCTGTGCTGGGGTCCTTACTCTTACTCGGGTGGTAAACTCTCAGGAGCTTCAACTCCCAGTCAAGGGTTCGAGTACCCATAGGTGGTGAAATTCCACCAGCGTGACTATGTGGGGTGTGTGTGCATGTGTAATAATAAATAAAAAGGTGGGCGGGTTCAATTTCATGTACGGCTCAATTTCTAGTTCGCCCCACTCAATTTCATGTACGGCTGAAAGGTGGGCGGGTTCAACCCGACCGACCCATGACCAACCCAACATTAGGTTGGGCTCAGGCAGGATATATCGGGTCCGATCTCAAGCTTGGGCTATACAAACACCAACCCGATAAAACTTAGGTTGGGCTTGGGTTGAGGTCTCAGGTAGCCGACCCAACCCAAACCCGATCAATACATTAGTTACTTATAAATTATAATTGAGTGTGGATTGTTTATATAGAATGTACACTTCTAATGTTGGTATGGTCTATTTGAACATTGGATATGTTTAGATTTATCGGCTCAAGCCATGAAATTATCTGTTAAGTTTACCCTGCTGAATTTCATGTTTACCCCGCTCAATTTCATGTTTGCCCCACCGATTTTCTAGTTTACCCCGCTGATTTTCTAGTTTGCCCCACTGATTTCTTAATTTACCACGCTGATTTTCTGGTTTGCCCCGCTGATTTCCTAGTTTGCCCTGCTGACTTTCTAGTTTGCCCCGCTGATTTTCTAGTTTACCCCGCTGAATTTCATATTTGGGCCGCTGATTTTCTAGTTTCCCCCGCTGATTTTCTAGTTTACCCCGCTGATTTTCTAGTTTCTCCTGCTGAATTTCATGTTTGTCCCGCTGATTTTCTAGTTTTCCTTGCTGATTTTCTAGTTTGCCTCGCTGATTTTCTTGTTTGCCCCGCTAATTTCCTAGTTTGCCCCGCTGATTTTCTAGCTTGCCCTGTTGATTTTCTAATTTGCCCTACTGAATTTCTAGTTTCTCCCGCTGAATTTCATGTTTGCCTCGCTGATTTTCTAGTTTCTCCCGTTGATTTCTTACTTTGCCTTGTTGATTTTCTAGTTTGCCCCGTTGATTTCCTAGTTTGCCCCATTGATTTTCTAGTTTGCCCCATTGATTTCTGAGTTTGCCCCACTAATTTTCTAGTTTCCCCCGCTCAATTTCATGTTTGCCTCACTGATTTTCTAGTTTTCCTCGCTCAATTTCATGTTTGCCCCGCTGATTTTCTAGTTTCTCCTGCTGATTTCCTAGTTTACCTCACTGATTTTCTAGTTCCCCCCACTCAATTTCATGTACGGCTGAAAGCTGGGCGGGTTCAACCTGACCAACTCGTGACCGACCCGACATTGGGTTAGGCTCGGGCAGGATATATCGGGTCCGATCTCAAGCTTGGGCTATACAAACACCAACCCGATAAAACTTAGGTTGGGCTTGGGTTGAGGTCTAAGGTTGTCCGACCCAACCCGAACCCGATCAATATATTAGTTACTTTGTGTAGAAGGTACACTAGTGATTTCGGGTCTCATTTATCCATGTCATTTCCAAGGACTCACACTAACAAGATATGTCGAATTTCTCTCTCCCAAATTGATTGCATGTTGTGCTACATGACTTTTTAAAGGAGTAGTCCTATATTTTAGCTTGGTTTTTAAAGAAAAAAATGAAGTTTTTTATGATGAATAATCACGTATATAATTAATAAAATCATAGATACAAAAAATAAGTCCTATATTGAAATATAATAAACTAATGTAATAATGAAAATATTAGCACGTATACACCCGACTAACCCAATCAACCCGTCGAGCCCTCTTCGGTTGGGCTTGGGTTGAGAATTCCCAACCCAAGATTGGGTTGGGTTGGGTCAAGGTTTAGGTATAGGAACCTTGGGTTGGGTTAAGGTTGAGCACCAACCCGAACCAACCCGCCCGACTTTCAACCCTAATTTCATGTTTGCCCTGCTGAATTTCTAGTTTGCCCCGCTCAATTTCAAGTTTGCCTCGCTTAATTTCATGTTTGCCCCGCTGAATTTCTAATTTGACCGCAATGTGATTGAAATTGACCATGAACTGAATGAAATAGAATGATTTTTTTTTTTACACATGCACACACACCCCCACACACTCACACTAGTGGAATTTCACCACCTATGGATACTCGAACGCTTGACTAGGTGTTGAACTCCTAATAGTCTACCACCTGAGCAAGGCAAACATGAAAATGAGCGAGGCAAACTAGAAAATCAGTGGGGCAAACTGAAATATGAGCGAGGCAAACGAGAAAAACAACGAGGCAAACTGAAATATCAGCGAGGCAAACTAGAAAAACAGTGGGGTAAACTGAAATATGAGCGGGACAAACATAAAAAACAGCGGGGGAAACACATTGTAAAAGCAAGGATTGAATGCCTACCTTTGAAAGCTTTCTGGAGTACACATGAAAAGTAAGGATTGAATGCTTACCTTTGAAAGCTTTCTGGAGTACATAGTAGTTTTGGGTCAAACTGATGTTTTTGTTTTCCGTTCATCCAGGACCGTGTGACCTTAGGAATAAGTTAAATGAAAAATAAGCATCTCAATGGTCTTTAGAAAAGTTTCAACGGCGAACATCATTATCCCAATGTGTTTCGCACGGTTCACTTGAGCTTTGGACATGCTTCCATTTTGGGCTCATGCCCTAAAATGAGGTTTAAAAAGGAATGACTGGCATTTATAAAACACATACATTGTTGTGGGCCCCATACAATCCAATCATCAAATATATTGGTGGAGTTCGGCTCACCACACAAGCCCACTCGAATGGATAGGGACCCCACTACCTAAGTTGTTTCGAAAAGCTCATGGGCCCATCATGATAGATGTGTTTTATCCATGCTAGGTGGCTGTCTATTTTATCAGCTCATTTTAGAGTATGAGCACGAAAGTGATGCAGGTCTAAACAAGTACAGCTCAACATTTTTGGGGGCCTTAGGCAAGTCATAAAAATAAGACTTAGAATTTAATTTTTTTTAGAACTTAATTAACAATAAAGTAGGTAGTTGTGGTCCTAGGTTTTAGGAGAAGAATTTATTGAGAATGATGTTATTATTTTGAAAAGAGACAATAGAGTTGGAATGTTATTATTGATAATGCTAGTTTTTAGGATTTATTTTTACTAGGAGTTGGAAACATGAGCTCCACTGTTTTTCATGTTTCCCCCACTGTTTTTCATGTTTCCCCCGCTGTTTTTCTAGTTTGCCCCGCTATTTTTCATGTTTCCCCCGCTGTTTTTCATGTTTCTCCCGTTGTTTTTTCAAGTTTGTCATACTGTTTTTTCATGTTTCCTCCGCTGTTTTTCTAGTTTGCCCCGCTGTTTTTCATGTTCCCCCGCTGTTTTTCTATTTTGCCCCACTGTTTTTCATGTTTCTCCCGCTGTTTTTCTAGTTTGCCCCTGTTTTTCATGTTTCCCCATGCTGTTTTTCTAGTTTGCCCCGCTATTTTTCATGTTTCCCGCTATTTTTTTAGTTTACCCGTTGTTTTTCATATTTTTCCACTGTTTTTCTAGTTGCCCCGTTGTTTTTTATGTTTGTTTTTTTAGTTTGCCCCACTATTTTTCATGTTTCCCCCGCTATTTTTCTAGTTTGCCCCGCTGTTTTTCTAGTTTGTCCCGCTCTTTTTCATGCTTGCCTTGCTCATTTTCATATTTGCCCTGCTCTTTTTCATGCTTGCCCCGCTATTGGCATCGGGGGATTGGGTGGTGTATGTTTAGATTCACTATCAAATTGAATTGCAATTTATTAGCTAATTAACTTGTCGTTATTTCTCTCATCATTCTTGTGAGAAGATTCAAAGGTGATTTTTCTCCGAGAGCTTAAGATATCTCGGCCATTCATCAGTTGTGGCTCATCATGGACATGCACTGGCCCGGAAATCAATCTTATCCAATCATCAAATGGGCAACCCCAGCATGAGGAAAATGGATTCTTCTGAGAAAAGTGACCAAAGGTCTATACTTGGGGCCGTTGCATGGTTTTTAATGTTAGGCACATTCAGAATGGGACTCACCTGATGAATGGAACTGATCTTGTACACATATGCCACAACAGCTCATGATTCGCGAACCACCTTATCACCCCCAAAATCATTTTTTACTGTTTAAGGGCCTACTTGCTTGAGAGTTTGCATTTCAAATACTACTATTCTGAATGGAGGTGATTGTGAAGTGTTTGGCAGTTTGTAATAGAAATGCACTGGATTCTAAAATTAAAATGCATTGAAATTTGATAGTATATTTACAGGAGTTTGAATTTGATTACTAAACAACTTTAATATTATTAATGTTTGCCCCGCTGATTTTCTAGTTTGCCCCGCTGATTTCCTAGTTTGCCCTGCTGATTTTCTAGTTTCCCCCGCTCAATTTCATGTTTGCCCCACTGATTTCCTAGTTTCCCCCGCTGATTTCCTAGTTTGCCCCGCTGATTTTCTAGTTTGCCCCGCTAATATCCTAGTTTGCCCTGCTGATTTCCTAGTTTGCCCCACTGATTTTATAGTTTCCCCCACTGATTTCCTAGTTTGCCTCGCTAATTTTCTAGTATGCCCCGCTGATTTCTTAGTTTGCCCCACTGATTTCTTAGTTTGCCTCGTTAATTTCCTAGTTTGCTCCGCTAATTTTCTAGTTTCCCCCACTCAATTTCATGTACGGTTAAAAGTTGGGCGGGTTCAACCTGATCGACCCGTGACCAACCCGATGTTGGGTTGGGCTCGGGCAAGATATACCGAGTCTGATCTCAAGCTTGGGCTATACAAACACCAACCCGATAAAATTTAGGTTAGGCTTGGGTTGAGGTCTCAGGTTGCCCGACCCAACCCAACCCGAACCTGATCAATATATTAGTTACTTATAAATTATAATTGAGTGTTTTTATGTTTGTGTAGAAGGTACACTAGTGATGTCGGGTCTCATTTGTCCACGTCATTTCCAAGGACTCACGCTAACAAGATATGCCGGATTTCTCTCTCCCAAATAGATTGTGTGCTGTGCTACAAGACTTTTAAAGGAGTAATCCTATATTTTATCACGTATATAATTAATAAAATCATAAATACAAAAAATAAGTCCTATATTGAAATATAATAAACTAATGTAATAACGAAAATATTAGCACATATACACCCAACCAACCCAATCAACCCGTCGAGCCCTCTTGGGTTGGGCTTGGGTTGAGAATTCCCAACCTAAGATTGGGTTGGGTTGGGTCAAGGTTTAGGTATAGGAACCTTGGGTTGGGTCAGGGTTGAGCACCAACCCGAATCATCGAAGTGATTGAAATTAACCACGAACTGAATGAAATAGATTTTCGACCATCGACCCGATGGAATCTTGGAAAATAACTAGGTTAGTTGGCTAAATTAGTTTCTCCTACCCCAAAATCATATGTAGTAAGTTAAGTAAATTATTAAAGTTTAGGAGATATGTTTGTTAAATAAATAAACAAAGAAATGAATTAAAAGATAGAAAAATATTTTTATATAATTATATATACATATTTACATAATTATGTATTATAGAAAAATGTAAGCGGGAAAATGTTCTCCATGTAAAAAATAAAATAAAATAAAATAAAATAAAATAAAAAAGAGAAAAAAGTGCATAGCACTACAGCCATGGCTACGTTTATAATCCGTAGCGATAGGCCAAGCTCTGACCGAGTCGACCAGGTCCCGACCCAGTCGCCCAACTTGCTGGCTGCTTTTTTTTCCTCTGACCCGGTCGACCGGGTCCTAACCGAGTCGACCCCAACTCGTTGTCTTCATTTTCATTTTTTTTTTCCTGTTGTAATCCCCATCAATTTTTGTGGGTCCCATTATGAGGTATGTGTTATATCCAAACCATCCATCTATTTAGTGAACTCGTATTAAGGCTTGAGGTGAAAAATAAGATAGATTTAGCTATCAAGTGGACCACACTGTAAAAGGCAGTGGGAATTGAATGTCTACCATTGAAACCTTTTTAGGGGTTATAGGAGTTTTGGATCATTATGAAATTTGTTTTTCCTCTTCATCCAGGTCTTTGTGACCCTATGAATGAACTTATACGAGGAGGATTTCTCACAAACATCACAGTAGGCCCCAACTTAGATAAGGGAGGATTTCTAATAGTTGACGCTCATTCAACACTATTTCCTGTAATGTGGTACACTTAAGATTTGGATATACCTCATTTTTTGTCTCATACCATAAAATGATCTGGAAAAATATATCGACGGCATGGATGAAAAGCATACATCATGGTGGGGCCCACAGACCACCGACGATCCACCATTGGCGGGTGGCAGGCGGATTACCCAGTCCGTTTCTGTGAAAAGGAGGGTTATTTTCGTCCTAGAATTTGTGGTCCATACAAGGAGGTCTAAGTGCGTATGTTAAGTTTGTATCGCTTCAAGAATATCCAGTGGATAAAAGGTGGGGTCCACAGTTGTAAATTTCCTGGGGTATTTTTGTCCTCAAATTCGCTGTACGTACGCACAGGTCTAAGTTGCAAAACAAAGTTTTTATTGTTTCGTAAAAACAGCCTGATAAAAGGTGGGGTCCAAAGTCCTTAATTTCCCAACTGCAATTCATATCCTAGGTATTTTCTGTTGCCCGGCTGCGACCGGAATTCTCTGCACCACCTCTGTAGCGTGCAGCGCCTTGGGTCTCTGAGCTCACTTTGGTGGGGCAGCGTGTGGGGCCATCTTAGGTGGGGCCAGCGAAGAGGAGGTTGAGAAATTGAGAACGTATGGGCTTTACATAGGGATGATTTGGGGGATGATGTATGGTGCCAGCAGAGAAGAGATTGATGGATTGAAATTTGCAAAACGGTTAGCATCCTTGGCCCTTGAAGAATTGGATGGTTTCAATGGGGAAAAAGTGTCTGAAATTTCTAGCATTGTTGGTGTGTGTTTGGGTTTGTCAGAGTGAGGACATGTTGATGGAGAGATTTCAAAATTTTCTTTGTTATCAATGGATTTGTGGATTTAAAATATAAGAAAGACTTGTGTGTTTTGGCCTCTGTTTTCTTGATTTTCAGGTAGGATAGAGTCTGAAAAGCTTTCATGTTGAGATTTTTTTTTTAGTTTGTGCCACAAATGAGTGACAAATTTGTGCGACTCGCACATGCATGCTAATGAGCGTTAAATGAACAGTCAAGTGAAATTTCCTAAAATTCTTGTCATTAGAATGAGTGAGTGTTGCCCTGACCGTGGGGTCCACCTTGGTTTATGTGGTGTGTTGATGCAAAAAACTGGTCAATCTTCACTGGATTAAGGATCCTCCGAAAGTCAGGCTAGGAAATTTGGGTCTACTTGAAAGTAGGATTTTAGGCTCAGAACTATGTGTTCCTTTCACTATTAGGAATGCTCTTATTTATAAGTGAGAAGAGACGGTAGCATAGAAGGAAGCGGATTGCGTAGTGAGTAACTCACTATGCTTTGCGTAGTGAGTGAACTCTGTGAGGTCCACCATGATTTATGTATTTTATCTACTTCGTCCATCCATTTTATCAGATAATTTTGGGCTTTAGCCAAACAATTAGGCGTATCCATTATTCAAATGGACCACACCACAGGAAGCAGTTGAATTGAATGTCTACCGTTGAAAAATGCTTAGGGTCCACGGAAGTTTTGGATCAAGCTTATATTTGTTTTTTTCCCTTAATCCATGTCTGAATAATCTTATGAACAGGTTGGATGACAAATAAACATCACTGTGGGGCTTGGAAATGTTTCAACAGTGGAAATCATTATCCCCACTGTTTCCAGTGGTATGATCCACTTGATTTTTGGATATGCTTCAAGTTTTATCTCAACCCCTTAAATTAGATGAAAAAACGGATTGACGACGTAGATAGACCACATACATTCAAGGTGGGCCCAACTGAGTTTACTTAGTACAATACGATGAGAGCGTACTGAGTTACCAATTTCGACATAGAAGGGTATTCCTTATTTAGTAGGAACTTATAGTAGTGAGATTTGGATCTCTGGTGTATTGCAATGATCTTTCAAGATCTTTGGCGAATATATCGGACAGATCCTTGCTATAGTAATTTCCTGAGATCCTCGGCTGGATTCTCGGGTAAGGTTTGTTTGAGCCAAGTTGGTACTAGTAGAAGCGTGTGGTGGGTGTCTAAGGTGGACGGTCGTTCCGAAGAGAGGTTATGCCAACCTAAGTTCTTTTAACAAGTCACTGTCAAGTTTCTCCTAACGTCGGCCAAACTATCGACCTGCCTGGGTGAGTTAGAAGATCGAGGTTGAACCTTTTTTTCTGCCGGATTGGGGATGAGACCGGGTTCTTCATCAAAGCTTCTGTTAGCCGACCGCATAACACGCATAAATGCTCAACGTGAGCTTATCTTATTGGCCAACCTATTTTTACCCGCAACATGGTGTATATATACTCAAGCGACCATCCTTTTATCCACGTATACAAATCTCGGTGGCTCACGGTAGCTAAAAAATGATGGCCGGCAAATACGGACAACACATACATTAAGATGGACCCCACCTCGAGGGCAACACCCACTCACGTGTTACCGTCGCACCGAATCCGCACGTAACATGGCCTGACAAGCCATCTTGTTTTGCACGTGTTACACGCCTAAAATTGTGAGGCCGGTGCACTACCGTACTGCAATTATCACACCTGCTCCTTTCTCCGAACAGGAAACTGCAGTTCATATCTTGAGAAAATGACCACTGTAGACAAAACCTTTTACCCAGCGGTTTCTATGAAAGAATACAAACTTTAGTTACCAATCTAGACTAGCACGTGCGGACAGGACGAAACTACCCCTCCTTTTCGCTGCGAAGACGAGCGCTGACGCTCCTCCAACTGAGAGTTGTACGAACGGCTCAAAAGAGATCAAAGTTACATGGCCCCACAGCTATATATTTATTATATCCACAACATTCATCCATATTTCGAGATCATTTCGGAGCATTATCCAAAAAAAAAAAAAACATATCCAAAGATCAACTGGACCACACCACAGGCCCTGTTCTTTTGTGTGAGTGAAGAGCACTGCGGGGAAATTGATTTTCACCGTTAAAAATTTTGTAGGGTCCACCATAACATTTATTTTCCATCCAATCTATTCATAAGGTCACAAAGGCTAGGATGAAGAGGAAAAACAAATTTCATAATGATCCAAAACTTGTGTAACCCCTAAAAGGGTTTCAATGGTAGACATTCAATTTCCCACTGCCTTTTACAGTGTGGTCCACTTGATAGTTAGATCTGTCTTTTTTTTCATCCTAAGCCTTAATAGGAGCTCGCCAAATAGATGGACGGTTTGGATATAACACTGTATTCACGTCTCATGGTGGGGCCCAAAAAAAACAACGAAAATTTCAAAAAAAAAAAAACAGAATCTGCGATGAATCGCGAAGATTCTGCTATCCCCATTCCACAAAAGTAACTCAAGCTGTATGATTTGGGGATGGATCGCAAAAGCTGAATCCTATAACTTGTGATTGAACGCAGATAACAAAGGCTGTCACAAAGGCTATGGCTACGGATTATAACCTCCAGTTCAGTCTAACAGCAACCGTCGTAATCTGCACCAGTGATCTTCGTATACGGTTTTTTTTCTTTCTTTCTTTTTTTTTTTTTTTTTTACATTTAGAATAATTTTATTCTACCTACATATTCACTTAGTGGGGCCAAATTTTCTCTCTAACACATATTTATATAAATATGTATATGTAAGCATATGAAAAAAAATTTCTCTCCTTTTTTTCATTTCTCGGTAATCAAACTAATCGATTTTTCTTGGTAACCAAACTAATCTGATTTTTCAACGTATAAAATTTTATCGAGAAGATTTGGTAACCAAACTAATGCACGATTTTTCTTGGTAGAGTGGATTTCTCTCCTTCGGAATGCCTTCTATATATGATAGCTTATTCTCAACAACCTTATTTTTTGCATCATCGTTAAATTTATCTTTACTTCTTTACTTGAATTTTTTGAGATAAATATATATGCAATCCCGACTCTCCAAGGTCCAAGACCCTCCTAAATTTGTCTCCATGCGTATCATCCTTCATTCAACAACCTTTAAAATTAGCCTCTCCTTAGAAAAAAGGTTGAGAATACGATTGAGAAAATCAAAATTAACAACGAGTTTCATTTCACCCTAATCTCACCAACTTTCACCAAGACCTTTTTGATCCTTACCATTGATGCTTCAAAGAAAATGTGGGTTGTCTCTACTTTTCCACTTCCTTGATGCATCTTTCTCTCCTCTTTAATGCTTAACCTATCATACAATTCATGATACAATTTATACCTCCCACATATAATTATTATATATTACGTATTCTTGATAGAATAGAATAGATGAAAGGAAAGGATCATTTAAATCGACCCCAATTAGTTGGGATCGAGAGCTTAGGTAAAATTGCCTAGCCTCCCTTGCTCAATTTCTAGTCTCTCTTGCTCAATTCCTAGGTTCCCCTCACTCAATCCTAAGGTTTTTCGCTCAATTTTTGCGATTTCAAAGCCCAATTTCATAGTTATTCCTCGGTCCCTCAATGGTCCTACATCTACTAGTAGAATAAAAGTGATCTTATGCTCCTTAAAAAGATAATTCGATGAACTTTCAAATGGTTTTAGAATCATCTCATTTTGGAAAGTGATTAACCCTAGGCTCAATTAGAAACCCTAAAATTTGTCTCGTCCTCAATTCATAGGTTCTCAAGATGATCTTATGCTCGTTGGAAAGATAATTTAACGAATTTCTAGCTTCAAAGACCGTTTAACCTCAAAAGCTTAATTTCTAGATTTGAATCGCTCAATTCGTAGGTTGCTCTGGTCCCTGAATTTCTACGTTGCCTCACTCAATTGCTAAGTTGCCTCGCTTGGATTCTAGGTTCCTTCGATCAATTTATATATTGTCTCACCGAATTTTTATCTTCTCTCGTTATAGGTTAATTTGAAAAGCTTTCCTAAGCAACAAATCCTAATGGTTACCTCTGATTTGAATTTCTAGGTTCTCTCGTCAAATTCTCATAAGCTTCGATCGCGGTTTGAATTTCTAACTTCCCACACAATTTCATTACAAGTCGATCAAGGTGCCTATGCTCGTTCAAATCCTGGAAATTTCAAATGGATTTAGAATTTCTCATTTGCCTCGCTTTCAATTCTTAGGTTCCCTCACTTAATTTCTAACTTGCCTCGCTCAAATGGTCATAGGTTGTCACGCACCGTTAGAAAGAATTTGTAGGTTCCTCGCTTTATTTCTAGACCCAAAGCGTGTTCGTTTCCTGATTGCGATGCAAACTCACTTGGTAATCCAAGGGAGTCAAGGATCGGAGGAATTCTAATAGATGGAGAATGGCTTAGAGGCAAGATCAAATCTTTGGGCCAATGGCCAACAACAACTCTAATCGATCGATGTGAGCTTAACTTAAAGCGATTAAAGTAGGTGGAAAGATTTTACCGATCGATTCAATGGCACCTTCATTGACAAAATCTTGATCACAATTTTGTTCTATGCATCATTATCGTTATATGTATCGCACTCTTGGGATACAAACTTTCAAAACATGTATTCATACCGTTTGGCCTTATAAAATACACACATATCGTGATTTAAACAAAACCCTAATAGGAATGTATCCAAGTGAAACATTCAGAAAATGAGTGTTATTCTGCTCATTGAAAAAATAATTTAACAAATTTTCAAATGGCCTTAGAATCATCTTATTTAGAGACCATTTGACCTTTCAAAAGTGGGCTCATATTTCTTATTGTGATTTGGACAAAACCTTGATTGTTTTGTTTCGACCATGCATCACGCAGTCCCACAAAAACAATCATAAGTCCTCCATTATAAGTCGGTTTGAAGTGATCTTGTGCTCGTTTGAAAGATAATTCGACAAAAATTCAAATGACTTTGGAATCATCTCATTTAAAGACCATTTGACCGTTCAAAAGTGTACTCAAATTCTAGCCCACATTCCCTATCATTTACAGTATCGCATGTTCCACGAAAACAGTCATGACTCTTGTTACAGGTCAGATTGGGACAATCTTGTACTCATTGGAAAGATAATTTTATAAACTTTAAAATGACTTGGAAATAATCTCATTTAAAAACTGTTTAACCTTTCAAAAGTGGGCCCAAAGTCTATATAGTGATTTGCACAAAACCCTAATCATATGGCTTGGACAACGTAGCACATAGTCCCATGAAAATAGTCATAGCTCCTTTATTACAATTCGAATCAAGATGATCTTGTATTCATTGGAAAGATAATTCAACAAACTTTCAAATGTGTTTAGAATCATCTCATTTACAGAATATTTGACTATTTCAAAGTGGGCCTAAAGTCCATATCGAGATCTAGACAAGACACTGATCGTGGTTTGGATTATACATCGAGTGGTCCCATGAAAACGGGCATAAGTCCCTTATTACATGTCGAATTAGGTTAATATCATGCTCATTGGAAATATAACTCAATAAATTTCAAATGACTTTAGAATCATATCATTTAAAAACTATTGAACTTTTCAAAAGTGAATCCAAATTCTAGCTCGCATTTTCTATCATTTCCAATATCACGCAATTCCACAAAAATAGTCATAACTCACTCGTTATAGGTCACATTGGGACAACCTTGTGCGCGTCGGAAAGATAATTTGATGAACTTTTAATAGCTTTGAAATCATCTTATTTAGAGATTGTTTGACATTTCAAAAGTGGACCCAAACTTTATCTCACATCGCACTAGTTTCCAATATCCCGTGATCCCATGAAAATGGTCATAAATCCCTCATTATAGTTCAGATTGGAGCAATTTTATGTTCGTTAGAAATATAATTCGACAAACTTTCAAATTTGAATAATCCCATTTAGAGACCATTTGATCTTTCAAAAGTGAGCCCAAATTCTAACTAATTAGCAAAATATCAATCTAAGTATAATCTTTTAAAGAAAGAACACATATGTTAAAAGTGGAGTTTTTAATATCTCTCATCCTTATATCATTTTTTTCCCAAGCAGGCCCATCTAACGATAATCTTTGCAAAAGGAAGAAGAACCCATCTTTTAAAAGTAAAATTTTTTATATCTCTGCTATTCCTTTTTCTTACTAAACAAATCCATCTAAGCATAACCTTTTGAAGAAAGAAGAAACCCCATCTTTTAAAAGCAAACTATTTGTAATATTTTTTCCTATCATTTTCTTCCCAAACAAATCCATTTCAACATAACAGATAAAAAGTAAAAAAGAAAAAACTATTTTTCTTAGACGAGAGTTTTTGAAAGAAAATGTAGTTGAAAAGCACTAAGGATTGTTAAAGTGCAATGGTAAAAGAAGAGTTGACTGGAGAGTTATTATAAGTACAAGTATAAAAAACTAAAACTACAATTGTGTTTAAGGCCATTTTTGTCTTGGAGAATTCAAAATTGTGTTTTAGGTATATAGAAAAATAATGATTTGAGAAGTGATGTTATTTGGTTGCTCCAAGAGTGCTTGCATAAAAAGCCCTATGTGGAAAATCAAATGGACCCTTATCAGTCGACCTGGGTTCCTCTTTGCTCCAATGGGCACCTCTTCCTTCATCTCTAAAGGCCTTGCTCCGGCAGACGCGGCAGAAAACATCTTGGTGGGCCCACCTTGATGTTTGTAAGAAATCTGCCCTTTTGCCAAATCATGTCACGACATGGACCTAAAAATCAAATGAGCCGCACGACAGGAAACAATGAGGATATGAACGTCCATTATAGAAACATGGTGGGACCACAGGAGTTTTGGATCGAGCTAATGTTTGTGTTTTCAGTTAATCTCAGTAGGAATGGCCTTATGAACGGTATGGATGACATATAAACATCACAGTGAACCACAGGAAATTTTCAGCGGTAGGCATTTCTCTACTAAGTTTTTCCTGTCGTGCGGGTGCGACCCACTTGGGTTTTGGATCTGCCACACTTTTTGGTGCGGCGGACTTGAGTTTTGGATCTGCCACATTTTTTGGCCCATATCGTAACATGATCTGGAAATATCAAAATGGAACATCACAGTGGGCCCCACCAAGCTTCCTGTTGAAGGCAATCTGCATCGTTTCCAGGCCACAGAAATCCATGAACCACAGCCCGCCTGCTCCTATGGCAGCAGCTCGAAGCAAGCCTCCAAACCTAAAACCATGGCTAAACCATCAGCTATGACTCACCCTCGTGTGATTCCGTTCCAAACGCAGGTTTAGTGACCATGCCCCATAAAGCATGGTGATTATGATAAGAGACCAAGCACGCACGGAGGAGCCCGTGCATTCATTCCCTCTTTTGAACCACAGAGAAATTCACCCTCCCTTACATCAGAGAAACGCACCTGCGCTCACCACAGCTATTTTTCACCTTCTTGGTACGAGCACAAATGTTAGACGCTAGCCTCACCAGTTTCCACCATCACCACCAAAGGTCCAAGCAAGTGGACCGTTTCCTTACGCTATCAAGATCCAATGGATAATATCATTCATCTTCCATGGCTGTTTCACACCAATACTGATTCTTGGCCCACATGCAGACCCAATCCTCGATTCCAGAAAATAATAATAAATCGCATGACATTAGATCTTGTTATAGAGAAATGCTCCAAGGCTCCTAGTTGCATTGGTTCACTTAGACATTCCAGTCAATCAATCTGAACCGTACATGCAACCTAGAACATAGTTCTTGGGCTATCATTTAAAACTCGTAATCAGATTATCAGTCCCATCTATGATTTTACCTTATTTTATTGGATGGTTACAGCTGCCTGACATGAGTGATTCTTTAATATCATATGAGATCCATGATAACAAATAGATGGATAAACTTGTGGATTGACCTTTTCGTGTAAATGATCTTGACTGTCCAAAGACTATTGATCAAATGGTTCATACTTGTCAGATCAGTGTGATGCTTGCACAGTAGCCTATGAAATGTGGGGTGAACCTAATGAACAGTCTAGATCAACTGATTAGACTGTCCAAATGGTCCCAATGCAACTGGGAGCACTACTGGAGCTTCTCTCCTTGTGATAAATAGCCAAGACACATTGAATTGGTAGCAAGCATCCTTCCACAAATAAGTGCATATGTGACAGTGAATGAGAAGTTTTGAGCTAAGAAAAATCCATACTCAGCCAACCAAAGTTATATAGAGTTTGTATATGCTGTTAGTTTGGTCTTTTAAATGAAATGTGCCCACATGCAAAGCTCAGCTGGCCAACTGACTTCGGAAAATGGACATTTTTTTTTCTCCCAATCCCCAGCAGCACTCCATAGGAAAACTGACACAACCCAAAATAAACTGCAGCAAGGAACTAGACAAACCTCAGTAAAATAGATTACACAATAGTAGGATTCAATCTGTCTTGGTGGGACAAGCATCCAGGTGTTTAATGACGATGAAAATCGCCAATTCAAAGTGCTCTCTACACATCACCACCATCCATCTCTGGGATGTCTCTCCCCATGTTTATGTCTCTTGGTTGCTCGTGGCAGCAAAGATCACTGCAGGGAGGAGATGAATTATTAGAAATGCTGCAGCAAGAGGGAGATGGTAAGACCATAGCAAAATATCCATATACAAAGATTGCAGGGCAGCAATGAGGAAGCAAGGGAAAATCAGGAGACCAGTTTTCAGTATATTCCTCCCTTTATATTGGATTTGTTGTTTTAGTGTCAGTACTGAAGGAAAATAGAGTATCCAGAATCCTCTACCTGAGGATTTTAACATTTGAGTAAAATACATTTTAAAGAAACTGGAACGAGTAAATCTCAAGACAATGTTATGCAGGATACCTGACCCAAGGATATGAAGAAATCTCAAGACAATGTTATGTAGGATACCTGACCCAAGGATATGAAGAAATCTCAAGACAATGTCACACAGAGGAATGCTCACATGCGCACCTTCTTACGTGAGCACCTTTGCACAAGTGTCTCAGGCACATAATCTGAATGGTCCACGTGATGCGGCACCCTTGAAACCTCAGAAGCCCAACTTTTAGCCCGATACAAAATTCAGGCAAAGGAAACAATTTCCTCCCTTGATTTGTCTCTCTTTTGCTATGGCCCACCAGAGTTTTGGATCAGGCTGAAAATCAGGCCCATAGAGTTTCAAGGGGTGCCACATCACGTGGACCATTCAAATTTTGTGCCTAAGACGTGTGCAAAGGTGCGCACGGGTGCTCACGTAAGGCGAGGATCTCTCTCTCTCTCTCTCTCTCTCTCTATATATATATATATATATAGAGAGAGAGAGAGAGAGAGAGGGGATGTTCACCTGCGCACCAATTCTCACAAGAACTCATTAAGAACTTTTTCAGGACTCATCTCCTGTGATATGAGTGCAAAATCTAAACCGTCCATGTGACGCAAGCATCCGATGAAACCCCCAGGGCCCAACTTTCACCCTGATCCAAAACTTTGGTAGGCCATGGCAAAAGAGAGACAAATCAAGGGAGGAAACTGTTTTCTTTTGCCATGGTCCACTAAAGTTTTGGATCAGGGTCAAAGTTGGGCCCTAAAGGTTTCATGGGGTGCTGCATCACATGGACGGTTTAGATTTTGCACTCATATAACAGGAGATAAGTTCGGAAAAAGTTCTCACAAATTCTCATGAGAACTGGTGCGCAGGTGAGAATTCATGTGTGTGAGTAATGCTCTCCTGGGAACCAGTTCTCATGAGAACTCATCTCACATGATGTGTATATGCAATCTGAATGGTTCACTAGATGAGTCACCTCATGAAACCCCTATGGCTCAAAACTTAGCCCGATCCATATATATATATATATATATATATATATATATATATATATAGAGAGAGAGAGAGAGAGAGAGAGAGAGAGAGAGAGGAATGATCATCTATGCACCGGTTCGCAGGGCTTTAAGTGCGAACCTTGACGTCAGACGCAGATTGCATACTGACAACATTGGTAGCAAGGTGGCTACTGACAATGCACTGTGGGCCCCTTCATGATGTATGTATCATATCCACGCCTTCCATCCATTTTCCAGACTATTTTATGGCATGAACCCCAAAAATGAATAGATCCAAATCTCATATGGACCAAACCACATGAAAGAGTGGTGATTGAACACTTACCATTAAAAACTTCTTAGGGTCCACAAAAGTTTTGGATTAAGTTGATATTTTCGTTTTCTCTTCATCCATGTGCCTGACTGAATCAACGGGTTGGATGACAAATAAACATTACAGTGAGCCTCAGGAAGTTTTAATGGTGGGTACTCAATCGCCATTATTTTCTTATGGTGTAGTCCACTCGAGATCTAGATATCCCTCATTCTCGGGCTAGTAATCTATAATTATCTGAAAAAATAGATGCACGGCTTCAATAAAACACATATATCAAGTGGGGCCCACAGAGCACTCTCAGTAGCCACCT
Source organism: Magnolia changhungtana (assembly GCA_030180095.1). NCBI lineage: Eukaryota > Viridiplantae > Streptophyta > Magnoliopsida > Magnoliales > Magnoliaceae > Magnolia > Magnolia changhungtana. Next base: position 6,821,584 of record JASAUF010000459.1, read on the forward strand.
CACAACAGACGCTATCAGTAAACAATCCGCCTCCCGGATTCTCTGGACGAAAACAGATTGTCACTAGCCAATGGCTAGTGGTTGGTGGTCTGTGGGCCCCACCATGATGTATGTGTTTCATCCGTCCACCCATTCTTCCAGATCATTTTATGGTATGAGCTCAAAAACGAGGTTGATCCAAATCTCAAGTGGACCGCATAGTGTTGATTGAACGCCCACCATTAAAAACTTCTTGGGGCCACAAAAGTTTTAGATCAAGCTGATATTGATATATATATTCCTTTCATCCAAGTCTGTATGACCTAATCAACAGGTTAGATTGGATTTCAAGAAATTATTTAAAATTATGGGAGCTTCTTTTTATGAAGAGGAGGTTGTCCATGGATTCAATGATTTCAGGAGGTAAGTTAGGTATGGGTTCTAATGGATAAATACTAGGGATATAGAGAAGTTGAACTTCTGAATGGAGGTTATGAGGTTGTCTAGACAAGAAATCTGCTAAGGTATTGCTTTTTTCTTTGATTTTTCCACGCTAAAGTCCCACTGGGAAAACCATTCTGCCTATCAAAGAAGCTGAGCATTGGGCAAGATTTTTTGTTTGAATTGCAGCATTCTTGGGAAAGAGGACATAGTCATCTCAATCTGAAATTTATTCCCAATAAGGTGGAATTGGAATTTTAAGATTCCATGTTTGACAGCTAATATCGCTTTGAAGGTAGAGTGGTAATGTTGCTATTAGGGTTTGAAAGTGCCACTTTTGTATCCACAAAATTTTCCTTTTCCAGGTTGTTTTCGATCACAAGAACTGCTCCCCAATAAAGATCACTCACATCAGTTTGCAGAATTCTCTTATCTGATTTGGAATCTGGAGAGGAGACAGTGGTGTAGCCAACTGCTTCAATTTCTTAACTGCTTCATGTCACTCCATGGAGGCGCAGGAGGCTTCTTTTTCAGGTGTGCCAAAAGGAGGCTTCTATATTCAGAGACGTGAGGGATGACATTAGAAATGTAATTGACAGTGCCAAGGAATTGTTGTCTTTTTCTGATTCTGAAGAACAGCTGGAAATTGATGAAGATGAACAGCAATATGTGGCTGTGGGTGATAAGAACCATTCCTGATGGACATTCTTTAAGTATCCTAGAGTCTGGCAAGTACTTTATCTCATAGAGGTAGTCTAGTTTATAAGCAGAAAAAGTTCTAAGAAGATGAAGGTAGAAGCGAGGATGTAGAGGAAGAGGAAGCCATAAATTAAGAGTACACCTGTCAGTAAACTAGTTGATTTAGACTATTTCTGTGTTATATTTTGATGTAATCTTTGTTAGCTTTGGCTTTTTATATTATATTTCCTATTTGTGGCCTAGTTTTCCCGTTGTTTATAGTAATAAATTTCACCCGAGCATGATGAAAGCAATGATGTCATCCCATTGACGACACATATGCAAGTCCTTGACTGTAGTTGTAATCCAAAAAGGCTCTGTTTTAAGAGTTGTGCCTACCAAAACTGATATGATATACATTGGCCCGGACAGAAAGTCCCTGCTTGACTAGTTTAAAATTTGTGGGCACAAGCAACCGAAGTCCAACCCGCTGGCAGCTCAACATTAAAAAAATGGTTTCAACCGGCAGCAGAAAACCAGTCGGCAAGATAGAACAAGTTTGAAACAATACAAAGCTTTGCTTCCAGAAATCTCATGAACACCACCAAGTGTTCAAAGATTCTAGGTCCCACCTTTTTTTTCCTTTTCTTTTTCTTTTCTTTTTTTTTCTGAGAGAACAAAATTTTATTAAGAAACCTGATGAAAAACAGGAAAAGAATACATCGCTAAACAGAACTAAACATCAGAAAAAGAAGCAGCTGAAGCTGCTAGAGCATTAGGTGCCCATCCCTTAACAAACTCCAAGATTGTGCTGATCACCCCGTGAACCGAGGATTTCCCATTTTGAAACACCGTGAGTTTCTTTCTTTCCAAATCACCCAATAATATGTTACAAAATAGATTTTATATTCCAAATTGCACAATAATATGTTACAATAATAGCTTTTCCTTCTTTCCAAATCACTCAATAATATGCTCCAAACCGAGGATTGTCCCCCTTCCAATCTATAAGCCCCAATAATATGTTACAAAATAGATTTTATATAATATATCTAGCCTCTCACTAACTGATGCATGATAGCAAATGGATAAAATCCCAGCAAATTGTAACATGAGCTTCTTATTGATTACAAGCATGAGCATTACTTAGATTTTTTTAGAAATGTCCTTTTATACATAAGCAATAAGTTTGCACCCCTATTCCCTTATCTTCAACATTACATACAAGGGCAGTGAGTCAACTTTGATGTGTAATGTTCCATTTTTTTATATAGAAGTAACCAAAATGCCGAAGCGAAAAAGAATACAAGCCCAAAACGACGAAGCGAGGAAACAAGCCCTAAACACCATGAACTAAACTCCCTCTTGAAACTAGACTACCACTATGAGATAAGAGTACTTGCTAGACTCTAGGATAAAGATGAATTATAGTGTCAAACGGCAGCAATTATACATAAAATTCTGGGGCAGCAAGGCCATGGTTAGATGATCAAAACAGATGATCTGACTGGTAATGTCAATGAGGGATGTCTCAAAATCTTCTAGATTGGAAGATCCTGCCTTACATCAAAGCCCAACATATCAACGGTAAAGGAGAAAACACGGCAATGATCCACCTTCAGCAGAAATATAGGTCTAAAAATCATAGACTTCAGATTTCCCAATATTGAGGATGTTTGGGGCATCAACTGTTGGCCTATCAGAAAAACATTTGGACTGCAAACATAGTACCAAATGTTCAAAATCATACCTGTTCATTTGCTAGTTAATATGACTGACCCATAATTCCTCATAAAGGAATTATCTGACACCTTCAAAAAAACAGCATTACTTAGCAAAGTTATTGCATAGAGCCTTGCACATGCAAATCTGAATAGATTGGGTAGATAGACAGACGAGAGAAACGAGTGTTGGAAATATGAATTTATCCACATTTTCTAAAGATCACATAAAATGACAATTTATAAAAATATATAAAGCATGAAAAGAGCATAGAATGTCTCAGTGAAATACAAAAGCACATGAGCAACATACAGCAGTCAATGACCTGAACATGTCTGGAAAAAGCAAGAAGAAGCATTAAATAAAATGCAAAAGACAGCATATCTCAAGAACCGTTCTCACCTGTTGTTGCTGATAGTTCCCATAGCCAGGATATGCTCCATAAGAATACATGTTAGGATCTTGTGGAGGTGCAGCATACCCATAAGCTTCATAGCCTTGCCCATACCCATAGTAACCACCACCATTCCACTGGTTTGGATCTGGCTGAGGCTGAACCCATCCGGCAGAAGGGTTCTGTAGCATTGTTAGTTTCATTGAAATATTTGTGTTTCTAAGCATGTTATGGAACAAATACATGTAGTAAACACAAGGTAGAACTTAAACAACCTGTTTGTTTGAAGGACTACGGCCCCATGAAAGTCTAATATTTTGTGACCCCAACAGTGTCCCATTCAGCATTAATAAAGCTTCCTCTGCACAAGCTCTGAGACAACACATGCAAAAATAGAGAGACTTCCATGTCAAGAATGGTTAAGAGTTTCCAAGCATTTAGATGTCGAAAGAAACTACTCTGAATTCAAAATAATAATAATAATAAGAAGAAGAAGAAGAAGAAAAGCAGCTTGAAGTAAGGCATGCGGCATCGCCGGAGGCATAGGCCATCGCATGAAAGAAAGACGTAAGAGAATGAATGAGAAAATCCAAATAATTAAATTGGGTTATGTCAACCCCTGAAACATGTTTCATTCACCCCCTGCCCACAATTCACTTCAAATGGCAGAGAGGCAAAAGAGTGAATAACAGAAAACATTTAAAATGCCCTTGAGGTGAATTTCCACCCAAAAAAACAGACCAAGGAGAATAAGCCTATCACAAGCAATGAAGCTTATAAGAAGCATATGCGCCTGTGAGGTGTCAGCCTCAACTGCATCACGACTTTGGGTGTATGCTTCGATGGGCATCAACTCAAAGGCCAGGATATCCAAAGGTTCACCTCAAAGGCAAGGCTATGTGTCAGGCTTATGCATCAAGCTCACCTCAAAGGAAACTCCACCCAATTACACCTCCCATATGCCTAAGCATAAGAGGTGTCAGCCTGAAGAGGTGCCACTTCAGGGCAGCTTGGGATACGGTCAGCTTTGAGGTGAGCCTTGACACGTAAGCCTCCAGCACATTTCAAACATTGCTCCAACTTCATGAAATTCATGTACCTGTTAGCAAATTGAACAAATCCACAACGTTTGCCTAGAGGTATCTTGACATGGACCAATTCCCCAAATTGGCTAAAAACTTGTCTCAGATGGTCATCAGTAACATTTGGATCCAAAGCACCAACAAAGATCTGCACATAAAGGCATTACAAGCAACAACCATATGGTATGAATATATGACGATCAACAAAGTAGAACAAAGTACCCACTGTTGTGTTATTTGGATCATTCTCGGACTGAGTTGCTTGAGTAGACTGGTAAGGAGCTGCAAATAAAGATATTGGTAAAGAAGAATAACGTAAACAGAGTGAAAAGCACAATCGCAAACACTGACAAGAGGTGAGAAAAATAGGATGAATCCACAGCAAACTTTACCTAAAAGGTCTACTGATAAGTAACTATTGCCAATTTAATGGTGACAAATACAGAAATGTACTATGCATAATGCTTGTATAACTGATTGGCAAGGAACAATAAAATATGATACGAATACAGGTCAGGTAATGTTTCTTTCAAATGCAATTACCAACTATACCCTTAGGGAAATCAATTACCAACTATACCCTTAGGGAAATCATGTTTCTCTATAGATATATCAGTATGGAAGTGGGTTGGTGCCCATCAAATGCAGAACCTGATTCACATCCATGTTAAATAGGACCATTGTCTAAAGGCGCCAACATCACAATTTAAAGTGCACACCTCAAGGCAATGCAGAGGCCTAGAACTGAGCCTGATGCATAAGCCTCATGCAGCCAAGGCATAAGTTTCAGCTTCTCAAGGTGCATACTTCACATGAGGCATAAAACTCATGTATTTAGGCAAAAATGGGATTTCTTTCTGTGGTGAACTTTTTTCTTTGAATTTTTTTCAGGAGATATGACAGCGGTGGTTAGTTTAACCAAAGAGTGGTCCATCTTAGCAGTGGACCACACCACAAGGGCATGTACATTTCAAGTCCCTATATTTAGGCCATCCCACCATATATGTATTATGAATTGCATTTGGACACACCGATAGCCCCAACCAATCAATTTGGACCACCAGCAAGTAACACCGATGGGATGATACAATAAATTGCCTATAGAATGTTCTCAAGAGAGTTTCTTGAAGATAGATCCGATCATCAATCTGAACCATCCATTGGTGGCCCCAGCTTGGATTGCAAACAATCTCATACAATCCTCTTAAACAGCCCTAACAGACTCACCTGTTGTTTCAAAACTGGACAGATATATCATTGAGGACCAGTGTTTGGATGGATATGATCATCTGATTAATGTGATTTTTTGTGTGGTAACTGATCAAGTGCAGCCCAAATATAATGGACTATCCAGTTTGATTTGATGGGTTATCCATGTATCCAAAAGCAGCTAATGCACTATATCTTAAAAGGGCTATCAGAAACATGAGTTAATTACTGGTACCAATTAGTAACTTTATGATTTGCTTTTTCTATTGTTTTACTCATTTAAGTTATTTATAACAAATTCTTATTATTAACATGGAATGTCCTTTATGGTCCAATTGGCATGGAGTCATGTTACCTAAATCACCAATCTTCAACGTTTTCTGTTCCAAATCTGGTGGTCCAGATTATGCGTCATTTCCAGATCGCTATTTTTATCAATCCAAAATTATGGTTATATACTCTTATTGTGGATCAACTTCTAATGTCAATCCATATTGAGAAGGGACAGATCCACACTTGGATTTATGCAACAACAAACACATTGATTTTGCAGGTACTCCACAAAGAGTGCACACTCTCCCATTGTTCTGCCTCATTTGTCGACTATTAACTTCTCTCAGTCAGGAAACAAACAGATGATAATTAGCTCCCATTGCACCCAGATTCAAAAAGAAAATCCTACGCGCAAAATTTATTAAACACTGATTATGGGGCGCCCGTGAGACAAAAAGGTCTGCGGGGCCCTTGTGATGTCTATGTGAGATCCACTCCATCCATCAGTTACCCCAGATCATTTTAGGATGTGAGTCCATAAATAAGGCTAATTCAAAACTCCAGTTGGCCACACCATATGAAACAGTGGGGATGGGATCGCACCATTGAAACCTTCCTGAAGCACACCATGATGTTTATATGCCATCCAACCAGTTCATAAGGCAAGTCCTGCCAGGATGAAGGGAAAACACGAATATCAGCCTGATCCAAGCTTTCATGGGCCCAAGAAGGTTGCAATGGCGAGCGTCCCTATCTCCAATGTTTTGTCGTGGTGTGGCCCATGTAAGTTTTAGTTATGCCTGATTTCTGAATCACACCCTCACATGATTTGGCTAAACTAATGGACGGATTGGATGTCCCACAGACATGTGGGTCCCATATCTCACCCTACCACGCATATCATAGAGTGTTTCTGGGTCCCATATCTCACCCTACCACAAATATCATAGCTATGTATTCCTGTTCTTCCAGCTCCTCTCCATTGTATCAACTCTTCAGTTTTTGATAGGATACAGCACGACCTATCATAGTACTGTAAGGGGAGGGTGGATTGCATCTTAGATGATGATCAAAACCGTTCTTGTTCTAATTACTGCTACTGGGAGTATGGCATGACAAAGGTGGAGCAAGGAGGGAATAGAGAATAGGGAAAGAGATTCGAAGGGGAGAGAGAAAATAGGGGAGAACCGACACACACACACACACACACAAAGGGGAGAGAGAAAATAGGGGAGAACCGACACACACACAGATGGGAACAATGAGCAACCCATCTTCATTGTTTCCCTTGTTGTGGCCCACTCCAGCCTACTTTTTGGGTTGACAATACATCCTAACATAAGTCAACACAACAGATTTACAGAGTGGATGTCACACTGTCATCAGAGTGGGCCCAACAAAGCCTTTGTCATAAAGGTCTCCCTAATTAAACGCCGGTGCAAGCTACATGTAGAGAAGAAGTTGTGCGGGCTACACACATTAAAAGAAGTGAAAGAAAGTGGGTACAATCTATATCGTCCCTTGTGCCTGTAAGATCTCAACCACTCTCTACCAACCAACAACATTTTATGATGAATATCCCTTCCCTTAACCAATGTTGAGAAAACTAATTGTGCAGGGCAATGTCCGGTATTGTGAAAACTTATTGTGCTAGACAATGTCCAAAATTATTGGCATTACACATAATTGAAACATAAAGGCTATGATCTTAAATCATGCTTCAATAATGATCCTAACCTTCAAGTCTTGGATTTGAATATGAGCCATTACAATAACTATTTTTAATATTCGGAAATTCACATACACAATCATCCATATAACAAGTGTTTCTCGCGATTGCATGGTGTATATTCCTGAACACAAACAATTCAGATCATCATCTACAATGAAGTCCCAGGCAAGGTGTCTCGTATCGATATCGGTTGGCGTAACGCTGACCTCCAAAACCGATACGGATATAGGAGCGTAATGGTGATACGGGGGCGTAACGGCCCATGACGGCGCAAAATTTTTTTTTTGCCAAAAAAATATGAGAAAATATGGATTAAATCTGAAATATTCTAAGCATTCCAAATATGCATTCATTTATAAATTGGAACATGTTTACGGTGGTGTAACAGTCCACTCTTTGGTGAGAAGTTGTATCAGACTGTCTGATGAATTTATGAACCAGATAACCTGAATTTGACTACAAAATTCATATATTTAATTTTCTAACTATCTACTATCAATGATAGATATATTAGAATGAATATAATATGAAAATATCTTACATTTGGCGTAAATAGAAAAAAAAAAAATATATATATATATATATGAAAAAATATAAAATGGCACCCCAAATCTATAAAATGCACATTAACATGTTCTACTATGATTAACACATCACATGGCATGATTAAAACAGCAAAACAATCATTAAAAAATGATTTTTCGAATTTTTTTTAAAAAAAGGCCATAATTAATGCATAAATAAAAAAATATATAAAATGGCACCCCAAATCTGTAAAATGCACATTAACATGTTCTACTATGATTAACACATCACATGGCATGATTAAAACATCAAAACAATCATTAAAAAATGATTTTTTGAATTTTAAAAAAAAGGGCCATAATTAATGCGTAAATAGAAAAAAATATATAAAATATATAAAATGGCACCCCAAATCTGTAAAATGCACATTAACATGTTCTACTATGATTAACACATCACATGGCATGATTAAAACATCAAAACAATCATTAAAAAATGATTTTTCAAATTTAAAAAAAAAAAGGGCCATAATTAACGCGTAAATAGAAAAAAATATAAAATATATATAAAATGGCACCCCAAATCTGTAAAACGCACATTAACATGTTCTACTATGATTAACACATCACATGGCATGATTAAAACATCAAAACAATCATTAAAAAATGATTTTTTGAATTTTAAAAAAAAAAGGGCCATAATTAATGCGTAAATAGAAAAAAATATAAAATGACACTCCAAATCTGTAAAATGCATATTAAAATGTTCTACTATGATTAACACATCATATGGCATGATTAAAACAGCAAAACAATCATTAAAAAATAATTTTTCGAATTTTCAAAAAAATGGCCATATTTAATGCGTAAATAGAAAAAAATATAAAATATATATGAAATGGCATTTGTTGTATATCCATGTGGTCCATCCTTTTTGCCCACTTATTTCAGGGCATGGACCAAAAAATGAGGCTAATCCAAATCTTAGGTGGATCACAAAATGGGCCTTAAGAAGATTTTAATGGCGGGCATTCAATCCCAACTGCGAGGTCCAATTGAGATTTTGATCCCTTCATTTCAAGGATCATGCTTTAAAATGAACTTGAAAAATTATGAATGGCATGGATTTACCATACATAAATCAAGGTGGGCCCCACCACATGCAATAAAATAGTGAATGTGCACTATGCAGCGTGCACTGCAGATTATACAAAAAAAAAAAAAAAAAACTGCGTGGTGGAAAATGACCATGCCATTCGTTTGAGTTTCTTTGAAAAAGAAAAGAAAAGACGGAAAGCAGAGAGAGGGGACCGAACCGAGAGAGAGAGAGAGAGAGAGAGAGAGAGAGAGAGAGAGAGAGAGAGAGAGAGGGTCACTTGGCCAAGAATCAAGTTACAGTTAATGAAGTGCAGCCCCATTGTAAGAAGAAGAAGAAAAAGAAGAAGAAGAAGAAGAAGAAGAAAGAGAAGAAGAAGAAGAAGAAGGAGAAAATAAACGAAAAAGGTAATTTTTATTTTTTTTTTCAAGGCCCGTAACAGCCGTTACGGGTCCGTAACGGCCGTTATGGCCCGTAACGGCCCCGTAACAGCCGTTACGGTCACAGAATTCCATAACGGCCATTTCGACCCCATATCGCATAACGGTGTCAGCCGTTAACGTTAAGTATCGGCCGATACGGCCGTATCATAACGGATACGGCACACCCTGGTCCCAGGTGGAGACCCACCCCTGTACGGTACTATGATACAGGGTGCCCATATTCTATCAAAGCCCCTTCTCTTCCTAAAGAGGTTTGCTAGAATACATTCCAAAACATACTTAAATTGGATACTGGGGGACTCAAGTCTTTGAATCCAAGGTTATCTATGAATGATCTAAACTGCTAATATTATGGGTCTCAGTTTGTATGGTAGACAACCATGAGACAACAAAATAAAAGCTCTCAAGTTGGATTATTTCAACCTTATAAGAATCTGACTATTTTGTTATGAATATATTTATAAATTGAAGGGTTAAAACATTAAATCTGAGATTATTATTTTTTTCTTTGGCATCCCGAATCCAAGAGAGCCTTATCATATAAATGGCTTGGGTCATTGAAAAAACCACAAATCCAACAGATAAAGTCTCAACATGTCCTATTGCAATGGATGGGGATGTAATCCACCAAACCACTTCCAAAATTGTCGTTTTTACCATCTTTTCGAAATTGGAATATAATGGCAACCAGTTACAATCCAGCTGCAGTTTTGAAACAGAGAGTAAACAGCCAATGAATGAGCTGGAATAATAGGAAAGTGTAGACTCTTCTGGAATTTGTGTACTCCCAGCAAACCTCCAAATGATATTATGGAAGCAGACCCTACAATGATAATATGCAACTTACAACATCAACTTGAATATAAAATCATATTGTATATGCCTACTGTATGTACAGGAGCAACCCACATGATCCTACCCCCAGCACACCAAACACTGAAGTAGCATCTATGTACCGATTCCCATACTACATAACGGGGCCACCCGAGATCCAGTCCACAGACTCGACTGGAGCCTATTAGCTTACTCACATGGGCTCTGCCTTTAAAAGCTAACCACATTCATCCAGTGATCATTAAAGGCCATTCTACATTATTATTATTATTATTATTATTCAATTCAAGACTTTTATAAGATAATGATCTAGCTAGATGATGATCTCCAGAATGTACTACCTTTGACCTACTTCCATCACTGATGATTTAGCTAGATAATAGCCGCCAGATTAATGGGAAAAAATTGCAATTGTAGGCTGTTTGTTGTTTGATTCATCAATGGTCAAGACCATGTGGAAATCATTCTCCATTAACTTCAGTAAGAGATTTTATCCAGAAAAAATGCAGTCATTAAGTTGAATCCAAAAAATCGAATTGAATATTTATTCAATTCCTATATGAAAAAAAAAAAAGAGCTAATCACCCCAGCCCAATTATGTGCTAAGCTATAGTTGCACGAAGTGAGAAGGTAGGTATTGAAGCAGTGAAACATCCTTTTTAAAATGTTAATAAGCAAAGACAGCTAGAGAGCAGGAGCACGAGTGGCACTCCAAAGCTTAATCTGAAGCTGGAGACACCAAGGTAGTAGGTTCAAGCAAACACGTGCTAAACAATATAAGATATGATAGCAACACAGGTAGGTAAAGTAGAAAGCGGTAAGGGATAAAAGCCTTCCACTAGCAGTATGGCATGGAAGAAGTAACAAAAACACAGCATTGACATATATATATATATATATATATATATATATATATATATATATAGATATATATATATATATATATGTAGTGTTCATATATCAATATAGAGAGAGAGAGAGAGAGAGAGAGAGATCATATATCAATCAAATTATAGTGTTCTTGTAACAAAACTACAGCTATAAGAAATTGTAGAATGATAGGTAGTGGATTACTAAAAATTAAGAAAATCTCAAAACATACATGATAATTTGGATTTATTTTTTTTTTAATTCAAAACGTGGGAAAGATAATGAACAATAAACAAAAGAATTTATTAAGACTTGTGGTGCAGAAATATAGTGCAACAAAAATCCCAAGCTCATTAGTGATCCCACACATTTCGAACATATGATCACTAACAAGAGCGCCCCCTTCCAAATTCATGTTGTACAATTCCCGCTCTAGTGTTTGTATTTGAGTGACAACTTGAGCATCAAACAGACTAATGCAGGAGCATTTTCACACCAGGCTCAAGTGGGTAGCATGTGGGATGCAGGGGCACACTCAGGGTGGGTGGCCCATGTGAGGTGGGTGGCTCGTATGAGGTGGGCACCACCTGTGTGAGGCGGGTGGCTCGTGTGAGGCAGGCCCCACACGTATGAGGCCCATGAGGTTCAGCCGGGAACCTAACCCATGGGATGTGGGGCCTGGACTATGAGATAAAGGGATTAATTCACCATGCTCTATCAATTTGATCTTTTATAGCAAGTGGTTAGTTGTCCTACATTAAAGTGGTATCAGAGCGGGAGGTCTCGTGTTCGAGACTCCAAGTTCGATCTTTTAGAGCAAGTGTAATGCAGAGGCATTTTCACATCGGGCTCAAGTGGGATGCCCATGTGATGTGGGGCCCATGAGGGGGGTTCGGCCGAGGTCCTAACCCATACATTATACGGCCTAGGCTATGAGATAAAGGAATTGATTCGCCATGCTCTATTAGTTTGAGCTTTTAGAGCATGTGGTTAATTGTCTTACATCAAAGTGGTATAAGAGCGAGAGGTCTCATGTTCAAGACTCCTTACCGGGGGTGATTAATGCAGGGGCGTTTTCAGAGCGAGCTTGAGTGGGGTTGCCTGTGGGATGCAGGGGCGCACTCGGGGCAGGTGACTCGTGTGAGGCAGTACTTATGTGATGTGGGGCCCACGAGTGGGGTTGCCTATGGGATGCAGGGGCACACTCGGGGCAGGTGACTCGTGTGAGGTAGTACCTATGTGATGTGGGGCCCACGAGGGGGGTTCAGTCGAAGTCCTAACCCATGCAATGTGGGGCCTGGGCTATGAGATAAAGGGATTGATTCGCCATGCTCTATTAGCAAGGGGTTAGTTGTCCTGAGGGTCATTAGTCATCATCATCAGGTTCAGGTGGAGGTGGCTCCCTAATGAACTGGATCACTCTTTCCATGGTCATAACTAGCTCAACCTTTTGGGAGTAGTTTATGTAATTCCAACACGCTTGCCATTATGGAGGATTTCAAATGGTGGATTTATCCTCGACATAATTGTAATTTACATGATAACAAATACGCGCCATGATTAATATATGTTCGGAAACCTCGCACCTAATGACAGCTTGGGACTTGGCACCAAGTACTCGAATTGCTCCCCCTTAAAACACATTCAAGTACTCTCACTACACGAGTACAGCCACATACCATGAGCATGCAAACCCACAATATTCATAACCATGATATCATCACAGAGTAGATATGTATTGGTTTATGAGCACCAATACATACATATCCAAGATATCAAATCACCGCATGCACAACCAATATCTCACGTGATCCATTGCATGCGTTGAATTTTGTTCATCAGTCATCACACATGCATTGAACCACACCATTAAATATGATCTTTCAGGACATCCTCAAACATACTATAAATTCTTGGACGCATGAAGGTGATATACAGCAACCTAAGCATGTCTAATCCCATCGATATCAATAGGGGAAGAATGCATGTAGGGATATCGCCATACGCACATATGGATTGAGTAGTCCAAAACTTGTATTTCAAGCAATCCATCAGACAAATCTGAATAGTTGGATGGGTTCAGCACATCGACATTGGGCTAGGGTTCATGTTTCAGTCCAATTTATCTCAAATGAATGAGATCAATTGAAAATAAGACAAACAAACCCAAATTCAATACCAACCAAATTTGGGAATCTACCACTAGATTCAATCTATCAATCTTGTAAAGTTTGTCATGATGAGTCACTAACTCAAGCCAGTTCGACTCTAGATGGATGAGATATCAACTGTACAAGTTTTGGACAACCTCAACCATCTAAAAATTGTGTGATCAGCATGTTGAATCTCTTGGAGGGTCATCAAATTTCAATCCATCATCAGATCATACATACACTAACTTCTCATGGCCCGATCATGTACCGAAGCCAAAGTACAGGTGTCCAATAATCAACGATCCAAAATGATTTAGTCAAGTTAGCCACACAAGTCATCAGGGCCCACACGATCTATGTGTTGGACATGGGACGTTCACTCCATCTATAATGGAGGGCATTTTCACACCGGGCTTGAGTGGGGTGGCCTGTGGGATGTAGGGGCACACTCGGGGTGGGCGGCCCATAGAACCCATGGATTTAGGGCCTATGTGAGGCGGGTGGCTCATGTGAGGCAAAACCCATGGATTTGGTGCCCGCGAGAAGGGTTCAGCTGAGGACCTGACCCATGGATTTGGGGCTTGGGCTGAGATAAAGGGATTAATTCGTCATGCTCCATTAGTTCGAGCTTTTAGAGCAAGTGGTTAATTGTCCTGCATCAAATTGGTATCAAAACGGACGGTCTCGTGTTCGAGACTCCTCACCGAGGGTGATTAATACAGGGGCATTTTCACATGCCCCACGAGGAGGCGGAACCCATGGATTTGGGGTCCACGAGGAGGGTTCGGCCAAGGACCTGACACATGGATTCGGGGCCTGGGCTATGAGATAAAGGGATTAATTCGCCATGCTTTATCAGTTTGAGCTTTTAGAGCAAGTGGTTAATTGTCCCGCATCAATCTAACGACATGAACGATGGCTCACGCATCCCAAGGCATAGGCACCCAAGCATGAGTACACTTCTGTAACTGGGATCATCCTAATAAATTAGGATATAATTCATGATTAATTTAGGAAACAGATGGGGCTAACTTTTAACATTTTAAGGTATAAAAATTTCTAATTCTCCTCTAATTAGAAACCTTACAAAACAAGGAAAGCGTGGAAGTTTCCAAACTGGGGAAGTTACGAAAAATTCACAACATAAAGATGATTAGAGAGGATAAAAAGGAAGGGAGAAAAAGAAGGAAAGAAGAGATTGCGTGACAACACACATTGTGCGCCTACTCAGGGCACGTGCACATTGGTCGTATGTTGGCCATAGGTGTGGGCCCCGCCTTGACAATCCAGTCCATCTTATTCTCCTCATTTTGTATGCTCCAACTGATATCTCCTCTTCACGATGAGTGCACCTTGTCCTCTTGTTGGACATACGGAATAGATGTGATCCATATAAAGTTAATATGAAAAAAAAAAAAAAAAGCCCATTGCTCTTGTTGGACTTATATATTTGATTGTGATTATTTTGGATGTGATCTGACATCGTCATTGGATTTTTGAAATTTGGATTTACTCTTCTCATTGGTGATACCGTCTTTTAGCAGCATGTTGGTGCATCACATACGTACTATGATCGGATGGGATGCATGGTTTGTTGCATGATTATTCTTATTTTTATTCAGGAGGTTCCATTATGAACCTCGGATTGTCTAGTGGTTGTTTTTAATTATTCTTGCTTGTTGAGATAACAATAGGGAAATTGCGTGTATGTGTCAATGTTTTTAGTAGTGCTCATAAAGTAATGTAGCATAGCATAGCTAAAACGATACGTAGCGTATGCAAGTAGCGTAGCTCCTTGGTAGCGTAAGCTACATAGTATATATTGTAGTGTGTAGCGCAAGTAGCGTACGCTACCTGAAATCTCTTCTTTTTTTTAATATTTCTTTTGTGTTAGCTCAACACCTATTTTTAAATGGTAGTGACTCATCCCCATCACACGTGGCACTACATTAAATCAATCCAAGCCATACAAATTTTGGTCCATACCGTGAATTTGTGATGTTTTAATTTAGAAAAAAAAAAAAAGGTCACGCTTAGAGATGTCTGAAGGCAAAAAGACAGATTTTGCACAGAAATATGTGGTTGGCGATCCAGATTCTCAGTTAAAAACTCATAGGAATTATGAATTTTGTAAATTTTATCATATTTTTCTATTATTTTAATTTAAAAAATTATTAAGTATGGTGTAGCTTACACTATATGCTACACGCTATTTAAAACACTGGAATGTGCAAGTCCGGCAACCATGTTAGGACTTTTCACGTATATGAAGCAAATCAACTAAAGAGAATCCTATAGACTTCCATGGGAAAGGATCTTTGAGCTCTTGATTTTATGTTGTTGATCTTATGTTTTCTTGTTGTCATTAAATGGAATCTGGATTAGACATATTCATGCATGAAGAGTTTAACTTGAGCATCATCGGCTTTAGGGCAATGGGAGTGTTACTATAGTGTGTTGTGGAAAGCCAATAATGATTGTTATGATCATGTAGCTTGATGGCCCCATGTGTTTGGTTTTTACCTTGTATGCCACAGTTAAATGTGTAGGAAACCAAATCTATTTATAATTTTATGGATTACGGCGGAGGATTCCTTTGGTTGGCCAAGGGGTAGATGAGTTTAGGCACACCGGCCATTGACCAAGGGAGAGTTGTGTTTCATGGAACTTAGTACCCTAAATTCCATAACCATATTCACAGAATTGCGCAATTAGTGAAAGGTTAATTGGTCATCATGTGTGATGGAACCCGCAACGAGTTGCGATGGAAGGTCTCCACCGTCGGGTTAACTATGCCTTAGTCCTACCTACATAGGAGTTTAACTGGTCACAAGATGCAGGTTCTTGTGTTTTAGGCCTAGCTAAACACTTACATTGGATGACGCATCAAGTCTCTTGTTTGAGAGACCCATCATGCCCGGATTAGATAGACAACTAATTCTTAGACCTAAGGTTGTGTTGGGATCTTCATGTTCCTAATGTTTTGTGCTTCAACACACCTTGCAAGGTCACAATTGTGACTAAAATACGGGTGTGATCGAGTAGATGCATTAGGATTTAGTATAAGAAGCCACATACTCCTATAAGGGATCCATTGGTTACCACGAGGACTTATTTATGACTTAGATCTTAGCGATCAGACCATCCATCAGGTGGTTTTCTAGCTGGGCTTGGTTGTGGGAATCATCCCTAGGAATATTCGCTCCAAATTTAACCCCAAACAAACATCCGGATTGGAAGATCCAAACGATCAATGTACCATATCGCCAATAGTAAAAATTAAATATGTGATGAATTTGGACATATGGGGGGCTGCTTTATTGTTTTCCTTCTTTGTGGATGACGTGGCATGATGAAAATTAATGGTTTTTTTTAATCAAATTGATGGTTTTAATTTAATTGTGTAATCGGGAATTACATGTTTGTACCAATTTAATCGTATTTTGTGTACATATAGTAGTAATTTTCTCTTCTTTCTTTTAAACTCATCAAGTATAACATCATAGATGGCTTGGACTAGGATTTCTATGTAATTCGATATAGATCTAGTTATTTTAAACAAAGCCATTATTAATATATATATAAAAAAATTTAAAAAATTAAAAAAAAATCCAAAAGGAAACTATGCATGATTTGCAAAAGGAGAGATACCAGTCGAAGCAAATGGGACGAGGAGAAAAAAAAAAAAAATTTGATTGAGTGGATCATCCAAGCAATATGCCCAAACATTGGACCACCCAGTGTTGTGAGATTTCCACAACTTTCCCAATTTGGAAACCTCTTCTCTTTCCTTATTTAGCAGTGTCTCTAATTAAATGAGGATTAGGAATTTCCAAATATGAAAATTGCTGAAAAATTAAGCACCATGTGTTTCCTAATTTGATAATGTATTATTTCCTAATTTGCTTGTAATTAGCATGATCCCAACTATGGAGGTCTACTCATGCTTGGACACCCATGCCTTAAGACGCGTGAGCCATCATTTACATCGTTAGACGGCATGGACGTCCCACGTCCAACAAACACAATTTGTGGGGTTGGAAAGGCCCATTGTGATGTGGTTCAATGAATGTGACTTCAAGCACACAATGGATCACAGGCAATCTTAGTTGTGCATGCAGTGATTATTATGGTGATAATACGTTGGATATGCATGTATTAGTGCACATAAGCATGTGGCTTATTTTGCGATGATATCATGGTTATGAATATTGTGCACATGGACATGAACAACATCTAAGTATGCACGTCGAGATCATATGATATGATGAGAAAATGGCTCAAATAGAATGATGATTTATGCATATGCATTGGCAAATAGAAATTGATGAATGCTCATGGTATGAAGTTGCACTCATAAAGTATGAATACTTGTGATGAGGACATTCAACCATTTATAGTGTACTAGATGAGGAGGAGATCGGCCCAGCCCTCACTTTGACTCGATGACTTGTACATGAGCCCGAGTGGACCGCATTGGGTCCTTGAAGACCCCACATGCATGATCATGCATCTTCAAAGATCTTATACTAGAAAAATGCATGTGGGATGCTTAGTTGAGAAGTCTTAACCATTGGATGGTGAGGACTCGACGATCGGACCATTGGATCGTGTGGATCCTTCGATCGAATGGTTGGATCATTGTGACCCTTAATCACTTTGATCATGAGCGTTAGATTATCATATTTTATGTTTCGTTGATTATTCATAGCTTAGGATTAGCAGGTTTATGTTTTATGACGTCATAGGACATTTTAGATGTTAGGGTTTTTTTAAAAGAAATATTTCCTGAGAGCATCCTTTTGTAAAAAGGACTTTTCTGAGATTATTTAAGGCTTGGATGTCCAGCCCTAGCCGCATTGCAAGCATATGAAATAAAAAATTTCCATTTTCTTACTTTGTGATGAAGTAAAAACATCATGTGCAGGTCCTTGCTCTTACTCCGGTGGTAGACTCTCAGGAGTTTCAACACCTGGTCGAGGGTTCGAGTACCCACAGGTGGTGAAATCCCACTATGGCGTGAGTGTGTGCGCATGTGTTAAAAAAAAAAAAAAATTTAAAAGTAATAATAATAAGAAGAAGAAGAAGAAGTAAAAACATCATGTGAATGGGTGGATTGATTTGTTGTGAAGCCAATGAGTGAATCCAAACGATCTCTCCTCATTTTCTTCCATCAAAGGTAACTCTCTTTTCTCTCTCTTTTTCATTCTCTCTTAGCTCTCTCTCTTATTCCTTCACCAAGGATAGACAATCCTCATCCCCATCTTTGTTTTTCTTTCTTCCAAACCCTATATTGGCGGCCTAACCCATCCCAAAACATCCCGTTTACACCATCCCTCTGATCATACAGTTGTACGGCCATACTGAACCGTACCCCACTATTTGCACGACCATACGGCTGTCCATATGGTCAGCATTCCCAATCCCTTTAGCCTTCTTTTTTTTCCCTTTGAAACCCTAACCCTAAATCCCCAAATCCACAAATCTTATTTCCCCAAATCTGAAAACCTAAACTTATTTCCCCAATTTCCTACCCCTTGAATTACGCCAAATCTGCCCCTTGAACCCGAACTATGCCTATGCTAAGTGTGAGAGTTCCAATCTCTCATGGGACCTAAGGTTTTCATGCTTACATGGTTCATGCTTGTGTGAGATTGTGATGTTAACATAAATCTGAATTTTATTGCCTCTTGGTAGTCTTTTAATCTTGGTAAGATAGCATGTTATCTTATCTGATTTACCTCAATTAATCCGTTAATAATCTCTGCACCCAAATAGTTAAATCACATGCCATGCATCAACTTGAATATGTTTTAAGGGTGCACAATTCAAGTACTTGGTGCCAGGATTGCCAAAAAGATGTGCCCTAGCATTAGGCACAAAGTTTCCACAAATGAATTAATAATGGATTATAAAATAAAATATAAAAAAAAAAAAATGGAATGTGTTTGTTCTCATGTAGATAATAATTATGTCCAAGTGAAATCCATTTTCTAAAATCCTTCGTAATGACAATTGCTGGGATGAACTATAAAAACTTGTCCCAAAAGGTAAGGCTAATTCTGACCATAGAAAGAGTGATCCAAGCCATCAAGGAGTTACCTCCACTAGAACCTAATGATGGCAATGACCCACCAACCGTGAGAGTTGAACATCAAAGGTGGCAGAGAAGAACTAAGGTGGTTAAAGTATACATCTCTTGTATATAGATACGCTCCTAGAGATAGGCAATGGAGACTTGAAACTTTTTAAAGAGGCAAGATATCATTCTCAGAGAGAGAGGTCTCTATTTATAGGAGGAGATGAGTGGTAGAGATGTCTTTAGGGGAAAGAAAATGGATGATCTAAGGGGGTAGTGAGTTGTTGGATGATTGACAAGTGGCAAGCTATGGGTTGTTGATTGCATGGTTGGAGTATAATTTGTAGGGAATTGAGGAGCAATTAGGCTTAGAAAAGGTTCAAGGAGGTTTCTAGAGGGTTGGGATTGAATGGTTAGGATGGAGACACTTGGGAGGATCATATGGCTTGAGGAAGGGATAGTTTTGGGATTTCACTAAACATGGTAGTGAAGAGGGTAGTTTCATAAAAAGATGGTAGCCCATGTCAACTAAGGCTTATATGGGTTTTTTGATAAAAATGGGGTCAAAGGGTAAAAGGAACTTGGTGCAAAGACAAGATGGTAATTTCATAACTCATTTCCTTCTGTCCTACATGCACGCCTCTTGGTTTTTTGATCTGATGTTGGTTTGATTTGACGTTGATGGTCAGGTGTCGGAATTAGGTGATATAGCCTGTAGGAAAGCTAACTTGATGAGCTAATGGAATTGGTTTGAACTTTGAAGTACGAATTCATAAGGATTGGGGGGAGATATGGGGCCCACAAGTTGGGTCAATTTCTAGTTCTGCAAGTCAACTAATATCCCACTCTAGTATTTCTACCATAATTTGATGTCCGTAGATCAAATTGAGATGAGATTGGCTCATTGCAAAGTTGATGGGTTTTAAAATGGACTCCTAATTCAAAGGATTTTGACACCAAAACGGTTAGAAATTGAGGTCAAAACAAAGGCATTGAAAATGTTATGAAATTGGCCTTGAACGTGGAAAGGTTTACCATGTCCAAGGGGCCATTTTTAGTGGTTGTATCCTTCGAACATAGAAAAATAGAAGTTCCACATCTAGGGTGCAAATTTTAAAAAATGAAGTATGGACCCGATCTTGAATTGGACTTGGGCCAACACCTTTTTAGCTAACTTTGGGCTCAATATGAAGGAATTCAGGGTTTTAGGGTGAGGTTTTGGCCCTTTTGGGTTACAGTTAGGCTTGCATTAGGATTGGACTTGGGCTTTGGCCTTGAAGACACGCTTGGGCTTAGGCTTCAAGATGGATACTAGGGGAAATTCTGCAAGTCTTCATCTTTAAACACAGGAGGACCCTCCTCCAAGTATGGACGGGTTAATTAGCCTAAACACTCTGTTGAGTGGGTTGCATACACGAAACCATCATCAGTCTTCATTACACATTATCGAACCATCCAAATCATCTCAATCCATTCTCCATCATATTCTCTCTCATTAGAATTGCTCTCAAGCTTCTTTAGATGACCTCATTCTTATTCTTATCCTTCCCCATGTTCTACCAAATCCATCGCAACATCTTCATTTATCAACAATTACCCTCATTAATGCAAAACCAAAAAAGGTCTATTGGCATTGGAGGGATCTAGGAAAAAAGAAAATTGAGTCCTACTTGCTAAGCAATGGCGACATCTTGGCAAAGAGATGCGCTTCGAAGGAAAATTGTTGCCTCCAAATATAGAGAATCAAAAACAAGGCAGGTAATCAAGGGAGGGAGCTATTGCGAACATCAGAAATTTGAATAAAAGGGTGAGGTGCATTTTTCTAAATGGTGTTTGTTTGAAGGTGGGGATGGTGAAAGAATGCAGTTTTGGTACGATAGTCAGGTGGGTGATGCACTCCTAGCTGATAAATTCCCTCTTCTTCTTCTTCTTCTTCTTTTGAAAGGCAAATAAATAAACATTTGAAATATTCCCTCTTTTCGCTACTAGCTTCAAGAAACTCTAGAATTAAAGATTCCTCAAAGCTTGTAAGGTTATGTTATCGATTTATTTGCACAAGAACTTATGGGACTTTGAAATAGCCATGATGGTTGAGCTTCTCAATCTTCTCTTCCCAGTTCTAACTTATCCCTTACCATTGAAGATGGCGGGGTGTGGCTCCTTCCGTGAAAGGCCTACTGCCTTCAAAGATCTTCTTTAACTTGTTATGCCTAAGTTCCTTTTATAGACACCTTTGGGGACTTCTTGCACCCCTTTTTGGGTGGAAACCTTTATGTGGACTATTGTTGCCAACAAAATTCTCACTACAGATGATCTTCAAAAAATACTCGAACCCTTAGCTCACATTAGCATATCTTTTGTAGTCTTGTAATTGGAACCTTTATTGGCTTGGGAGCCTTAGAGTTAATTGCCTTGCTTAATTTAATTTGTATATTAGTTTAAGTAGGCAATTACGTTTTAAAGTCAAAATTTTTATTTGGTCCTAACCCCCCCCCCCGGACATAGCCATCATTCCATAGCTCCGTCAAGCTTCCGCACATTGCCCATGAGCCCACCACGTGAAATTTCAACATGTGACTCAAGCTATTTTCATGACCTATATGTAGCGTTAAAGCAATGTTGTGCTACGTAGAGTAGATATTTAAAACAATGTCAAAATCATAAATATTATGCTACGATTTTTTAATTTGAAGAAAATAGAAGAATTTGGAGAAAATATGAAAACACAAGCAGATGTATCCACGACTCTTATGGGTATGGAGGCAGACACAAATCTCACGATTACACTGTACCCACAGATGGGCATATATTGATCCATTTCATAGAGGCTAAGCATAGGCGAATGCATGAAATGTACATGACTTGGTATCACTCTATCATGAAATACCACGGTACTGTTGATACATGGAGCAGTAGTATTATGGTCGCCCTAGTGTAGGCTAGGGGTGGCAATGCGTTGGGTTTAGACTAAGTCGAGGTCAGCCCAAGCCTGACCTATTAACTATACAGCCCAAGCCTGACTCATATTACAATTTATAAATGAAATGGTGAATGTTATTATTATAGACACGATGTGCTTAGTGTTATACTATAACTAAATAAATAAAAGTACACATCTCTAACTGTAAATAGAGATTTGCATTAACTTAATCAATAGTACGAATATAGAGCCATAATTTCAAGTCGCTAAAAATAGCAATCTGGATCGCAAATTACCCATAATTGGATCGCGCGATCTAGAATGAAAATGTGGGTGTTTCCTGCTTTAGGGCTTGTTAGGATTGACAGTCGGGATTGAATTGTATTGTATTGTATTAAATGTGGAAATATACGATATACAATGTTTGAATTGGAGTTGAAGTCCGTGGAGTACGAAGCGCGCGAATACCTCGCGGAATCAAAATTTTGAAACGGCGGTACTGTAAAGTCAGACGCCAGTGCATCGTGCAGTGCAGTCTATTCATGAGGCAGTATTAGCATGAGAGTATTACAGGGGGTTGTATCTATGGACGACGTAAGCTTTCTACTCCCTCATCGATCCCGATCATCTGCCTTCTATTGCATGGGGCCAGTCAACTCCTCTGGTTCTCTTTCGAAGGTTTGAGATTCCTATTACAATCGATACTCTTCTCGGAGAGTTGGATCGGGGTGAAGTGGGATTTCATTTACCAGATCGGAGGCTTGAAAGCAGATCGTTCAGGTACTGATATCCGCCTTCCTGATTCTACTGGGATACGCATCTCCTTTGAAAGTATGAGCCAATTCAGGTACTGATATCCGCCTTCTCGATTCTTCTCGGATGGCATCGATTGGCTACATGGCCCTAATTCACACGATCTGACAACTGTAAAATAGATGGACGGCCTAGATAGGTCACAAGACATCATTGAGGGGCCCACATAGCACTGACAATCAATCTTGAGAAGTCGGGCAATGGGAATAGCCAGCTCTATTCGGCCTCAATATAATACGTATATACACTACGCAGCCCTAATACGTCGTATCCAAGCATTGATCATTGGACGCATTTGTATACCTGCCCAAACAAGCACTCTGATCCAAACATTGATTTATCATCTGTTGATTTGGATGCATACTAATTTTTGTTGAACATACACATCAACAGTACATGGATACAATACAATACACTGGTATATGTCAATCCAAACAGGCCCTTCAGTGACATCGGGTGTGTCATTTGTCCCAATGATTTGTCCCCATGGGCTTTCCTTTTATCCTTGATAAGACTACCTTGTCTTCCCCTACCCGATATATAGCAAGATGCCCTTCCAACCACCTATAGACTATGATTCCTCCTAGTTCAATCCCTGCACTCGAACCTTCTTTTCTTTTTCTTGATGAATAACTCAAATTTTTTGAAAAAAAAAATAAAAAATGGAAAGACTACAATAATTATAATAAAAAACAATCCCCATCAATGACCAAGAAGCTCATTCATTAGCTAACAAATACACCGAAGAATTCACCTTACAGTTAATAGAAATGTGTATTAAAGAACCATTAGTCAACAATTGTCGACTAGATTTACAACAGCCCCAGGATACCGCATGAATAATCATTTGACAACCTCTAAAAGTAGTCTCTCCATCTCTCTCTCGCTAGTCTCATCTTCTTTTGCTAGACTTTATGGTCCTCGCCCTTGATGCATCTATTGTGGTTTGTCTTTGCTTTTAATCCTAATTCTTTTGCTACTTTACATTATACAACTTAAATTTGCACCTTAGAAAGTTGAAAAAACTCAACTGAACTTGTCCAGATTTCATCAAGATTTGAGAAAATTTTGCATTTGGACATAAGTCAAACAGGATGCTTGTTCATGACTCAGATGACTTGATGAAAGTTCAAAAAAAAATGAACAAAGAAAAGAAAAAAAGACTCGATGAACTCAACAAAAGTCAACTCACAAGGACTCACAATCAGTGATTTCGGTAGCACTCGTATCGTAGAATGCAGGTAGCATAATTCCCTAGTAGCGTAAGCTACGGGGCAGGTAACGTTAAGCTACATGTAGCATAGCATAGTGTGTAGCTCAAGTAGCATAAGCTACATGTAGCATAGCGTAGTGTGTAGTACAGGTAGCATAAGCTACACGTAGCGTAGCATAGCGCAGCGTAGCGTAGTGTGTAGCGCAGGTAGCATATGCTACTAAAATCTCTCTTCTTTTTTTAGTCTTCTTTTGTGCTAGTTCAACACCTATTTAAAAATGGTAGTGACTCATCCCTATCACATGTGGCACTATGTTAGATCAATCCGGACCATCCAAATTGTGGTCCATATCATGGATAGAGCACTTCAATTTGGACCATCCAAATTGTGGTCCATGTTATGAACTTTTCATGTTTCAAAAAAAAAAAAAAAAAAGATGTCACACTTAGAGATGTCTAAAAGCAAAGAAACAGAGAGATTTTGCATGGAATTATAAGGTTGACAATCCAGATTCGCAGTCATAGGAATTATGCATTTTATAAATTTTATCATATTTTTCTATTACTTTAATTAAAAAATATTAAGTATCATGTAACTTACACTATGTGTTATAGAGGGTCAAACGCTATGCCATTCGCTATTTAAAACACTGCTCACAATATTTATATGTTTTAAAATATTAAACAATTTAAGTCTAGGTGTTAAATGCCAAGTTACTCGGCTCAATTCAACAAATTTTCAATTTAAGTTGAGCTTTTCAAGTTTAAATGCCTTGGTTCAGACAGAAATGTCAGAACACCAGGTTCTCTAATCTTTACTATTCCTTTCTTGTCAACACATTGTATGATGGACTAGTGGATCGTCTATGCACCATAAATCCCTCATATTAGAAAACCATATCTGTATAGTATTTGGAGTTTGCGATGGTTGATCATAAAACATTGTTATATTGTCGCTTAATATACTCTGTTGACAACTTATTTCAGGGTTCGGGTCCTACAATCTTGGTGATTTTGAGTGCATGGTCCAGCCAATGTGGGTCCCATATTAACTCTTTGGATCAATGAACAGGGGGGCCACTTGCCCCACTGGTGTAAAACGAAAACCTGAATGGTACCATACAAACTGCCAACCCAACCATCATTTTTTTCTGAGAATTCAACCCAACCAACATGTACACCCAAAATATGTAAATAAACTATGAATTTTGAATCAAAGCAAAACAATATCCTGTATCACTCTCTCGAAATTCTAGACAGACATGTTATTTTCAGTTCAAATAAACAATTATTGCCATCTACATGTCCTATTAAATCAAGGCAAATTGTTGAAGAAATGTGAGTTTTAAATATCGAGCTTCGCAATTATCTGACTGCTTGTGTTTCCCACGAGAAGATGAAAAAGGAGAGATCACAGGTCAATTTTGATTGCACTAGTTACTGGTCACACAAACAAAAAAATTTCAAAATGAAGTGAGCTTTTCAGGTATTCCATAATGGTAATGATGACCATAACCGCTACCACTGTTACCGTTATGATGCAGGCAGTAACGGCTGTTATGTGAGCCATTACATCCTTTTTTTCTCTTCTTGATATATATATGTGTGTGTGTGTGTGTGTGTGTGTGTGTGTTACCATTATGTAACAGCCATTGGCATACCAACAATATATTAAAGAAATGAAGATAATTGTTGGCATTGAACTACATGACCATATTCGAGATTAATGGTGCAGTATTTGTGTACTTAAAACAGATCATAAATGATGTAGCACTATTAATATCAAAGGGATCAAGCCAAATACGTTAAATGTAGAAATGTTTCTAGAACTCTAGATTTCCATTAATCAAGCATTTAGTAAGGTTTAGAACTAACCAGCAATTGCTTGGATAAGAATTTTCTCCTGATCAGAAACATTCACTAAAAGAAATAACAGTTAGAAGAAACTGGAAAGGTAAATGATGACATTAAGGGGAGACCGACAAAGTTGAAATTCCGCAAGAAACAACCTAAACCTAGGAAGGCATTAAAAAATTGCTACATGCATGAAACTAAAACATGACTGCTAATGAGAATATCAGGCGCCTGGAGTCTTCAGCAATAAGAAATGCTGTTAAAAACTCCAGAGACGCCTTTTCTAGTGGAACAGAATCTGGAAACATGAACCAAAATAAAGCATTGGCTGACGGGGGAAAACCCATATATTTGACTATAAAATAAAATGCCGCAAAGGAACTGATTTACAAAGAAGAAAGCAATAATTCTTCAACAAATTCATAAAAGGAAATAAAACAGTGAAGGAAATGAAACTTGACAGACAGCTCTTTAAATAAAGAACTTGGGAAAAAAATAATTCGAGAATGTAGCATAAAATGCCACAAAAATGCTAAATTAAGGGGAAAATTATGACATAAACAGGAAAACTGACCTAAACGAGGCCACGCACTAAAGGGGACACTCAATTCAGCTGAAATCAGTGCCAGGCCCCCCTAAATGAAGAGAGCCTCTTGGAATCCTGCTTCGAGACAACATGAGTTTTTATAAGCGTTCTTAACTTTAAGAGTATTTAAGCGTCCCAATTTCACAAAGGAAAATGCTAGGAAGGAAATGACTTTGTACATCTATTGAAGCAACAAACTGCCGCTTATCTTCAAGTGCATAACTGGAAGAAAAACAAGCTAAGAACAATGCGTAATAGGTTCCCATATGGCAATATCAAACCAAGCATTCCACTCATAAACAGGAAAAACGATTTCAGAATGCTAGCATTGTTGAAGAATTAAAAGAGAAAACTTTACCTGCAAAATGTTCTAAAATAATAATCATATTTTTTTTATAAAAAAAAAAAAAAAAAAAAAAAAAAACAAATATAGAATGATAACCATATGTAGATTAAAACTGCAAATTATCATGACATGTACCTTTTGCAGGGTACTGTTGCTGAGCACCCACATTCTTCTTGGTAGTGGCTGGGCCAATCCGCATGGGTCTCGTAGAACAGAACATTCCATTCATTTCAGTCATAGCACGCATCTGTTCACCTTCATCCCCAAACCTTACAAACCCATATCCCTTTGAACGTCCAGTAGTTCTATCAGTAACAACTTTTGCACCTTTAACTGTGGGATAGTGACTCCTGAATGTCTCTTGTAACATGTAATCTGTAACATCAGAAGCCAAATCTCCAACAAATATCGGGAAGTCGGCGCTATCATCTGGTCGCCTCTCTCCAACGCCAAAGGACGCCCAGTTAAGTCTGAAATTTTGCTCAACACTAGGCATCTGTGTACCATTGTATGTCTGCAGAGTTCTTTCTGCAGCAGCACGGTTTACGAACTCAATAAAACCATAACCCTCGGATTGCGCAGTCTGCTTATTGCGGATGACCTTCACTGAAACAACCTGTGAACAAAGGGAAAAAACCATGGATTACCATGACATGAGAAAACTTCATAACACAAATTAATACTACTATATAGAGTTTGGTGAGCAATCAATATTGGCTTACATCTGCTGAACCTTACAAAAAAGAATTCAAGAAAACCCACAATCCAAAAAAAAAAAAAATCAATATTTTTTCTAATCGAAGTTAATAAACTAAAATTCGACATGGGAACTAAAACATTTCCAAGTTTTAACTCCTGATACATTTACATCTCGTTCTGTCATTAACATTTCAGCTATACCATTTTATATATGCATACATTATGTATGTGTGCATATATATGATCTAGCAAACTAAGTGCTTGGGAACCTTCCCATGCACTAAGAATGAGAATCATACGATTAATTCCAACGTTTTTTTTTGTGTGTGTGTGTGTGTGAAGATCAAAAAAACTTTATTCAAACAGAAAAGGTGATGCAGGACAATTAACCACTTGCTCTAAAAGCTCGAACTGTTAGAGTATGGCGAATTAATCCTTTTATCTCATAGCCCAGGCCCCACATCTCATGGGTTTTTAGGACCTCGGCCGAACCCCCTTCGTGGGCCCCAAATCACATGGGCCGCCCACCCCGAGTGTGTCCCCGCATCCCACGGGCTACCCCACTCGAGCCCGGTATGAAATGCGCATTAATCACCCCTGGTGAGGAGTCTCGAACACGAGACCTCCCCCGTGGGCCGCACCCACCCCGAGTGTGCCCCTACATCTCACAAGCGACCCCACTCGAGCCCAGTGTGAAAATGCTCCTGCATTAATCACCCCCGGTGAGGAATCTCGAACACAAGACCTCCCGCTCTGATACCAATTTTGATGCAGGACATGAAATGTAAATATGATATGCAAGATTTCAGGCGTAGATTATACCAATTCAGAAACAATTACACAAATTCCACATCCCACATAAAAATCCAAACGTTCAATTAAAGGGGAATTTATGCGGATCCAGGCCTACACATAATAGGGCTGGATCAATAAAAATTATGAAGCAAACGATACTCAAAGATAAGAAATAATCCTCCACACATACATAGTAATCAGTCCCTAATCCAAGGGATTCATCAATTTCAAATTAAGGAACCCTAGGGAAAGAAAAGGAGCATATAAGTTAGGGAAAATGTAATCTAGGGCTAGGTTTCATGAACAAAGGCTATGAGAGGATAAAAGAGGATAAAAACCTGAGCCAAAAGACGATCCCGCGTATGGACAGCGGGCCTGGGGCGCTCGCACGTGCGCGGGTATTCGGCCGCACGTGCGAGGGGGCGTCGTTTGCAGAAAAGCTCTCCTTGGCCCTGGTCGGCCAGGGGGAGGCTCCAAAACCCGAAGTTTCGGGTCGATCCGAGCTACGGCTTGTGCGTGGTGCTCCGCCGAAGTGTCAGCTCGCCTACGGGCCGAAATCTGGAAACCTGCTGTAATGAAGAACTCTGATGCAACAGAAGGACGAATTCGAAGTATGGATGGTGGGGAAGATGGAAAAAAAAAGATGATAGAGGATGGGGATGAATCGGAGTCGATGTGGCTTCGCACCACGGTAGTTAGCCCTTCGAAAAGGGAGGGCTTCGCACCCACTTTTGAATTCTTCTACAACTCACGAAGAAAGCAAAAAAATAAAGCAGGAATTTTTATTAAACTTGGAATGAATAAAAGAACTACAAGGGGTGCCTATTTATAGGAAAAACCCTATACCCCAAAAACTCGCACCATGTGTGCAACCTATTACTTGGTGATGAAGTAAATTAAAATAAAAACCAAACACAGAAATCTAAAGCGTTCACCCACTTTTGAATTCTTCCACAACTCACGAAGAGAGCAGAAAAATAAAGCAGGAATTTTTATTAAACTTGAATGAATAAAAGAACTACAAGGGGTGCTTATTTATAGGGAAAACCCTATACCCCAAAAACTCGCACCATGTGCGCAACCTATTACTTGGTGATGAAGCAAACTAAAATAAAAACCAAACACAGAAATCTAAAGCATTCACAATGTTCTAAATAATAACAATAAGCAAAACCTAAAAAATGAAATCAATCCGACGAGTGGGCCACGATCATGAGATCCCATGATGGGCTTTTCTTGACTATCGGACCCACTTTTCTGAACCAAAACTTGTCTTCTAGTTAGGAGGCCCTCCCTGGACGTCATCATCTAGCCAGATCGATGATGGAATCCTCCTTCTGCGTACAAACGTGCGTAGGGGTGGTGGTGTGCACGATGTCCTCATCAACTCTCCCCGGCTGCGAAGATTTCGCCACTGGCGAAATAAAACTCCTAAACCACTCTAGAATGTCAGGATCAAGTCGTTGGAGCTCCTCCTCAGTGAGCCATGTGCTGTCTGAAGCTGGACGTGACTTCCATTTAATGAGGTACTTCTGAAACCCGCCATCTGACGTGGAAATTATCTCATGGTCCAGGATATCCTCTATTTCCTCTCTTGGGGTGTGAAGGCTAGGTATGGGAGGTAGAGGCTGGGATTAAAGGTTGGGAAGAGGCCATGGATCAAAGGGTAAGTCTGGGCAATCAGGATGGGTGGGCGAAGAGCCGGACAAAGTATCAGTGGGTCCCTGAAAAGCAACTAGAACTTCCACATTAAATGCGGAACTAATTCCCATGGAGGGTGGAAGATCTACCTCATACGCATTGAGACCGTTTCGCTTTATAATTTGGAAGGGCCCAGCGCTACGCGCATGTAACTTACGAACAGCTCCTGGAGGGTACCGCTCGGGCCTGATGTGGACCATCACAGAGTCCCCAATATTAACTCTTTGAAACGTCTATGTTGGTCTGCAGAAAATTTGTATTGCTCATTACTAGTAGTGATCTTTCGCCTGACTTCTTGATGCAATGAATGTATGTGATGCGCAAAAAACTCTGCGGACTCTGATGGCCTATGGGATAATGACATGGGGATAAGATCAATAGGCTTCCTAGGCTTGTAACCAGTAACGACTTCAAAAGGATTTAGACCTGTGGACCTATTGACAGAACTATTATATGCAAACTCGGCTATGGGTAGTACGGCATCCCATGTCCTGGTATGCTCCCCCACTAAACATCAAAGTAAACTCCCTAGGCTCCTATTAACCACCTCAAGTCTGGCCATCGGTCTGAGGGTGGTAGGCAGAAGAAAATTGGAGCCTAGTATTCATCATGTGTCATAGTGTCTTCCAAAAGTAACTCATGAATCTCACGTCACGGTCAGACACTATAGTTTTTGGTAATCCATGCAGTTTGACGACCTCACTAAAGAACAATTTGGCAACATGAGAGGCGTCAGAGGTCTTAGAACAAGGAATGAAGTGGGCCATTTTAGAGAAACGGTCCACGACAACAAATATGGAGTCATGCTTTCAAATAGTCTTAGGAAGTCCAAGCACGAAGTCCATACTGATGTCCTGCCAAGGGATGAATGGAACTGGCAAAGGTGTATATAATCCTGTATTCTGTTTCCTCTGCTTTGCCAGTTGACAAGTACGGCATTGCCCTATAATTTTGGTCACGTCCCGCTTGAGGCTTGGCCAATGAAATCTATCCTCCACTAGGGCAATGGTCTTGTCACGACCAAAATGACCCGCAACCCCCCCTGAATGTAACTCCCAGACAAGAAAATCGCGAAGGGAGGTGCGTGGTATGCACAAGCGGTCACTCCTAAACAAATATCCGTTCAAAATCAAATACTCACTGTTAGCTCCTGACGGACTTTCTAATAAAGACGTATACACAACCCCAAAATCCGGACACTCAAAATACTCTTCTTTGATGAGCTCAAGGCCCGTAACTTCAATACTCATGGAATTGAGTAATGCGACTCGACAACTCAACGCGTCGGCAGGCTTATTCTCTACATCGGCCTTGTGTTTAAGCACGAAAGTGTACTCTTGAAGGAATTGAACCCACTTAGCATGCATGGGGCTTAATTTCTTCTGAGAGTTCAAGTATCTTAAGGCCTCGTGGTCTGAGAACAAGACGAATTCTTGCGGTAATAGGTAATGTCGCCAATGGCGTAGTAATTGCACTACCGCATAGAATTCTGTCATAGGTGGAATATCTTTGCTTCGCCTCGTTCAGTTTCTCACTAAAAAAGGCGAAATGGTGCCCTTCATGGCTAAGTACTCCTATGCCGACTCCTGACGCGTTACATGCGACTTTAAAAGCTTTTGAAAAATCTGGAAGTCGCGTGACTGGAGCTTCGGTCATCTTGACCTTTATCTCCTTGAAGGCCTTCGAGGCGGCCTTTGTCCATTGAAACTCTCCCTTTTTTATGCAGTCCGTGATGGGAGCCACAATGGAACTGAAGCCTCGAATGAACCGCCTATAAAAAGTGGCTAAGCCATGAAAGCTGCGCACCTCATGAATATTGCGGGGTTCAGGCCAATTAATGATGGCCTTGACCTTCTCAGGATCCGCCGATACGCCCTCAGCTGACACAATAAAACCTAAGAAGATCACGCTACTAGACAAGAACGCGCACTTCTTTAGGTTGGCGTACAACTTCTCAGCCCTAAGAATCCCACAAACCTGCCTCAAATGGTTGAGGTGTTGCTCCTTAGTCATGTTATAAATCAAGATATCATCAAAGTATACAACTAGGAACTTCCCCATGAAAGGGGTTCGGCCGAGGTCCTAAAAACCTATGAGATGGCCTCGGCTATGAGATAAAAGGATTAATTCGACATACTCTAACAGTTCAAGCTTTTAGAGCAAGTGGTTAATTGTCCTGCATCAAATTGGTATCAGAGCAGGAGGTCTCGGGTTCGAGACTCCTCACTGAGGGTGATTAATGCAGGGGCATTTTCACACTGGGCTCGAGTGAGGTCGCTTGTGGGATGCAGGGGCACACTTGGGGTGGGTGCGGCCCACGAAGGAAGTCTCGTGTTCAAGACTCCTCACCAGGGGTGATTAATGCGCATTACCAATTTGATGTAGGACAATTAACCACTTGCTCTAAAAGCTCGAACTGTTAGAGTATGGCGAATTAATCCTTTTATCTCATAGCCCAGGCCCCACATCTCATTGGTTTTAGGACCTCGGCCGAACCCCCTTCGTGAGCCCCAAATCACATGGGCAGCCCACCCCGAGTGTGTCCCTGCATCCCACGGGCTACCCCACTCGAGCCCGGTGTGAAATGCGCATTAATCACCTCTGGTGAGGAGTTTTGAACACGAGACCTCCCCCGTGGGCCGCACCCACCCCGAGTGTGCCCCTGCATCTCACAAGTGACCCCACTCGAGCCCAGTGTGAAAATGCTCCTGCATTAAAAGGAGACGAGGTATCATCCCAATTACAAGGAAAAAGCACACCAAGAATCCCTTGCAATAGCCCCTTGATTCAACTCAAACACCTTATACGCATTTAGCCTATTCAATTACAGAGCGCTTGGTTTTTAAGAAATGCAACATCACCAGGGCAGCTTAAAAGACTTCAAGCCGATCAGTTTGATTGGGAGTCTATATAAAATTCTCGCAAAAACGCTAGCCACTAGATTCCCAGCGTTGTTGGTTGGTGTCATCTCAAAAAGCCAAAGCGCATTCATTGTTGGAAGACAGATCTTGGATAGTGTTCTGATTGCCCATGGGTACATCACTTCTCAGTATTAAGAGAAGGGGAAAGGCGTTTTGTGTAAATTGGACATCATGAAGGTGTTCGACCATGTTAACTGGAGTTTCCTTAACTACATGCTAGGGCATCTAGGATGCAGTCTGAAAAGGAGATGTCAGATGGAGTGTGTGAACTCACCTAGATTCTCGGTCTTGATCAACAATCCTCTAAAGGATTCTTTAAGCCATCAAAAGGAATTTGGCAAGGTGACCCCCTCTGCCCCTTCCTCTTTGTGGTGGTAGCCAAGGCCTTAGGCAAGATGTAGGGTAGGGCTAGGAGGTTGGGCTTATTCACTGCTTTCGGGTAGACAAGGTGAGTCCACCCATTTCCCATCTTCAATTTGCACATGACGTGATCCTCCTTTGTGAAGCTGATCAGAACATGGTGGATAAACTGCGGATGATTATTCGTTGCTTCGAGTTCGTGTAAGGCTTAAAAGTTAACATTGTCATGAGTGAGATGTCGGGTGTTCATCTAAGGAAGAAAATGCGCGGTTGGTGGGCATCTGTGGTTGTCAAGCAGCCTCCCTTCCCTCTTCTGACCTTAAGGGCCATTTGGGAGCTTCAATTTGGAATACATTGGAATCCAAATCGCAATTACATTGGAATCAAGGTGATTCCAAATCCTCATTTGTGTTTGGTTGAAATGCACTGGAATCCAAATCTTCCACTTGAAAGCTTCTATTTGGAGGGCATTGGAATTCTTTGGCATATTCATAGGACTTAGATTTGATTAACTAAATCAGCTTTCCTATCCCAAATTAGTATATATATGTATAAGTGATATTTGATAGAATAATTGTAATAAGCCCATTAAAATATATACTCTGGCCAAAAAAGTGGAAATTTCGAGCCTTGGGCAGGCCACAAATGCAAGGATCACAAACAAGCGACTCACTGATGTTTTCTAACCATCCATTTAAATGTTCAACATTTGGATGGTTCGGATCATTCTATTAATGTGATTTTAGTGTTGTAGCCAATAATTAGATTATTTTGGAGTATCATCAGCATGCCATGTGTCTAGTGAATTAGTAGCCCAGAGACACCTTTGTTACATGTGCAACTCTCCTTCCCTTAAAACGAAGGCAAAAAAGGCATTTCCTATGGACTCCACTAGAATCTCAGCATTTTCCTAGGATTTCACAACATACCAAGAAGGTATATTTGAAATACCTGCGATTCCATTTACCTCTAAATCCAAGGTTGTCAAACGCAAAAAGCAACTATTTGGATTTGAAATACACCCATTTACCACCAAATCCAAGGCGTCAAACGGGATGTCATGGTTCTTTTGTGCATTGGTAAGCTGGCTAAGCATCTTTGGGACATTGTCGTGGAAAGGTTCAAGAGAAAGTTTGTCCAAGTGGAAAAGCATATATTTATCCTTGGGAGAGCAGCTCACCCTCATTAAGGTGACTTTATCAAATTTACCTATGTATTACACGTCTCTCTTTAAATATCCGTAGCCAGTTCTAGCTAGGATAGAACGCCTACGACAGGACATTTTGCGGTAAGAGATGGATGACAGGGGAAAAAAAAAAAGTTTCATCTCATGGATTGGAACGAGTTTGCAAACCTCATGAAGCATGTGTGTTCATTTGCTTAAAAAGTCCTGAAAAAATATTTAGAAAATCCGAAATAATATTAAATATTCCGAATATGTATTCATTTTTTGTTTTAAACATGTTTATGATAGTGTAACAGTCCACTCTATGGTGAGAGTGTTGTATTTGGTTATCTGGTGAATTTATGAAGATGGTTATGTGTCTCTAATATTTACACATAACAATCGAGCATTAGACTTAGAAATCGAGAAAAAAGGCATAAATACTTGTTTTAAACATGTTTATGATAGCGTAACAGTCCACTCTTTGGTGTGAGTGTTGTATTTGGTTGTCTAGTGAATTTATGAAGATGGTTATGTGTCTCTAATATTTACACATCATAATTGAGCATTAGAATTAGAAATCGAGAAAAAAGCATAAATACCACTTCTTCTTTTTTGAAATAATGGCTCTCAAAGTTTCTATTCGCCCAAATAACTTCAATCTACGGTTTTAATCCTAAAAAATATAGTAAAAGTGGTCGAAATCTATTGTAAAATCATTTAGGAAAGTTTTTAGAATAAGAAAATTGGAAAATGACGAGGAAAAAAAAAAAAAAAGATGGCCCTTTTTCGACCGTTGCAGGGGTAATAGTCGTTATGCCTTTAATGGCCTATACGGCCCCCCGTAACGACCGATACGATCCCAGAAAACCAACTGCACCTTTTTGACCCCGTATCGCATAAGGGTCATGGCCATTACCCCTACGTATTGACATTTACGACCGTATCATAATGGATATGGAACACCTTATTTCTTACTTAATCAGGGGTAACATCCTACCGTGGAAGTCTTTCTCTAATCATACACTCAAACACCAAGATTCTCCTATAACTAAGTGATTTAGAAGGATAATCTAGGGATATATAATTACCAAGGATGCTTCATCGATATTAGCTCAAGTTCAACGTGTTGCTTGCTATGTGTGTTTTCCCTTAATTAAGGTGAATTTTAACTTGTTTTGTAAATAACTCTTTATCCGTAATGATTTAGGTGAGGGTTCTTTTGTAAGAATTGCTTAGAAACATGCCTAGAATCATATAGAATCATTACATTTCCCAAAATTCTCAGATCAGAAATATTTACAAAAATGTCATTAACCTAGACCCTTTATTTCTGAATCATATGGTTCCCATGATCCGTTCGACCTAAAATTTTATCACATGCCTATCTATCATAAATTAATCGTACATATCAAATTTCAGCCATTGGATATTATAGTAGAAGTGGCTCAACTTCCAAATCAGTCCCTTAACCCTTGATTGTAGTGTCCATCGACTAAGGAAAGTTCATGGGTAGTCATAGTTGAATATTTTCCTTCATGTGAGTGATTTGGATTGCCCATCATATGGACCGAACGTGTGATGTAAGTGCCTCACCTTGATAAGCCTTTTCTGAAGCCCCAAGTTACCCCGTCTTAGGAAATAACCAAGGTACCAAATCTTTCCAAATATGGACCTTCCAATTGACTAACTTCCTACCGTCAATCGCAACTCAAATTTTGACCACACATTGACCTCATATGATTATGAGATTATATAAAATTTGGACCGCGATCTATGATCCTGCATTGTCAAATGATGACCACCCTAAAGCCAGTTCCAACCTTTTGACACAACAGGTGAAATCTCACATTTAGACCTTTCACACCATCGATCAACCACCAAATTTTGCCCAATCGTTTGCCTATCATAACCACGCATTTCCCCCAACTTTGGACCGTGATCATCATGCGTAGACCCTTAATCGAGATCAAGTCCATTTTAGCATCAACCAGGCCTTTTCAAGATCACAAATTATACGCAGTGGACCATGTAGAAAATTCTATATTCCAACTCCACTTTTAATTACAAACAAGATGAGCAGAGCAAATTTCATCAAAGATCGGCCCTTACCCAACTTTTGGAGAAAACCAATTGGATTGGGAGGTGGAGGTGGATGCCCACCACTATATATGGAGGAGTTTCCCATACCCTCTTAGCTCACACTCCCCCTTCAGTTCCAGCCCTCACACGTCCAATAGAGAGAAAGAGAGAGAGAGAGAGAGACCATACATGGACACCTAGCCCATCTCCTAGCCCCACGTTTGGACATCTCCACCCTTGTTCGAGTGGTCTTCCCCAAAGACGTGGTCCATGTAGGCACCTTCACCCTTTGAGTTTTTGACCTAGGGTTTCATCTAAGAGTAAGGTGAGGAATCCATCTAGGCTTGTATACAATTCTACCTAGTTTTCTCTTAAAATCTAGAAATTGTTTTTTAAGGATTATTTGCTTATTGTTTTGGCTCATAAAACCCTTGTTAATTTTCTATTTTATTGTGTTTAATTGCTGTAAATTCGATGATGATTGAATGAATTCATGATTGTATGTGGTTTGGAGGAGAATTGCACCATGAATGGGCTTAAACCCTAACTACATGCTGTAGTGTTCATAAACTATGAAGGTGTGTTGGTGAAACCCCATCTAGGGTGGGTATGAGAATCTATGGTGCCTAGATTGACATCTTATGATGAAGAATCTCATGGGAACGTGTAGGTCAGCAAGTTAACCCATTGTGATGAGCTAAATCGTCGAGTCTACAAGGAGCGCCCACTAGATTAGCCCATATGAACCCTATATGTTGTAGATTGGGTTGACCTATTCGTTGTGTTGTTTGTGAGTGGTGAAATGGCGTTTAAGATGACAATTACATGATGTTATGTTGCTGGACATTTTTGTTAATATAAGAATATTACGCATTTGGATGAATGAACATGGATTCATGGGTAGAATCATGTTTATGATGGAACTATGTGAAAACTATGGATGTTTCATGATGAATATCATGTGTTAATGGACATGGCATGCCAATGTGATGGTGTGATGACAAACTAATGTATTTGAATGCCACATCACTAGGAAACCTCTCATCCCATGTGTATCGGAAACATGTTATGGAATTATGGACACCCATGGTTGAATTGACATGGAATATCCATGTGTATGGATTATTGTGAATTATGTAGGATCTAATGGTTGAATTGTTTCTAGTGATGGATCCATGAGTGGATGATGATGTATTAGAGCCATGTGTAGCATCACGGCTAGGGTATGTTGGTCCATTCATGAATGGTAGTCGTGTGAAGGGTAACGGCTATCTTGGGGTTGGTGGACCATGGAATGGGGTGAGGTGGTGATTTATTGAGTGTGGGATTGTTAAACCGGTTGGATGCTAAATCGAATTAATTAAATTATTGGATTAATCTCATGCATTCACTAGAATCCAGGAGTTGGATCAGCCCCTCTAGGTGTTATAATAGAGAAAGTATTGGAAGCTCCCGTTTCTCTAATTGTACATTATTTAACGGAAGTGTTGGAAATTCCCATTTCGTTAGTTGGGTTTTTTTTAGCATGTGAGAGTGTAGGAAATTTCCGTCTTGTAGGTAGCTTGGTAAACTTTGACGACTAGTGACTAATGAGAGTGTTAGAAACTCTCGTCTCATCTAGTAAGGGTGCCTTCATTAAAGCATGCACATATGCATTGCATTAATCAAGATTTCTTATGGATGTTTTGTTTTGAAATTATATGTGTGATGATTATACTATTGTTGTGATAATCTTGAGGGATACTCTCACTGAATTGAGCCCAGGCAACTCATTTCTCTTGTTGGAAAAACAATCGTAGACCGTGCAGGTAACGATCCAATGAATGAGCCAAAGCTTCAAGGCGAGAACTCTGATGGTTCATGGCAACAAAAGACGGATGATGAAGCCAAGACGGCTTGGACAAGATTTTTCTTCTTTTATTTATTTTGCTTTCTTAGTAGTACTTGAATTTTGAATTTGTAACATGGAATGACCAAGCATGTACTATTCTTTATTGATATAATGGTAGTGAATGGAACTTAGAATAGTTATTTTAATGGAATGAGATTTAATTTTCCTGTCATTTATGCCGCGATTACCATAGAAATGTGAATTTATATTATTACAAAGGAATATGTGGAGAATTTCCACTCTGACATACTCAAATCAATACCCTAGAATTCGGCTTTTCATGTTATCCATATGCAAATCGCATATGCGATCATGGCACATGCAATCACGCATATGGCATATGCAAAAATATGTGATCGCATATGCGATCATGGCACATATGCAATCGCATATATGGCATATGATAAAGTATGCGATCATGCGATCACATACAGCATATGTGATTGCATGTTGGCCATGGCACATTAAATTATTTATTTATTTATTTATTTATTTGCAAAAAAATAAACAAATAAATAAATAATACTAAAAAACTTTTTGCCTATAAAAAAGCTTCCAAACCTCCTCCATTTGCAATATTCTCACCCCAAAACTCTCTTTCTTCTTCTCTTACATTTCTTAATTCCAAGTGGTCTCTCTCTCTCCCCTCTCCCCTACATTCCCTCTCTTGGAAGTTGGAAAATCAA
Source organism: Magnolia changhungtana (assembly GCA_030180095.1). Classification (NCBI taxonomy): domain Eukaryota; kingdom Viridiplantae; phylum Streptophyta; class Magnoliopsida; order Magnoliales; family Magnoliaceae; genus Magnolia; species Magnolia changhungtana. The sequence continues at coordinate 6,861,125 of JASAUF010000459.1, forward strand.
GATTCAAGCAGTTTCGAGTTTCAAGGAAGATTGCTTGTTGATTCTCTAGCATGGTAAATAAATAGCTCGTTGACTTTGTTGTCACTTCTTGTTAACTATATTGTTGAATGTTGATGACTTGATGTTTAATTGATTTTATTTTTCTCAAATGTATTTTAATATATAAAATTAGTTATTTATCAAACTTAGGAAAGTTTTTACTTTTTTTTCCTATTTTCAATTTTCATTAATTTTTCAAAAATAAAAATTAATATATATATATATGCGGTCGCATTTGCGATTGTGCAATCACATAAACGCATATGCATATACGATCACATAGGATCGCATAAGCAATTCGACAACATTGGTTACCGTTATAATTGACCAAGATCAGCACATAACCTTAAGAGTCCCCAATTAGTTACTTTTAACGGTGAAAGATTGCTTTACTTTCGTTCAACTTTGGTTAGGTTAGTTTTGAGAAAGATGTCATCTTCAATTGATGGCAACTTGTACACAAAAAATTAGGTCTATTTTTGTATAAAGTTGATTTTAGGAAGTCTTAATGTGGAACCAACTTAAGTTACAAGCAATGTTGTCAAAATTGATTGTCGTATCACAAATTGTAATAGGGGTTGAATGGCATCCAATCGCAAATCATATCATCAATCGTACAATTTTTTTATAATTTTCTTTAAAATATGAAAAATATAAATAAATCAGAAAAAAATTAAAAATTAAAACTCAACGATCATCCTTTTGCCATCAATATGCACAAGGAATACAATGTCATGATAGTGTTAAAGGATTCTTATCTTTCTTTTTTCTCATTAAAGAATTTTTCCTTAAAAATCATAAAAGGATGAAGGATCCTTTCATCATTTATGTTCTTGTTAACATTCTTGAATGTAGACTATGTTAAAAAAGAAGCATTTGATTAGGGAGATTGGTGAAAAAGATATTTTGATTTCTAACCATCATTCCATAATACATATCAGTCAACATGATCGTAACCATCCATAAAAACATTTTAGAAGAGTCGTACATCAATTTGGTATTTCAACCAGTTAAGAAGTAATAAATCATTATTTTAAAAAAAGGCTCTACGATTTAACATTGAAGAGAACGTATATCATGTAATCCCTTATGAAGAACAAAATAAAATCATTTACTTTTTTTAAATGATTCTTATTTTAAGGTTTTTTCTATACGATTCTAAAAGCCCCCACCAATTCAAAAATACAAAATGAAAGCCAAGTGATGCTTAAAATAGAAATTAAGATGTATAATTTGAATCGTAAATCATAGCATTCAAATTATAAAATCATAGGATTCATATAAAAATGGATTCAAATGTGGGATTCAAATTGTTTCGCTTAAGATTTGACTCGAATCGTAAATAGTAAGATTTTGACAGCCAAGTGCTTTTAGAATTAAAAGATTAGATTTTTTGAGTTGTTGACACGATTACAAATTTCAGGCCAAGGGAAGTGAAGAATTTTGAATAATTTCTATTCCTTCTAAGACTTAAGAGCAAATTTTATCCAAAAAGGGAAGGGATTACATCAAGATGGGAACAAGGTCCCGATTCAAGATAATAGAGGGAAAATCTTCTTTTATCTAAACCATAGTTTTGAGTGTGAAATATTGCATATTTCCCCCTATTTATGCCTTGGTTTTATAAACATGATAGTGCTTCATCGATCAAATTATGCATGTTTTCATGTGCGAGGTGATCTCGAGAGGTTAAGGTAAAATTGATGCTAAAAGAAATATTTATGCTCAAAAGATTACTAAATGGGGATTTGGAGATTTGGAAGTAATTAATGAAGAATTCGCATGTCAAAGATCCATGGAAACCAAGCGAGGAATGAAAAGAATCGAAGATTTGGAATGAAGAAGAGAAATCCTAAAAATTGGGCAATAAAATCATATTCTGAAATTCTGAATCTAAAAAGTGAAAGTTCCAAAATAATTACAAAATAGACTTCGATTCCATTGAAGGCAATTCGATGGCATCAAAGTAAGTTATGAATGCAATTGAAGCCAGTTCGATGCAATCGAGAAATTCAGGATTTTTCAAGCCAAACTCTCTAGACAGTTCTGGACCAGTTTTCGATGGCATCGAAAGTGTAATCGTAGACTCTTCGCTGGCATTAAAGTTTGTCATCGAAGATGTGCAGAGTGCGTAAATTTGAGGCAGTTCGTGAACTTTTTTGAGGCGGTGCGAAAGTTTGAGTTGCAAAACTATTTAAAAGAATCCCTAGGCTATTCCAAATCATCTTCTAGGGTTTGGAAAGGGAAAGAAAGCCTATGTGGAGCACCGACAACATTCTTTCACTTCGATTTTTTCATGGATTCTAGTATATATTTTAGTTTTTCTTTTGTTTTTGAGTTAGCTATGACCAGCTAATCTCTTAGCTAGGGCTAAGAGGTTAAGCTGTAGTTTATTTTGATGTTTACTTTACTTTGATTCAAGTACATGTTGGATTTCCATTAATTTTTTGTTTGAATAAATGAATATTTTCAGTTTTCTATGATTTATTGTGACTGAAATTACAGTAGATGTTGTAAAAGTTTTTGATATCTTCTTATCTATTTGGAAATGTGTGATCTGTAAAATTCATAATTCACCATCATCTATAGGCATGGTGGATGGTTTAATTCCCTGCGATTATCACATGGATGCTTCACGAGAGAAATATGTTAATGGAAAATTCAGATTTTTTGGTTTTTACTACTCTATCATCCAACCAGATAGGATAAGACTCTAATTCCAGTTGTAGCTCTTTGAATCCAGTAAGGTAGCATCTTAATAGCTACATGTGAATCCTTGGCGCTCTAATTTCCTTTTTACTATTGATTGTTAAATCATTGATCTCTCAATTCTTCAGATTATTACTTAAATCTAGTTCCTAGTTTTAATTCTAGTTTATTTCAGAAAGACACACATATAAGTCCCTGTCGATTCGATTTTATTACTACAGTGCAGCCCTGCATTTGGGGTTGTAAACAAGTTTTTGGTGCCGTTGTCGGGGACTTCAGCTACATTTTTCTGAGATTGATTAGTATTAGAATTTGGTTAGGATTAGGGTTAACTTTTGCTGTTAGGATTTTCTGAATTTGTTTTAGAAACTAACCTTGTTTTTTTGTTTTGTAGAAATATAACATAGCAACTCCAATCCGGTAACTTCTTTCCAACTTTCTTTTCTTTCCAGATTTCTTATTTCTGTAGTTTTCTTTTTCTTAGGATTTAATTGTTTAGAATTTAAGGGTTGTTAGTGTTTCATGCCCAAGTGGGTTCGTGACAACACTCAGTGTCTCTTGAGCTAAGGAGGATTAGTCGAAGGGTTATCTATCCATTACCGAATTAGACACCACTTGAGATCCTCTGAGTTAATTAAAATAATGGCTGCAAATCAACCTCAACATCCAGTTAAGAAAGTTCAAGATGAGAATGAGGTGCATCATGCACCCTCGCCTCGTACTTTACGAGATTACTTGCAACTGGCGAGAGTGAGTCCACCTTCCCACATGGTGTTTCCACTTAATGCAGGAAACGTGGATTTTAAACTGGGAGTGATACAACTCCTTCCTAAATTTTATGGATTAAACTTTGAAAGTTCATACTTGCACATTAAAGAATTTGATGAGATAGTCACCACATTGCACTTTCCAAACGTGTCTGAAAACACAGTAAGAGTGAAGTTGTTCCCCTTCTCATTGAAGGAGAAGGCTAAGTCGTGGCTACACTCCTTAAAGTTACGATCTATTGACACATGGGCTGAGATTACCCGAGAATTTATTAAAAAGTTCTTCCCGTTTCATAAAACAAATACTTTAAGGAAGGCAATCATGAACTTCGTCAAAAAGGAAAAAAAAAAAAAAAAAAAAACCTTCTTCCAATGCTGGGAAAGGTTCAAGGACCTCACGAATTCGTGTCCACATCATGGCTATGAAATCTGGCGGGTAATAAGCTTTTTCTATAACGGACTGACTTCGCCCATACGTCAGTTTGTAGAGATGATGTGTAAAGGTGAATTCGTGAACAAGGAGGCCGATGATGCATGGGACTATTTTGATCAACTTGCAGAGAACGCGCAATCATGGGACACCTACCCAAGACTCACAACGTCTAAAGCCTACTCAGTCAAGAGAGAGAAGGAATGTACGTCTTAAAGGAAGAAGACGGCATGAGTGTAAGGGTGGCCAATCTCACAAGAAAAGTTGAGGCCATGGAACTTAAGATGATGGGTTATATGTATTTTAGGTGGGTCCCCTGAATGGTCATTGGTAATTGTTTACGACGTTTGATTGTTCGTTCAATAACTTTTGAAAAGCTATTCGTTCAATAGCTTTTGAAAAGCAAGAATTGTGGGACAATCCTGCGTTACATGTATGTTACTACTACAAATACCGCAAACAACTTCCCCAACCTCCTTGGGTTTGACAGTTTCCACCTTCTAAGTTTCATGGCCTCGACTTTCCTTGTAAGATTGGCCACCGTTGCACTCATGCAAGTCTTCTTCCTTTAAGACGTATATTCCTTCTTTCTCTCTTGACTGAGTAGGCTTAGACGTGGTGGGTCTTGGGTAGGTGTCCCATGATTGCGCATTCTCTGCAAGTTGATCAACATAGTCCCACGCATCATCGGCCTCCATGTTTATGAATTCATCGTTACACATAATCTCTACAAACTAGCGCATGGGCGAAGTCAGTCCGTTATAGAAAAAGTTTATTACCCGCCAGATTTCATAGCCATGATATGGACACAAATTCGTGAGGTCCTTAAACCTCTCCCAGCATTGGAAGGTTTTTTCCTCTTTTTGGGGAAAGTTCATGATTGCCTTCCTTAAAGTATTTGTTTTATGAAACAGGAAGAACTTTTTAAGAAATTCCCGGGTCATCTCAGACCATGCGCCGATAGATAGCGGCTTTAAGGAGTGCGGTCACGACTTAGCCTTCTCCTTCAATAAGGGGAACAACTTCAGTCTTACTGTGTCTTTAGACACGTTTTGAAAATGTAATGTGGTGACTATCTCATCAAATTCTTTAATGTGCAAGTATGGACTTTCAGAGTCTAATCCATAAAATTTAAGGAGTTGTATCACTCCCAGTTTAAAATCCACATTTTCTGTATTAAGTGGAAACATCATGCAGGAAGGTGTACTAACTCCCGCTGCCTGTAAGTAATATCATAAAGTACGAGGCGGGGGAGCATGATGCACCTCATTCTCACCTTGAACTTTCTCAACTGGATGTTGAGGTTGATTTGTAGCCATTACTTCAATTAACACAGAGGATCTCAAGTGGTGTCTAATCCGGTGATGGATAGGCAACCCTTGGACTAATCCTCATTCGCTCAAAAGACGCAAGTGTTGTCACGAACCCACTTGGGCATGAAACACTCATGACCCTCAAGTTCTAAACAATTAAAAGTTTAAAACCTAAGAAAAAGAAAACTACAGAAATAAGAAATCTGAAAAGAAAAGAAAGTTGGAAAGAAGTTACCAGATTGGAGTTGCTATGTTAGATTTCTACAAAACAAAAAACAATGTTAGTTTCTAAAACAAATTCAAAAAATCCTAATAGCAAAAATTAACCCTAATCCTAATTCAATTCTAATACTAATCAATCTTAGAAAAACGTAGCCGAAATCCCCGGCAACAGGGCCAAAAACTTGTTCACAACCCCAAGTGCAGGCTGCGCTGTAGTAATAACTCGGCGAGACAGAGGTCGAATCCACAGAGACTTATATGTGCGTCTTTCTGAAATAAACTAGAATTAGAACTAGGAATTAGATTTAAGTAATAATATGAAGAATTGAGAAATCAATGATTTAACAATTAATGATAAAAGGGAAACTAGAGCACCAAGGATCCACATGTAGCTATTAAGATGCTACCTTACTTGATTCAAAGAGCTACAACTGGAATTAGAGTCTTATCCTATCTAGTTGGATGATAGAGCAATAAAATCCATGTGATAATCGTAGGGAATTAAACCATCCACCATGCCTATAGACGATGGTGAATTACGAATTTTACAGATCACACATTTCCAAAACAAATAAGATATAAAAACTTTCACAGCATCTACTGTAATTTCAGTCAAAATAAACCATAGAAAACTGAAAATATTCCTTTATTCAAACCAAAAATTAATGGAAATCCAACGTGTACTTGAATCAAAGTAAAGTAAACATCAAAATAAACTACAACTTCACCTCTTAGCCCTAGCTAAGAGATTAGCTAGTCATAGTCAACTCAAAAACAAAAGAAAAAGTAAAAGATATACTAGAATCTATGAAGAAATCAAAGTGGAAGAACGTTGTCGGCGCTCCACCTAAGCTCTCTTTCCCTTTCCAAACCCTATAAGATGATTTGGAATAGCCTGGAGACTCCTTTAAATAGTTTTGCAACTCAAACTTTTACACCGCCACGAAAAAGTTTGCAAATCACCTCAAATTTACGCACTCTACACATCTTCGATGACAAACTTCGATGTCATCAAAAAGTCTTCGATTACACCTTCGATGCAATCGAAAACTGGTCCAAGACTATCCTACCAGTTTAGCTTGAAAAATCTTGAGATTCTCGATTGCATCGAACTGGCTTCGATGGCATTCATAACTTGCTTCGATGTCATCGAATGCCAGCAGCTTTGCCTCTCTGCAAGCTTGGGCAAACGAAATATTTAGACTTGAAGCCAGATTGTTCATCAAATACAAACAATAGCCTTCACAGTTAAGCTTGAGCCTTGATCGCCCAAAATATTTGATGCAGGACAATTAACCACTTGCTCTAAAAGCTCGAACTGTTAGAGCATGGCGAATTAATCCCTTTATCTCATAACACAGGCCCCACATCTCATGGGTTAAGACCTCGGCCGAACCCTCCTCATGGACCCCAAATCACATGGGTACCGCCTCACACGGGCCGCCCACCCCGAGTGTCCCCGCATCCCACAGGCTACCCCACTCGAGTCCGATGTGAAATGTGCATTAATCACCCCCAGTGAGGAACCTCGAACACGAAACCTCCCCCGTGGGCCCCTGCATCCCACAAGCGACCTCACTCGAGCCTGGTGTGAAAATGTCCTTGCATTAATCACCCCCGGTGAGGAGTGTCGAACACGAGACCTTCCGCTCTGATACCAATTTAATGCAGGACAATTAACTACTTGCTCTAAAAGCTCAAACTATTAGAGCATGGCGAATTAATCCATTTATCTCATAGCCCAGGCCCCACATTTCATGGGTTAGAACCTCGGTCGAACCCCCCTCGTGAGCCCCAAATCACATGGGTACCACCTCACACGAGCCGCCCACCCCGAGTGTGTCTCCGCATCTCACAGGCTACCCCACTCAAGCCCGATGTGAAATGTGCATTAATCACCCCTTGTAAGGAGTCTCGAACACGAGACCTCCCCCGTGGGCCCCACCCACCCCGAGTGTCCCTGCATCCCACAAGCAACCTCACTCGAGCTCGGTGTGAAAATGCCCCTGCATTAATATTACATTGAGGGAGTTGCTTTCCAAGGTGACTAAACCCTCATGCTCCTTGGCTAAGAGTCTCAAACCATTACAAAAGGGCAAGAACCTCTGCCATCAAAGTATCGCCTAAGTCAGCCAGGACCCTTTCATTAAAGCATCACCTATAGGGATTACATAATCCAATGAGAGAATCATCAGGTTTCTCTACACCATCCCAACTCCCTCTACAAAATGGGGACCTATACGCTACTTTTTTTAAAGTTTCTACACTTCTCAATATCTTCACCTTTTTACATCATCAATTACATACAATTAGTTAGTTACCATTAAAAAAAAGTTAACACAATCTTGCTTTTTTGTATTAAGCCTTTTTCTTGACAGATTTCATCATAATTTAATCATCCAAATCAATGATACTGACCATGGTAATATGGATGTTCATGAACATTGATGGTTCCACCCTGCACATTGAGAGGTTTCATCATCTATTCACCTCCTTAGGTTCCATCATTTATATCAATTGGTACAATTCACTACAAATTCTAAATAGTTTTGTTTCTGATAGGTAAAAAGATATTTTAATAGGTCTAAATTATTCTAAACAATTAATAGGCCTCAAATTCAAACTCATAAGTAGAGATGTTCGAGTCTCGGGAAAGGCAGATCCCTTGTCCTTAAAAAATTAAGTATCAAACTCAGATAATCCAATTCTTGTAAGGGTACTAGTGTCCGAGCCATGAGATGCAGTGGTGGATTGTGTCGTCATTTTTAGGCGTAACAAGGACCTTGTTTCGATCAAGGAATGATATCTTTTTCCAGATGCTCCCATAAGATGTATATATGCAAAGAAGTGTCTTACTTGTCAACTTTACAAAGAGGCATTCCTGAACCATAGGTTTTTAAACTTTGACTTTCTTATTGGTTTCTAACACTCCATTTGAAGAACTTGGCACGTCACCCACAAACTCAACAAGGTATGGACTCCCTTCCTAGCGGATCTTAATACATTTTCTAAATTGATTCACTTTATACCATGAATTCCGCCAGGATAAAACACGCCAGTTGAGTCCAAGCCAGTTTATGTACTGTTGACTTTCTTACTATTTCGTAACACTCAAGTTCACTCCAGTTGATTCCATCTTATTCCAAGCAAGGTGAAGGGGGGTTGTCATCTAGTGGGCAGTTGATCATCGTACGTTGTCAAGTCATATTGAGAATACACCGACCCCAAATAGTTGGGACAAGGATATTCATATATATATATATAAACATCAATATACATATATATAGAGAGAGAGAGGAATGCTCTCCTACGCACCTTCTTACATGAGCACCCGTGCACACCTTTGCACACATGTCATGGGCACGAAATCTGAACGGTCCACGTGATGCGGCACCCCTTGAAACCTCACAAGCCCAACTTTTAGCCCGATACAAAACTCTGGTGGGCCATGGAAAAAAGAAATAGTTTCCTCCCTTGATTTGCATTTCTCTTTGCTATGGCCAACTAGAGTTTTCTATCTAGCTGAAAGTTGGACCTACAGGGTTTGCCGCATCACGTGGATCATTCAGATTCTGTGCCCATGACGCGTGTGCAAAGGTGCACACGGATGCTCACGTTGGCAGATGAGAATTCTCTCTCTCTCTCTCTCTCTCTCTCTCTCTCTCTCTCTCTCTCTCTCTCTCTCTCTCTTCTCCATAAATTGGCTTTGTAATGCGATACGATTTGTGCTGGATCATAACTCTCTCTTAGAGAGAGAGAGAGAGAGTTATGATCCAACACAAATCGTATCGCATTACAATGCCAATTTATGGCCCTTGATAAAGTGTGTGTGTGTGTGTGTGTGTGTTGAGAGAGAGCTATGATCCAAAACAAATCATACCGCATTACAATGCAAATTTATGGCCCTTGATAGAGTAGAATGGCATAACAAGATTCACATAGCCAACCCCAATTAGTGGGATACCTTAAATGATGATGATGATGATTACAATGCAAATTTATACATAACTATGAACCCATGTTACAGAAGTAGCACAAACGTGAGTACAGCAAGGATCGTGTTTGACATATCCTCAAAATCAAAATTGTTAGGTTATGGGTACCGAAGAAAATTGAGTATTCCTCATAAGTATAATTGTGTTAAATACTTCCCCAAGAATATATCAAGTTAAATTTTTTGCCCAATTAGTATGATTCATCAACAGTTCTGATTAACTGACAACACTAGCATTCATAACTCTAAAAGATCTAGATTCAAGCATCGGGGGCGATGCCACCCTTTCCAAGCATCCAACTCATATACTCAAGTTTTTTTTTTTTCTTTTTTAGTTTTTTTGAAGGATACAAGTATTATACAAGGGACCGAGTGGACCCACCAATGTTCATGGTGAACCATTATATAAAGAAGTCCATTGTGGGTTTTACATGGACTTAATACAACCTAGTCAACTGATCACATCCATTAAAATAATGGCCTACAAAATGGATACTCCTATTGTCCACTTTGCATGACCTTAAACAAGTTTGAATGTGATTATCCATTCTTGGTTATTTTTGGGTCATTCAATATATGGTGATTTTTGTAGAGGTGCAATATGGTGTATTATTGCTATCCAATGGTCTTCGTTGATAATAGGTGGATCCACTTCAGCCTTTAGTCCACATAGGAATTTGCACTATAACAAAGAACAAGATCCCCAGCATGGCAGGGTGATGACAAGATCACCTCCCGCTATCGATCTTCATTTTGTAGACTTCTTTTGGCACTTTAATGAATTGGTCATCTTTTTAAAAAAATGCGACATTAAGGCCTGATAAAATTTTGCATGCAACCGTCCACACATTACATGTTGGCACATGCACTGGCATATACAGTAACTTATTGTTGCAATCATATCATGTATTGATGTGCTATGGAGTGGCTATAAATTATAATACCGCTACAGTTGCGTGCTATGGTGCATGTTATACTCAGCACGGTTTATCTCGAGTCATAGTATAATTTGGAGTTTAAGAATGAATTGGCTTCTTTTCTTTTTTTCTTTTCTTTTTTTCTTTTTTTTTTTTTTTTTGGGGGGGGGGAAGGAACTTGTTATTAGTAGTTGGATATGATTAGCACTGTGTTTGCACCAATTGGGGATGGTTTGAGTTTCGCATTGAAAACTATGTACTAATAAATATATACAAATAGTCTATAGAAGGTCCCGAGTATGAACAAGATCCCATGATTTTCAAAAAATAAGAAATAATTTTCTTTGAATTCCCTGCCATGGGACCCTATAAACAGTTGGTGTGACTCTACCGACTCTGTGTGGAGCAACTCCAAATATTTACATATCTGATTATCAGATTTATACTTAGTTTCTGCAATTAGTCTCAATCTTTTTTATCCTAGTTGCATTGCTTATGATCCATAAAGACGTATGTGATCACTCCTCGCATGCATATCTCTATCAGAACCAAGAAATTCAAAGAAACGATGGATTGATACCTCTCCAGTTTGACCGAAACAGCTATTGATATAACTCTCGTCCATCCAATACTGCAAGTCCCCTATCCAAAGCGTCCGAATCTCATCAGCGGTCGCTGGCTGGGGAGCCGGCTGGGGTGCCGCCTGCGCGTACTGCGGCGGAGGCAGCTGCTGCTGGGGCTGGGGCTGCTGCGGCGGAACCTGTTGGGGAGGCTGGTTCCACATAGGCTGCGGCTGCTGCGGCTGCTGCGGGTAATGCGCCTGCTGTGGAGGCGGCATCATCCACTGCTGCTGCTGCTGTTGTTGCTGTGGCAGTGGCTGCTGGTGATACTGCACGTGCTGCTGCGGTGGCTGATGGTGCTGCTGCTGATCCATGGAAGGAGGAACCATGGGTGGAGGAGCGACGCCTGCAGGAGGTTGCATCATATTGGAGAAATACCTCCTAACCCTATTAAAACGAGAAAAGAGAATAGAAACCCTAAAACCAGAGAGAGATGGTTGAGGAGATAACGCAGGAAAAGGCAGTGGAGGAAGGGAGAGCATATATATATATAGGAAAACGCTCACCTGCGAACTGGTTCGTACGTAGTACGTACGAACTTTTTTGATGACCCATCATACGTGATGAATCTTGCAAATCTGAACGGTTCACATGAAGCAGAATCTCATGAAACCCCATGGTATGAATTTTTACTTTGATCTGAAACTTTGGTGGACCGTGAAAAATGTAAACAGCTTCTTTTCTTGATTTGAATTTCTCTTTGCTATGGACGGTATGGATAAAAGTTTTAGATAAAAGTAAAACTTGGTCTTGGGGGGTTTCACTAGGTGCTGCTTCACATGAACGGTTCAGATTTTGGATCAACATCACGTATGATGGGTCATCAAAAAAGTTCGTACGTACTACGTACGAACCAGTTCGCAGGTGAGCGCTTCTATATATATATATATATATATATATATATATATATATATAGGTCTAAACTCCCGTGAGTTCACGGCCATTGATAAAAGGGGCCGTCGCACGTGCAATTAGCGTGAGACCCGCCGTAGCGTTCCTATGATATCCGACCCGGGACGCGGATCTCCTTGGAAAGTCTTTCGCAGGAAGTTCCAGCGCTGGAAACCAAGGTGGGGCCCACCGTGATGTTTGTGAGAAATCTATCCCGTACATCCGTTTTGTGAGCTCATTTTAAGACTTGAGACTAAAATTGAGCAGGATCAAGACTCACTTGGACCGCACTTAAGGAAAAGTAGGGAAATTACTACCGTTGAAACCTTCAGGTCGACAGTGATGTTTACATGCAATCCATAACGTTCAGAACGTCATTCCTACTTGGATGAACTGAAAACACAAATATTATCCGGATTAAAAACTTCTGTGGTCCTCAAGGAGTTTTAATGGTGGGCGTTCAATCAACACTATGCTGTCCACTTGAGATTTGGATCAACTTCATTTTTGGGCTCATACATAAAATGATTTGGAAGAATGGGTGGATGGCATAGATGAAACACATACATCATGGTGGGGCCCACAGAGCACGACTACTGGCCATTGGCTAGTGGCAGGGTAAGTATCCAATCCGTTTCCTCGACGGGAACTGCTTGGAAGTCCGCCTGAGGCGTGGATTGGGGGGGACGGATTGGCTACTCCCCCTCCCCGTGGCTGGTGGTCGGTGCTATGTGGGCCCACCATGATGTATGTGTTTCATTCATTTTTACAATAGTTTTAGGACTTTATCTCAAAAATTAGAGGGATATAAATCTCATCTAGACCACGCCACAGGAAAACAATATTGATTGCATATCCACCATTTAAATGATCCTAAGGCCCAAGGTACCGTTTATTCGACATCCAATCTGTTGAATAGGTCATACAAGCCCAGATGAAGGGAAAAAAACAAATATCAGCTTGATCCAAGACCCAGATGAAGGGAAAACAACAAATATCAGCTTGATCCAAAACTTTCATAGCTCCCAAAAAGTTTTTAATGGTCGAAGCTCATTCAATACTATTTCCTATAATGTGGTCCACTTGAGATTGGGATATACCTAATTTCTGGTTTAATATCATAAAATTATCTTTTTTTTTTAAATAGATGGACAGCATGGATGAAACACATACATCATGGTGGGGCCCATAGAGCACCAATCACCCGCCATTGGCCGGTGGTAGGGGGAGTAGCCAATCCGTTTCCTGGATTGGGTACCGCCCCACCGGGACCCTAGCCAGAGACAGACGATCCTGCAGGGGAAACGGATTGGCTACTCCCCCTGCAACCAGCCGCATGGCTGGTGTTCGATGCTCTGGGGGGCCCACCATGATGTATGCATTTCATCCATTCCTTTCATCCTTTTTTACAAATCAGGGATATAAATCTCAGGAGGACCACACCACAGGAAAACAATAATGATTGGATATACACCATTAAAATCCTCCTGAGGCCCACTATACTGTTTATTTGACATCCAATCTGTTGATTAGGTCATACAAACCCAGATGAAGGGAAAAAAGAAAGATCAGCTTGATCCAAAACTTTTATGGCCCCCAAAAAGTTTTTAATGGTCAACGTTCATCTGGGAAAAAAGAAAGATCAGCTTGATCCAAAACTTTTATGGCCCCCAAAAAGTTTTTAATGGTCAACATTCATTCAACACTATTTCTTGTAATGTGGTCCACTTGAGATTGGGATATACCTCATTTTTGTTATCATACCATAAAATGATCTAGAAAAATAGTTGGACGACATGGATGAAACACATACATCATGGCGGGGCCCACAGAGCACCGACCACCAGCCATTGGTTGGTGGCAGGGGAGTAGCCAATCTGTTCGCGGATTGGCTAGTGTACCTCACACCAGCTATATAGTTGTTGTATTGACGTTAGCAAGTTCTATGGGTCTGGTCATGAGGTATATGTTATATCCCAACCGTCCATCCATTTGACAAGCTTGTCTTAAGGCTTGAGATAAAAAAATAATAAAAAATAATAAAAAAAATTAAAAAAAAAGACAGATTTAACTATCAAGTGGACCACACTGCAAAAAGAAGTAGGGGATTGAACATCTACCATTGAAACCCTTTTTGGGATCACAAAAGTTTTGGATCAATATGAAATTTGTTTTTCCTCTTCAATCAGGTCTTTGTGACCTCATGAACAAATTGGATGTCTTGTGACCTTATGAACATATTGGATGGAAAGTAAACGTTATGGTGGACCCTAAGAAATTTTTAACAGTGAAAATCATTTTCTCTGCTGCTATTTGTGGTGTGGTCCAGATGATTTTTGGATATGATTCGTTTTTTTGCATAATGCTCTAAAATGATCTCTAAAAATATATGAACGATATAGATATAATAAATACATCACTGTGGGGCCCATGTAAGTTTGATCTCCTTTGAACCGTTCGTGCAACTCGGAGCTCAAGGAGCATCAGTGCTCGTCTTCGCACAACACGTACCTACAGCAGCTATATAGCTAGTGTGTGGTACACCAACTAATCCGCTTACATCCTGCAGAAGCTTTGTGTGGCCAATGCGATGTATGTATTTTATCTACGACATCCATCCATTTCGAGAGGTCATTTTAGGGCATGGCCAAATGGGAGACATATCAAAGGCTTGAGTGGACAACACCATAGGAAATAGTGATGATAATGACACTCACCGTGGAAACCTTCCTATGCCCACCGTGATCTTTATTAGCCGACCTAATCTATTAAGAGGACAGACAAACCAGGATAAAGGCAAAATATAAACATTGACTTGATCCAAAACTTTTGTCCCTATGTACCGGTTTGGATTTACATATAGGATTGTTCTGCATTGTTGTTTTGTACAGACAAGGTATTCGTGATACTATAGTTTGTATCCGTCCACTTTATCAACGAGAAACAGATTGTTTGGATCAGAGCAGATTTGGATAACTATACAATGGCGATTTGTAAGTCGATGTTTGGAAAAGGACGAGACTCAGGCTGTGGTTGATCACCTATAACCATTACATGATAAACCACCACGTGTGATAATCTGTCACACGCGCCCATTTTCTTGCGTATCCATACAAAACTGAAACGTAAGGTCCACTACAGATGCGTATAATATTTAGGGAAGAAATCGGAAGCTTGAAACAAATGTGTGAGGGTGGGTAGATGAGTTTCCTACTATCACCGAATCACCATGACCACCAACCCCCATAGCACGGATAGTCGACCTAAAGGTCCTCCATACAAAGTACGGTGAAAGAAATACAAAAACAAAAGTTATACAGAGTTAGAAGTAGGTGCATTATCCAAATAATATTGGACAAAATAAAGCCGGCGAAATTAATTAACCGTGCAGGTCCCCAACTCTATCAATAACCCAAAACCATCTCCCAACTAGCTCCCGCTCCATCAACTAGTATAGCCAAACATCCCTTCCTTATGATAACAAAGATGAAGCGAACCAAGTAACTACTGCATATATAAGCAACACTCCAAGAAGAACTTTGAAGAATGCATTCATCATCCTTGCCTCTGCAATATCTCTTACCATGTCTGAGATGGAAGATTTGGAAACGTGCACCCCACCGTGGTGTTCGTCAATAATCTCCGATTGATGAACTCGAGTTGTTTCAGACTCTAGTCTCCTGAACAGGCCTTCAGTCCGAATTTATGAGGCCCTGCTGTGCTCCCCAAGGATGTCGCAACATGCTGAGTTATAGAGATTTGCCTACATTCATCATTACATACCCTTCTGAATTTCGAAATGGTTTACTCATAACTTAAATGAATTTATCCAACTGAGTATTTTTCCAAACATATGAAGCATCTTACTTACCTTGTATTTCTTCCACTCTGTCGCAGCCTCATCATATGACTTAAACGATTGGTGTGTACATCCACTGAAACGATTTACCTGTTCGTGAGCATCCTTCCATCTGTCATATATCCCTGGAACTCTGCCCACAAAGACCACGCAATATTTTCTCATTCGTACCTGAAATAAGATCATCATCAGACTTACAATTTCTGTAGTGATTGTAGTACTACCTGTCAAGCCTGTGTCCTAGTGACTATTCCGTTCCATAGGATCCCGCGGTCCTCCCGGTCGAATTCTGGCGACCCGCGACATGTAGATAGTGTTTGCGAGCGACCCTGAGTCGCATCCTGTCGACCCGAGTCGACTCAACCCGAGACTTATACCATTGCGACCACATCATCGTCATGGTTCTAATGCCGCGTTTCGTGCGTCAATGAGACACTTAGATCATAAGATATGGATCGCGTATTATAATGGCTGTGGACTGCACATTGCGGGACCCATCTATCCCATGTGGCACCATTTCCTAGGTGGGTAATGTCATGCCCTTACACAAGTAATGATGGCCTCTCTTCACGAGTCAACCCTTTTTACATGTAATGATGGCATCTCTCTTCCCCAAACTAATCATTACCTTACAACAATCATTTCCCTCTCTCTCTTATCTCTCTCCCTCCCTCTCTTCTTCATTTCCATTCCTAGCAACCTCCCAACCATCCAAGCTTGGAGACTAAAAACTCCATCAAACCAGCCCCCTTCCTTGTAAGATCCCACTCAATCCGACTCTTAGATCGTCATCTCCACTGTTGAAGGAGCACTTTAGGAGCATTGGAAGGCTTAGGTTGAAGAAGAAGTTGAAGATCCAGAGGAGGGTGCTTTTCCAGGATTAGATTTGTGTTTTCTTGCATGGATTTTCTAATATTTCTAGTATGAGGCAACTAGGACCCACCAATCAATGGTTAGGATCCTAACTTGACCTCTAGGTGTGGCCAATGGCCCACCTTAGCTTGCATGCATGAATCCATGGTGGGGCCATTTTCCATGGACCCCACCATGATGTTTGATTTGATTTCCTAGTGTGTGAAGGCCACCTAGGCCCTGATTTATGTGGTGGAAATAGGATTTCCCCATCAGATTTTTTTGATATATAGCCCACCTATTTTGGGCCCCATTGATGTATATGTTGTAAGGAGAGGAGAGGAGCAGAGCTCCTCCCTCCCATGGCCGTCATTTTCTCTCCCTCCCTCTCTCTCTCTCTTTTTCCCATCTTGTGGCCCACCATGATTGTATGAGATTTATCCTCGATGTCCATCCGGTGGACCACATTGCTGACCGTTTTGGGCCTGCATGGTTAAGCGACCACACAGGCCCAAATGAAGGGAAAACACAAAGTTCAGATTGGTCCAGTGCTGTGTGGCCCACCCATGTGGACTCGACCATGATGCATGTATTTATCTCAACCATCCATGTATTGGGTCCACCCTGCTGACGTCCAGCAGCTTTGCTGCTGCCTGGGTCGTCTGAGACAGGCCTGGACTGAGGGAAAACACAAAGATCAGCTTAATCTTAGGTTGTTGGGCCACCCATGTGGGACCCACTGTGATGTATGTATCATACCTAGGCCATCCATCGAATGGGCCAGCAGTCCAGGACGCTGCTGGTCACCGTCCAGCGACTGTAGGGCCCACCGAGGTGTGTTTCATCCTCACCGTCCAATAGGGCCTAGACGATGGGAAAATACAAATATCAGCTTGATTCAATCAAGTGGGCCACATGTTCGTGGACCCCACCTGACGCATGCATTTCATCCATGTTGTCCTCCGTCCAAGGCCAGGATGGTGGAGCCCACATGATGTATGAGTTTTATATCCACACCATCCACCGTCCATCCCAGGATGGTGGGACCCACCCTAATGTATCTGTTTTTATCCACGCCGTTCGTGTATGGACGTGGGATTCTATGATGTATGTGTTTTTCCCACGCCGTCCAGGGCTATGATTTTTTTGGGGACGTGGGGCCCATATGATGTATATCCATTGTCCATCTCAGGACGTGGCCCACCATGATGTGTGTGCGATGCCTACACCGTCTAGACCCCTGGACGATGGGGGCAACTTTGATGTATGTGCTATATATCTACACCATTCGCCCATGAACGGTGGGTCCACCTGTTATGTAAATGCAGGGCCCACCTAGTGTGTAATCGCAAGGCCCACCATGTTGTACATGTTTCATCCTCACCGTTCGGGGCAGACGACCCACCCAAACGTATGTGTTATATATCTAGGCTGTCCATCTGGTGGGACCCATCTGGCATGTGTAGGGCCACCATGATATATTTATTTATCATCTATGTTAGCTGGACCATGGGCTGCCACATGAGGCCCATTTGGTGATGCACCAAGCCCACCTTGTTGTGTGTTATGGGCACACTGTCTACCTGATTTTCTGGACCATAGGGGCTAACCTATGAGGCCCACCTTGGTGTATATATTACACATGTTGGCCATCCATTTTTATTAAACCATGGGCTGCCCCATGAGGCCCAATATTATGTATATGTGGCCCTTATGTGAGGCCTAAAATGATGTATGTGAGGCCCAATATGATGTATATGTGGCCCTTATGTGAGGCCCAATATGATGTATATGTGGCCCTTGTGTGAGGCCCAATATGATGTATATGTGGCCCTTGTGTGAGGCCCAATATGATGTATTTGAGGCCCATAAGATGTGGTCCATTGTGATGTATTTGAGGCCCATGGGATGTGGCCCATTGTGATGTATTTGACGCTCATAGGATGTGGCCCATTGTGATGTATTTGAGGCCCATGGGATGTGGTCCATTGTGATGCCTATGAGGCTCTTGTGTGAGGCCCGTTGTGAAGAGTGACCCATTGCATTGTATATATGAGGCCCGATTGGGATATGTGAGTCCACCATGATGAGTGTGGTAATGTTTATGATGCCCATCTATCTCCTAGTTAGTATAAGGACTATGGGCCCACATTATAGGATAGGTCCTAAATGGGCCACACCTTAGGAGTAATGGTGGCTAAATGTCCATGTTGTAAACGATGGTTAAATGTCACCGCTGTATACCTCCCTAAGGCCCATTTTTAGGCCCATTCTCATCTTCCCTTAGTGGGCTAAGCCAAATCGTTGGGCCCCTACTGTTACTAGTATGACCCATCTCACCTTATTGGGTTAACCTCAAACTGTTGGGCCCACATTATAGATTGTGCTTCCACCATGACTTGTAAAGCCCATCTTGAGCTTATTGGGCCCTTAGGAAGCCCAGATTGCTACATGATGGGATGGGTAAGGAAGCCCACTCCTTGATCTTAGGCCCGTTCTTGATATGAGTAGGTCATCTAGGCTCATCCTTGATATGAGGAGAGTATATCATCACGGTAGATGGAAAGGTCGGTGGTATCAGATTTGGTATATCCACTGTTGAGGACGATCCTCATGTTATGGATTAGATCTGCTGTCCTTCTATGGACCCCGCCATATATAAGCCGATTATTAATTACGACTACGTTAGTATACACACTGAGTATGTGTTAACATAGCATTATGATTCTATAAGGTCATTATGAGGTTTATTGTGATTATATGAGGCCCATCGTGATTGTATGAGGCCCATTGTGTAATTGGATGAGGCCCATCGTGTGATTGCATAAGGCCCATTGTGATTGTATGAGGCTCATTGTGACCATGTAATGCCCATTTGTGATTGTATGAGGCCCATTGTGGTTGTATGAGGCCCATTATTATGGTATGAGGCCCATTGTAACCATGCGAGGCCCATTGTGATTGTATGAGACTCATTATAATTGTATGAGACCCAATTGTGATGTATGAGGCCCATCATATGTGTGAGGACCATTATATGCGTGAGGCCTATTATATGTGTGAGGCCCAATTGTGTTGGTGTGAGGCCCACCATGTGTAGGTGATTATGTTATGTACACACCACCCATTCACTTATACGGGCTATGGGCCGTCTTGTACCGGCCCACTATGATGTATGTGATTATAATTATGCTTAGTATATTTCATGATACATGCCCATACGCATCATCCGTATGCTTGTTATAAGGAGTGATTGAGCATAGCATTTGCCATTGGGCTGATTGTTTATGAGACTCTCTGAGATATAGAGTTGCCCCACATGAGTGCGCAGGATGCGCAGGTTTGATGCATGACTGGATGGTATGACTCATGCATATCGCATTTTGTAATAAGACCACCGTTCGCCCTAGCGACATCAGGGTCGTGGCCTCCACAGGCATATCATGGATGGCCAGATGGGACACTAGAAATGTTTAGTTCTAGCATATGGGCGCGATAGATGTCCCTAGGTGAAATTTCCTAAACTCCCGAGGCCAGAGGATGCTCCAACGTCTAGACCAAGTGGATATATATGAGCGCATGAGGGTCGTTTACCAGTAGCCCGCATTTTCCATTGTGTCGTGGTCAGTTGGAAGGGGGTGTAGCCTTACCTACCTGAGGGAGTAGGCAATGTTAGGCTGAGTCTAACCAGCTCATAAATGGGTTTGCTATCGACGAGCCGGGCCGATATTGGTAAGCAGATAGTGAGGTCTTTTCCACTTATCCAGTTGTGCGCTTGATGGGGCGGCAAGCTGATGTAGAGTGTACTAGAACCCGGTGATGATTCCAGAGATGTACGGTACTGATATATGGACTTACTGAGTAGGAGTTGCATACTCAACATATTAGTCATTCATTCATTCATTCACTATCCACTCGGGTTGGTGGTGCGCAACTAATTTGTTATGTGTACATTCGCAATGGTTAGGATTTCGATTGGGGCGCGCGACCAACCTAAGATCAGGAGTTTACCACATTGAGTCTAGCTATCCAAATTTAAGTATGGGACTGGTTTGGATAGAAGTCCCTAGTGATGGCCTCACAGCCTGTGATACCATATACTATCATCCTGACTCCACATTCTAGCTTGGTCATTTCTTTCATACTGCATATTGCATTGCATCCCCAGCACATGGCATTTGGTTTACCACGACCCCGCATTGCATAACCAATCTGCATTACATACTCTGATATTGTACGACTCATGGACTTATTTTCTGCTTACTTTGATATCGTATGACTCATGAACTTGCTAGTATTTCCAACATTGTATGATTTATAGACTTGTATTGTATATTTGGCACCTGCGTTGCGCACACACGTATACCACCCTCTAAGCTTTCTATAAGCTTATGCACGATAGATGCGTGCAGGTGATGTTAGGACGCCTTGATGAGTAGGCGGGAGCATGCGATGAGAGCTCGGAGTTTTTTTTTTTTATATCTATCTTGTATTTCCCTTCCGTATTGTACGCAAACGCTTTGATTATAGTGGATATGTAGTAATGTTATTTTGTGACTTGATTATGCTTATGGTTATGCTTCTTACAAAAAAATTATTTATGTTTAAAATCCTCCTTATAGGATCCTAGGATCGGAACCTGACATATGAGTGTCAGGAGTCGAGAATGGGGTACTACGGAGGTTATTAGTACCGAATTCGGTGATTAGGAATTTTGTGAGCCCTGTTTCCGAGTTTGGGGGGTGATACTACTACTGTTCTCATTTAGATATAATAATAACAAAAAAAATGAACAGAAGTTATGGAAGAACTATGAAATTTATGTCCATAACGTACATTCGTAGTCTCACCTCTTCATGATATTTAATTCTTTCCCAAAGTGACATATCAATACCATGAATTCATGGAACCAGATCGTTCCTGTTGTGACTAGTAATAAATCAACCCTGTTTACTTAATATAAGATGATAAGCATCATATAAGTTCTTATATCACAATATGAAATTAAGGATCAGATGACAAAACTGTTAACATGGATATATCATCACAAGCTTAACATTAAATCTATATGTAGCTGTGGAATGATAACATATAATGGAGATTCAAACAAGCACAAATTTATCCCAATCAGACATCTGTGCATCAATTTCAGACGGAAATAACCTGATGTACCTGCAATAAACATAGAACTAACACTGCCATTTTAACGATCTAGTAAAGTAAACAGAGTCGAAGCAAGATATATGCAGTTGGTCAGACTATCAGCAATGACAGTATCCAAAACATTCTCAAACCAGACTGTTGGGTGCTCATGATGCACCCATAATATGCAAACCCCATTATCCAAAAAAATTATATAGAAAAAAAAAGACTGTAAAGTTTCATCAAAGTCCCGATAAGTTTGTTTTGAAGGTAGTTAACTTTCAGACAGGGCCAGTGCGATTGAGGAGTTTCTGGATCCACTCCTTTATCCTCTCGTGCCCCATTTTCATGAAGAAACCAACACTAACTATATCTGCCTGTAACACCCCAGTAGCCCTAAGTTGGTCTTCATAGCTGAGATCGTAAACCTCTTATAGTATGCCTAACATTCTTTAAAGTTGGGTCATACTTTTGCCCTGTGCCATAGTTATAGTCAGGGTCTTGACTGCTTCAACTATCTCGCCCATCTTATCGCCAATGTGATCACTTGGCTTACCCCTTCTTTATCGGGTCATGCCACTAATGGTGGATTGGCTGTTTCTAGACCATCTTGAGGTCTCTATAGGGCCCTTGTTAACCCTTTTTTACCGCTGTTGTGATCCCTCATTCACACGAAGGGCCGAACCACTGTCGTGGTCATCCTCATTGTCTAACGAAAGGCGGACAGTTTCAGACCAATTTTTTTTCGGATTCATCGTCGGAATTGACCTTACTTCTTGGGCGGCATTTACCGAAAAGTGGTGACGAGTAGGCAGTACTTGCAAATGACCCATGGGTGCATTCATTGCGAAACATAAAAGTCAAGTCATTGTATCTATCGATATGCTTCCCACGTACTCATTTAACATATGGGTGAGGTTGCGGAATCAGACAACTAAAATTCAGTTAGTATAGGGATGATTTAAATCACAAACAGTTAGAATAAAATCCGTTGCATAATTTTAGGATTGCTACTTACTGCAATGTGACCATCCCACACATCATCCGAAGCGATCACCATTTTCTCTTTGGGATCCCATCCAAACCCACTCGCATTCAGCATGTCCTTGATTGCCCAATAGAATTTTTTCAATGTATGCATATGGTTAAAAATATGTTTATTCTCCAATTCAATTCTACACCTATCTTAAATTTCTCTTATTGTTGCCTTATAAGTTTCTGGTTTGAAGCTAATGTCACTCTTTTGTCTAAGATTAACCTGCTTGACTAATGCATCAACCAATGCATTGTCCATTGGATCACTCCACTGAATGCGAGCTGTTTTCTTACTATCTGAATTCCTCCGAATGAGGTTACTCTAGCTCATTGGTGAAGGACCTTTGCTTGATGGAGTCAAGGTTTTCTTACTTGGGGTACTAAATAACCTACTCGGTGATGTCGGACTCTTGTCTAGTGAGGTTGCACACTTTACAGTGGACGCCGTCTCATTCCTATCTCTTGAAACCTTGAAAGAGCTTCGTAGGAAATTTGTTATACCTACGCAACAATAACAGTCACTGGAAATAGCACAACAAGAACAAATGTGCGATATTAAATTAAAGATGAAGGTGTTCAAAATATATGTAAATGTTGACTACTATATAGTATAATAGAAATATTGTAATGTACTGAAATTCAAGCAAAGTTTCTCTAAAATCACCCAAACAAACATCCCAATACAAAACCACTATTCTTAAAAATCCTGTTGTTATAAAAACAACTCATTATAGAAACGAAAATTAGAAATTAATGTCGCTGCCGCGTGTGAGGAAGACTGTCATTCCACATCCTCTCCGCAATGTCATCCCTCTTTTTCACCCATTCCTCTCCAGCGCGGTCTGTCAAGCGAGATAGTGCGCGACCTTCTTCAGTATTAGTGACCTTTACAGGAGATTGCGAAATGTCCTGTTAATTGTCTCTACTATCCTCAACTGCTTCAGTAAATCCATCTTCACTACAAACACAGATGAAGTTGTGTACGATACAACAAACTATAACAATCTTTACTTAAGTTATAAACTTAAATTGTAGTGTTATACGTAGTATAGGAAAATGGCCTTTTAGGAGACCGAAACAACGTTTGATGACATTTCGCAACTCGGCATGACGATAATTAAAGAGTTCTTTCTTATTAACAAGCTTCCTTCCTGTACGATACTCATTCAAATGATATTAAACACCTTGATAAGGTGTCATAAATCTAGGAGAATGTATATATCCCATATTTATGACATAATATTTTTGTACACAAAGCAATATATGTACATGTGAACATTTCGCATGCTACAAAATTTGAAGAAATAACACCATTCAATCTTTACTATAAAGAAAAAGGAAGCAGTTAGGGTGACGGGTTAAAGCATTTTATAAAATACGAGCATCAAATGTAGAACAATTCCAACCAGCTAGCACATATACGAATTTCATATCAAATGTACAAGTTGCCATTACATTCTGAGACAGAAATCTTTTTCGATTTCGAAAGGTTACGCTTGCTTCTTTGGGCAAATAAGCTGGTATGTGGGTTCCATCAAGATCCCCGATGCAATCTTACAAGAAAATTGACTTCATTTTAGGTTGGTTGATAATAATCAGCAATTACTTCATAACGTAAATACAATATTTCAGAATTTAATACCTGAAAATATGGACTCCATATTGGATTATCAAATATTTCTTTTGGAGTATGTAACCTAGGGAACTTCACATATTCCAAATAGAGGCCAATTACAGCATCAAGCACTCTATTGAAATGTCAGCTTGCAGTTTCTCCATAACGTGAAAAGCAATGACCAATGACACGGTTTCGTACGTTATGGCCAATAGTATGCAGGAACATGACCACTTGTTCCTCTAAATTGCACCTCCTTGTATTAGAAAGTAAATTTATATCTCTCAACAAATAACATAATTTGAAGAACTTATCCCAACTCATTCTTAACTGTGCTAGACAGTCAACATCTCTCTTCTCTATGATTCCATTCATGCGTATATTTCTCTCAATATGACCATCTCGAGGCAACGCCTTGATACAGTATCAATGATAATATTCAGCAATTCCCATAACACATGTAGACGTTGCAATTACGGTTAATACAGTTGCTAATTCATTTTCATTCCAATCACTACTGGAGGACTGCTCTCGGCTAGAGTCACTACTATCAGACCCCATAAAATAATTGGACAACTCACATATCTGATTACCAATTATTTTTTATTTAGTTGTACGCATGACATCATAAACCATATATTATAGGAGAGCGAAAATACTACCAATCACATAATATACTTTAGGTGTAATCAATAATATGAGTCAAGGTTTTTATAAGTCACATAGGGGATTCATAACATGATTGAGATAAAATCATGGATATATTTACAGAGATAAATACAATTAGACAAAGTCAGACATAACACAACATACAACCGAGCATAATAACTTCATGTTTGAGAGATAATTATCTCTAACGGAGGATAAATAATACTTGGTACATAACAAGATGAGAATAGTAGTATCTCCCTGCCTTTAAACCTGGCTTACCATTAAAATACGCACCTGGTAAAAATGATATAATGCAATGGACCGGTTAATCATAAGATCAACACCTATACGAGACTTGTCTGCACAAGTGAGCTATAATCAGACTTCAATTACGTAAGATATGAAAGTATAAGTCGAATGATATTTCTAAAATACAAAGTAAATGTAAGAGACTATTTAGAAGACGTTCAAAGGCCAACATAAACACAGTAAAATCGTGAAACATGTCGGCATCCACAACAAACAATGGACAACAAGTCTTGCATAATATGGAAGATTTCAAAAGAAAGATGATCTTGTGAAGCTCATCTGGACCTGAAAAAGGAGTATTGCCTCCACTGTCGACGAACAACTAGATATATCTTACCCCAAGTAATTTTTCAGAACAATGGTTGGTGTAGAAGATGAATGAAGGTACATTTTCTTTTATAACCATTCCAGAAATGGATTTGACACTCGATTGACTTGTTCGGAACCTGAGTATATGACTCGTTCTCCAAAAATTCAAGTGTTAACTTTTAAAGATAGTCAAATTCAGGTATATATATATATTATTTTCTTTTCTTTCAGAGTTAGCAGTTTAGTGGAAGATGGACAAATCAAACATAAAGGAAAATTTGCATTTACATTCAGAATATATGAGCATCTCCCTATAATGACTTATACAAATCAATGTCCCAATACGTACAATTACAAAATGAAATAAAATTGCATGTGAAATAAAGTAAATTATAACAAATCTTGAGCTGTAAAATCACGTAGTAACTCTTAGTAATACAATCATGCATCCTCGAGAATTGTACCCTGCTCCTCATCAATATGAACACAAATATTATCTAGGTCACCTGTGCTACCTATACGGTTATATATTCGATGAATGAATGGCCAACTCAGTGTGAATTCTCCTCAAGATTACACATCGTCGCATTAGGTAAGCATAGTTATAAACAAAAAGGCAATCAAAACAACACATGATACAGTCTTATTAAATGCATGGATGCATGAGTGCACATCAATTGGGGATGCTCATCTAGTTAGCTTTTGGGCGAAACCCATGCATGTGGCCGGTCACTAGCGAAAGTACATCATACATGCATAGTGACAGGCTCACCGAAAGTGGGCCGATAGTCGGTGGTCTGGGAGTTAGCAAAACGATACCCAAACTAAATCCTATAGACACATGCTAAAACATCCAGAATTAGCCACCCGTCATCACCCGTATGCTATGAATGCATGATTAGCCCATCTGTTACTATTCCATTTATAACCAGCCAGTTTAATAAATCTCAAAGGTCACTACGGGGGGTTCATCACCCAGCGTAGGCCGATAACTCAGGCATAATGTCTCATGACCACTATCTCCAGCTCATGAGACTGCTACCTTAGGATGTTTAATGGAAGCCTATCGACTAGTGGCCAATCAAATTCAATATATAAGACTTACCATCGCATGGTTGCACAAAAATAATACATCGAACCCACATAGGGCAAATACCAAAACTAAGCCACATAGAGCAAATATCAAAACTAAGTCACATAGGACAAATATCAAAACTATGCGATAAAAGACCATCCTCAAAAGTCACTTGGACATAACAACCCATAGATGGTAGGCCCACATCAATATTCCATTTAAACCATCATTAAGTAACCATTGAGTCGAATGTTCATTATAATGACAATCAATTAAGTTATATCCTAAGTCTGGGTGTACATTTGTAAGTGGGGTTTCCCCACGATGTACCAATTCAAGTTTCACAAGCAATCCACAAGCATGAGAAAATATACAAGTACAGTATATAAATATTCATGTAGGATAAATATTGAGCAAGTAATCTAGCATTCAATCCCAACAACTAGCATATGTAATTATAAGATAAAGATATCAATTATCAACCGAAATTAAAATAAAAACTATCACTTAAGCTAATGGGAAAAATGGAAAGCCCAAGGGGAAGAAATCATCACCTTAGGAGTTGGTTCGTTTAATGGTGTTGCTCTTATAAGGTGCACGAGCTCCTTATGATCGAATCCTACCCTGAAGCGTAAATTCATGTGGTTAGAACCAAGTTTCATACCTTACTTACGGTATAGATTGTAGTCAAGGCTTGGGTTCAATCTTAGTATTTATAGCCTCTAGAGAATCGTACATTCCCTTACAATTTAAGTTGATTGGATCTATTTTCATTAGAGGATAAGTACTGTTTACACTCTGATTTAGAATAGGGTGGTTAATTTGAATCGACCTCGAATGAGAGCTTCATGTCTAGACAAGACACAAATGTATAAGATAATGAACTAGGAGAAAGGTCCATTTCATCATTTCCAATAGGTTTCTAAGAGTGTTTTGGGGAATGTCTTATTGTTTCGTGATCGACATAGCTTGGCGATAGAACTTGATCTTTTATCACCCTTGATTAGTGTTCACCTCGCCTAATTTATTTAGTTGTTACTGTGCAAATAACTTATACTTGGTTAATCCAATCTTAGCCTTACGATCATTGAGTTAACAGCTGAGCACTAATTTGGGATAATACACATATGAGAGGGCTTACCTAAGGATCTAACTCGGTTATGGTGTAGAGGGATCGGACTCACTCTGAGGAGAAACCACTAAGTCAGGGCTAGGTTGGTGCTGGTTGAGTGGCGACTGAGTCGACTCGGCTGGACCGAGTTGAGTTCAATGCAACTCTCCTCCTCTCTCCTTTCTTCTTTCCATCTCTGCTCCATCTCTATTGCTCTCTTTCTTTCTCCCTCCTTCTCGTTTGGGCGCTTAGGAGGGTCTGAACGAACCCCAACTCAGACAAACCGAGTCCGCGACTCGGTGTAGCTTGACAAGTGAAGCAGCGGCCTCTAGTCGTAGCCTCCACTCCTTGCTCGTCCCTTCTTCTTTCATCTTCCCCAGGGCAGAGGCACATCCAGCTATAGGTCTGGACTAAGCCTCGACTCACCAAGACCATTCCGCGGCTTGGCGGGTCAGGTCGCATAGGTGCGGTGCAACAACAGCCTCCTCACGTTTTCTCTTCTTTCTTCTTCCAATTTCTTTCTCCCTCCCTCTCTCTGTTGATTTTCTATTCCCCTCCTCTCATTCTCTCTCGCTTCCTCCCCATTACTGCTAGTAGACGCTCTGGCTCGACCTGATTTCAACTCGACTTAAGCCGACTCGATGCGACTTGAACAAGGAAGAGGAAGGCTGCCGTTAATGGTAGATCTTGCTACATTGTGTTATTCTTCATTTTGCTTCTATCAGCAGATTGGTCCACATGAGCTTGTGGAGGTGATCGTTCGGAGCTTCTGGGAGGTTTAGGTGGTGAGTTCGAGTTTGGGAAGAAACAACCAGTTTTTCTCAGGCAGCCACAATAACCAGAGAAAGACTCATTGCTATTGAATCTTGCTGCCTTATATCATGCCCTAAATTCCCTTAGAGTCGTTGGATAAGGGCTGGATGGCCTGGATCGAATCCTGCTGTTTAGTTTTCTCAAAACCGTGGGAAGGATCCGCATCGGTTTTCTTGCAAGGAAACCTTAAAGAGGAGTTTATGTAGCACTTGAATGCTTCCAAATGGAAGGCTGAGATGAAAGGAAGATAACGCACGCGGATCTCC